>VBSK01000390.1:0-502921 GCA_006112555.1 Tuber indicum | reverse complement strand
TTTTGTTTTTTTTGTACGGGGAACTTGCCTTTGTCGGACACCCTTTCGGCTTTGGGCTTCGGCCGGGCCCTGCCTGTCGCCTGTTTATCTGTATTCGTGGGTTCGCCTCTCGTACTCCTTGTTCAGGAATGATGCGGACTTGCTACAAGGGCTGCGGTTTGCCATACCAGAGGTACTTGGATGCGGGGGGCGAGGAGGACTTTCTTTACCGTTGAGGCTTGTATTTAGTGTTCGTGTTGTGGGCATGGCGGGGCATGTTTGAGGTGCGGGGCTGGAGGTTTGGTTTGTTCGTAGTTAGTGGTAGTTCCGGTTTGCGCTAACCCTGTGCCGGCGGGGACTGTCTGTCGTATGCCGGAGTCGGCGGTACAAGTATAAATAAATTAGATTGAATGTTCTAAGTAATTTCCTTACTTCTATCTTCGCTCCGCCTCGGTAGCGTTCCTTCGCGCCCACGATAGCTTTCTGATCCTCGGATTCTGGGGGAGATATCTGAGTTCGCTCAGTAGTTCCTGGGGTCTTTGGTGTTGAGGTTATGGTGTGGTGGAGCGTCGTGGTACTTGTTTTCGCCTCCTCGTCGTTGTTTGATTCTCACGATGATTTCGCTTCGAGCCTTCTCACCTTTGGCGTCTACGAGCCCTCCTTCGGTAAAAAGTCTTCGGCTTCTCTGTCTATCGTCTACTCGCAGAGTTTCGCGTTCGGAGGATGGGGGATTTGAACTTTGCTGTGGGGGGGAAACACCCGTGTCGTTCTTTGGGCCAGCTCATGTTTCTTGTTGGGTTTTAACGTGTCCTTAGTGTTCACGATACAAAACGCCCTTGGGTTAGACTGATGACCTTCCCAAGTATCAACATTCGTACCGATCGCATCATTCCTCAAGGACGGGGGCCTCGCCGGCCCCGCCCTTCGTCTACTATCTTTACGGTCGGAATCCTACGATGTCGTTTATCACCGTTCCCTCGATTTGGTTCGAGTGGCATTTACGGTGGTTCAGTCAGGTGTCTCCTCCTCTCTTCTACGTGGGGATGGCTTTGACCCTGAAAATCTTTACCTCCTGGTGCGGGTGAACTTCTGCCCGGGGTGGTGTGGGGCGATTGGTTGCCGGGCCACGCTTGGTCTAGTGCAGGGGTCGGTGTGGTTACGGATGGTGGTTGGCGGTCACACCCATTGCAAGTGGGGCCTACCTTCTGTTTGTCTCATTCCTATCCTGGTACCCGCCCTCTCTGAAGCGTCAGTTGGGGCACCTTTCGTCAGTCTACGGTGTGGCCCTTTGGGGCCCACATTGGGGGGCCTCGGGTTCCCTGGTTTCCCTCTCGGCTTGCTTGGATTTCGGGTCGGGCGGACTGGGACTGTGCCGGCGTCTTGGATGCTGGCACGTATGTTGTGGCCCCGGGTCGTCCTGGTGGCCCCCTCGGCTACACGGTGCTGGGGGATTGGGGCTCTGTTGCGGTGGTCAAGACCAGTGGCTGCGTGATGGGGTCAGGTATCGGCTGTCCTGTGGCTGTCGGGCGGTTGAGCTGCCAGAGGGGCTGAGGGGGCTGGATGGGAACTGCGGTGCCTGGTGTGTGGGGCTTGGGGGGGGGCTGACTTGGCGGGGAGAGGCACCTGCGAGCACCGGTCGGGCCTGCGTCAGGTTGGGCGAGGTCTAATTAAGTGTTTCCGGCTGCGGGCTGGGCTGCAAGGTTCAAGCTGCTGAGTGCTGCAAAGCTTCCTGGCGGACCGGCTGGTGATGGCCACCTGTGCGGATAGTGGGTGGGTGCGACCTCTGGGTTGGACTTGTTTGGGTCTTGTGTGTGCTGTTCTGTGGGGCTTGTTTGGGTCTTTTGCTTTGGTTGCGGGCGGGACGGCGGGCGGGGGCATGGCACCACGGGTAGGGGATAGGCCCTACTGACCTCTTCGGTCTGTCACCACCTCTATGTATTTCTTTTGTTTATTGTGTTGTTTGGGGTTACGGCAGCGGGTACAGGTCCTCCTCACCATTACGCTCTTCGGAGGCACTTGGCAAAGTGGGTTCATAGGGTCGACGGCCTGGCATGCGGATGCGAGTTGGGACATGTCGGTCACAACCTCTCTGCCTTGGTGCCGCCTGTTTTGAAATTGTTGTTGGTTTTCTACTGTGGGGGAGGGATTGCGGGACGGTATTCAGACCGGGCGGTAGTGGTGGAATTTTGTTTTTTGTACGGGGAACTTGCCTTTGTCGGACACCCTTTGGCTTTGGGCTTCGGCCTGGGTCCTGCCTGTCGCCTGTTTATCTTGGTATTCGTGGGTTCGCCCCTCGTACTCCTTGTTCAGAAAGATGCGGATTTGCTACAAGGGCTGCGGTTTGTGCCATACCAGAGGTACTTCGGATGCGGGGGCGAGGAGGACTTTCTTTACCGTTGATGGCTTTGTATTTAGTGTTCGTGTTGTGGGCATGGCGCGGGCATGTTTGAGGTGCGGGGCTGGAGGTTTGGTTTGTTCGTAGTTAGTGGTAGTTCCGGTTTGCGCTAACCCTGTGCCGGCGGGGACTTGTCGTATGCCGGAGTCGGCGGTACAAGTATAAATAAATTAGATTGAATGTTCTAAGTAATTTCCTTACTTCTATCTTCGCTCCGCCTCGGTAGCGAATCTACAGTCGTCAGGCCAATCAGAGCCCTTGATTCTTATCTCACGATAGCTTCAAGTTTTTAGCTTCTATCACGATAGTTGCTATCCCTCCTCGTACGATCGTTTGAAGAACTCAGGTTCTTCGTCTCGCCTATCTACAAGTTTCTCCCTTTCAGCCTCGCCTCTTTACGGTCGCTATGGCTAAGCGAGCCTCTCCCCCCTCCGCCGCGTCCGCCTTGCGCTCGTCGGTGGTTCTGTCTCGTGCCTGTCGAGAAGAACTTCGCCCTGGAGGCCGAAGTCTCTCGCCTTCGGCATCACATCTCTGTCCTTTCTCGGCGGCTTCATCGCGCTGAGAAGGAGAACGCTGCTCTGTCAGGTTCGCTATGCGAACCTGAGGTTCCTACGGTTATTCCTTCGTCGCCTACTCCCTCGGTCGCTTCGGTTACTACGGTTGTTACGGTGGGGATGGGCTAGACCCTGAGAATTCTCAGGGTCCGGCAGAGGAGCCCCCTCGGGAAGTTGTTACGCCGGCGGTTATCCCGTCACCACCCTCCACGGAGGGTGGTGTGGGTGGCCCCCACCTGATTCGTCGGGTGTGGTGGTAGAGGCGTTCTCTTCGGTGGGTGGGGTGGTGGCCCTGTGTGGTGGCGCCGGCTGCAGTGGCATTGCCTCTTTCGGGGGGTCAGGTGCCTGAGTCCTTTGTGGCTGAGCCCGTGGCTGGTCGGGGTAGCGCCTCTGGTGGCGCCCTCCTGTGGCGGTGGGTGGTGTTGAGGGTGACCCGTCCACCCCCGACCGTAGGCCTGTGCCTGGGGGAGAGAAGAGGAGGAGAAACAAGAAGCGCCGGGTCAAGCACGACCAGACATCACCTGTGCCACTTGTCCCCGGTTCGGATACGTCATCGCCATCGCCGGTGCGCACTCGGTCGCGCCCGGCTGCTACAGTGTCCATGGCGGAAGCGCCGCCTGTGGAGGGAGTTGAGGAGTTCGTGGAGGATGTTACCTGGGTTTGTTCGGCCAAGTGTCGACGGCTTGGGGATGCGGTCTTCCTGGCGCCTTCCGCGGAGGTATTCGGGTTGCGTTGCCCTTGTGGTGCTGCTCGGATAGTCTACGACGGTTCGTACCCCCTCGGCTAGGGAGCCCTCGCCCAGTAAGACGGCTTTCCTTTGGGACTTCGCGCTTGGGTTTGGGTGTTTCTTTTGTTTATGGGATTTTGGGGGGGTGTTTGGCCGTGGCGGTCGGCTGGGGGTGTCCCGAGATCATTGAGTGGGGGCGCCCGGGTGGGTTTCTACTGTGGAGGAGGGTTTGCGGGGTCATATTTAGATGGCGGTTGTGGATTTTTGATTTTTGTACGGGGAACCTGGGGGACTGGTACCTTGCTCGGCTTCGGCTACGCGAGGAGGTCTTGTGGCTTCGGCTGCTTGGCTTGGTCGGGCCCATACCAGAGGGTCTACGGTGTTGCTTTGGGGAGAACTTTCTTTACCGTTGATGATCTTGTACTTAGTGTTCGTGTTGTGGGCATGGCGCGGACATGTTTGAGGTTTGGGGTCGGAGGTTTGGATTGTTTGTAGATAGTGGTAGTTACTGGGGGTGCGCCAACCGGGGGGGTCCTCCAGCCCTGGGCACGTCGTATGCCGGAGTCGGCGGTACGTGGTTAAATAAATTAGATTGAATGTTCTAAGTAATTTCCTTACTTCGATCTTCGCTCCGCCTCGGTAGCGTTCCTTTCGCACCACGACAGTCCTTCGATGCCTTTGATTCTGGGGGAGATATCTGAGTTCGCTCAGTAGTTCCTGGGGTCTTTGGTGTTGAGGTTGTCGTGTGGTGGAGCGTCGTGGTTACTTGTTTTCGCCTCCTCGTTGTTGTTTGATTCTCACGATGATTTCGCTTCGAGCCTCTTCACCTTTGGCGTCTACGAGCCCTCCTTCGGTAAAAAGACTTCGGCTTCTCTGTCTACTCGTCTACTCGCAGAGTTTCGCGTTCGGAGGATGGGGGATTTGAACATTGCTGTGGGGGGAAACACCCGTGTCGTTCTTTGGGCCAGCTCATGTTTCTTGTTGGGTTTTAACAGAGTCCTTAGTGTTCACGATACAAAACGCCCTTGGGTTAGACTGATGACCTTCCCAAGTATCAACACATCGTACCGATCGCATCATTCCTTAAGGGACGGGGGCCTCGCCGGCCCCGCCCTTCGTCTATCGTATCTACGGTCGGAATCTTACGATGTTGTTTTTTCACCGTTCCCTTGGAATTTATGTCCTTGTAGCATTTACGGTGGTTCGATCAGGTGTTACCTCCTCGCTTCTACGTGGGGATGGCTTTGACCCTGAAAACATTTGCCTCCTGGCGCGGATGGACTTCTGCCCGGGGTGGTGTGGGGCGATTGGTTGCCGGGTCACGCTTGGTCTAGTGCAGGGGTCGGTGTGGTTACGGATGGTGGTTGGCGGTCACACCCATTGCAAGTGGGGCCTACCTTCTGTTTGTCTCGTTTCCTATCCTGGTACCCGCCCTCTCTGGAGCGTCAGTTTCGGCACCTTTCGTCAGTCTACGGTGCGGCCCTTTGGGGCCCACATTGGGGGGCCTCCGGGTTCCGTGGTTTTTCCTCTCGGCTTGCTTGGATTTCGGTTCGGGCGGGCTGGGACCGTGGCCGGTGCCTTTGGATGCTGGCGCGTATGTTGTGGCCCCGGGTTCGTCCTGGTGGCCCCCCTCGGCTACACGATGCTGCGGGGTTGGGGCTCTGTTGCTGTGGCCAAGACCAGTGGCTGCATGATGGGGTCAGGTATCGGCTGTCCTGTGGCTGTCGGGCGGTTGATCTGCCTGAGGGGCTGAGGGGGCTGGATGGGAACTGCGGTGCTTGGTGTGTGGGGCTTGGGGGGGGCTGACTTGGCGGGGAGAGGCGCCTGCGTGCACCGGTCGGGCCTGCGTCAGGTTGGGCGAGGTCTAATTAAGTGTTTCCAGCCGGCTTGGGCTGTTAAGGTTAAGCTGCTGAGTGCTGCAAAGCTTCCTGGCGGACCGGCTGGCTGACGGCCACCTGTGCGGATAGTGGGTTGCGACCTCTGGGTTGGACTTGTTTGGGTCTTGCGTGCTGGGTTCTGTGGGGCTTGTTTGGTTTCTTTGGTTCGGTTACGGGTACGGCGGGCGGAGGCATGGCACCACGGGTAGGAGATAGGCCCTACTGGCCTCTTCGGTCTGTCACCACCTCTATGTATTTCCTTTGTTTGTTGTTTTGTTTTGGGGTTACGGGTAGCGGGTACAGGTCCTTCTCACCATTACGCTCTTCGGAGGCACTTGGCAAAGTGGGTTCATAGGGTCGACGGCCTGGCATGCGGATGCGAGTTGTGGACATGTCGGTCGCAACCTCTCTGCCTTGGTGCCGCCTGCGTTGATAAATTGTTGTTGGTTTTCTACTGTGGAGGAGGGTTCACGGGACGGTATTCAGACCGAGCGGTAGTGGAATTTTGTTTTTGTACGGGGAACTTACCTTTGTTGGACACCCTTTCGGCCTTGGGGCTTTGGCCTGGGTCTTGCCTGTCGCCTGTACACCTTGGTATTCGTGCTTTTGCCCCTTGTACTCCTTGGTCGGGAATGATGCGGACTTGCTACGAGGGCTGCGGTTGATTCCGTACCAGAGGGATTTCGGATGCGGGGGCGAGGAAGACTTTCTTTACTGTTGATGGACTTGTACTTAGTGTTCGTGTTGTGGGCATGGCGCGGGCATGTTTGAGGTTTGGGGGCCGGAGGTTTGGATTGTTCGTAGTTAGTGGTAGTTCCGGTTTGCGTTAACCTCGTGCTGGCAGGGACTTGTCGTATGCCGGAGTCGGCGGTACAAGTATAAATAAATTAGATTGAATGTTCTAAGTAATTTCCTTACTTCTATCTTCGCTCCACCTCGGTAGCGAGCTTCAACCTTACGCAACGCATTTTCGCCTACTCACGATAACTTTATCCGTTTACATTGTTTTTATTTTCGTTTGTCGGGCGGTTGGGTGATAGAATAGTTGTTCTCGCTTGAGAAGGTGTTCCAGAGGGAGATAGCCGTGGTTGATCCCGGTAGTCTCGGGACACAGGCTTGAGTGAGGATGGCGACTTTATCCGCCTCCTCCTCCTCGGACTCTGTCCCCCACTCGCGGATGTCGTCCCCTGTTCGGTTCGACTCCAACCCCTCCTCCTCCTCGCTTGAGACGGCTCGTGTCGCCTTGTCGCTCGCGCCCGTTTCTGAGGCTGTCCGTGGCCTCATTTCTACAACTACACGGTCGTACGCTGCGCCTGGCGGGGACTACGGTTTTTTGTCCTTCGCCCATGAACATGGCTGCCCCAACGCGGTGAACCCGGCGTTGGATGATTTGGTGAGGGGGTCGGTTGCCACAGCCGAACTTATCACGATGAAAGAGGTGGAGTCTTTTGCGAAGGGTTGCCTGATTGGAAAGGGTTGTCCAGCCACCTGTGGCTTGGACAACGCCTCTACCACGGGCCTCTTCAATCGGTTTAACTCCGATCACGGTTCGGTGTACACACCGACCGTGCCCACCCCCTCTCCCCCCACCGACTCGCAGGTTGTCATCCCGGAGTCATCCCTCCTCCCGCCGGCCAAGCAAGGCTCGACCACTGCCACGGTTGAGGCCAGCTCATGGTCCACCTCTCCCTCCGCCCATCGAGCGACGTTCGATAGGATAGTGGCTCGGGATCGCGCTAAGCGAGCCTCCACTGCCTCGACCCCGTCTTTCCTGTCCGGCTTGTCCTCTAGGGAAAAAGCCCTCTACACCACCGGGAAGTTCAAATTAGATGACCCTGCCGATGAGGATTATGCCCCCCCCCGCAAAGGGAACGCTCCGTCGTGCCCGCTCCTCCTCCCCCCACAAGCGTGCCGCCCCGGCCCCCAGTCCCTTCTTTGAGCCCCGGTTCATGAAGGCGATTGACATTGAAGAGTGTCAGAAAAAACAGATTGTCCCGGATGAGGAATTTTCCTATGTCCTGGACACCCACCGGAAGCGCCTGGCCCCCCCTGTGCTAGTTCCTTCCACCATTGAGGATTCCCCTCCATCGTCCCCCCCTTTGCTGATCACCCAAGAAGTGGTACCCTCAGTGGAGGTAATTATTCGGGACACCCCTATGGCCCTGGAGGAAGGACGGAACTCGGAAGCGACCGGTTTGGGCGACTGCATTCACGCCCCCAGTCTTCCGCGTACGCCGGTCCCTGGCTCATCCCCTCCTGACTACAGTTCTCTACCTCCCACGTCGCCTGGAGGTATTCTGGAAGGATCACTGGGCATCCCTCGCAGCACGGGCACTACCTTGGAGGTGCCGCTGCCGGAAACCCAGCCAGAGGATGCTGACGCGGCCATGGTTAGGGTGGACCAGATTATGGCCGAGGTGGATGAGATGATGGCGGCTGGTAGGTCCCCCTCCCCCGCTCCCAGGTCTGGTAGTATTGTGGGATCCATGTTGGAAGGCCTTGAGGATATCCGGTCCGGGAACACCCAGCCCCTCCTGTCACCTCTTCCCAGCGTGGATGGGTCCGTGGAGCCCGACACCGTGGAGGATGTCCGGACTTGGATGAAAGATGAGATTGTGGAAACGGTCCCCATTATGTGGGTAGGACGACGGTTCCATCGTTTGGAAAATGCGGTCCGAACCCTGACAGAGATAGTTGGCCGGCAGGAGGAGGAAATCGCCACCCTGAAAGGTAGGCTGGCCCCCCACCGTCGTTCCCCCTCTGTGACCCCTGAGTCCTCAGGGACTACACCTATTCCCCGCTCCTCGTCAGAGGGGTCCACTGAAGTCCCTACCAAGGGCCAGGATGCTGCTCCGACGGCTCCTGCTACTAAAGCATCCTTCGTGGATATGGTGAAAAAGATGGCATACGTGGCCAAACCCGCCATCCCACTGAAGGCCAAGACGGCCCCGGTTCGGCCTGCGTCGGCGGCCTCCTCCCACAGCACCAGCAGTGGCAGCTCTTCCAGTGATGGGGGGGTAGTCCTGAAGGTGGCAAAAGCTACGGAGGAGAAGAAGGTGAGCTGGGTGGATGAGGAGGAGCAGGAGGATGGGAAGAAGAGGGAGAAAAAGAGAGGTAGGTGCCTGAGTGGTGCTGCCAGGAGGAGGAGAAAGATGGCGGCTCAGGCCGGCCAGGAGGCATCGGCGACCCCGGCCAAGACTCAGGGGAAGACTACTACTGACGGACAGGCTACACCCTCCGCTGCTGCCGCCCCAGTACCCACGGTGCAAACCCTCTCGTCGGGGCCAGGCGCCATCAGGAGGATCTACAACGTGGTACCTAACCTAATCCCTCGCGACGGCCCTCCTCGTAGCACCAGTCAGCAGGGGCCACCACCGAAGCCGGCTCCGCCCCAGTCCTCGCCTACCCCAGATGCTAGGGGAAGGCACATTACAATGCGGTTCGCCACCCGCAAGGAAGTGGCCCTGCCAGAAGGTGTGACAATTGAGGCCATCCGGGCGCGTATAAATGTCACCTTGTCCAATTGGCCGAAAATTAGGGGCACCTGCCCTTACGTTCGGGCTGGACATATTCGGAACGAGATTGGATGCATTTTCCTCACCCTCGTGGCACACTCTGCTGCTGAGCTTGGCAATCATCTTGACAGGGCCCGGCTGGCACTGTTGAAGGAGTTATCACTCCCAGAATTTGTTTTCCAGAAGGACGTGAGGAAGGTCAAGATCATGGTGACGAGTGTCCCCCTTTCCGATACTGGCCGCGGTTCCATCTGGAAGGTTGACGGATGGGTTGGAGAGCAGGCCTCGGATGGCCTACGCACTGACTTGGAGCTAGGCAATCCCGGCGTAGTCACCGTGTCCCGCCCCGACATCATGGGGTCCATTCATGCCATGAGGCAGGCTAATGCCGTGTCTTGCGGTATTCGCTTTGTGGTGGAGGAGAATGAGGCGGCTAAGGCTGCTCTGGAGGCTGGGAGGATCTTCCTTCGGGGAGGTACCCGGAATGTTAGAATGTTCACCGAACATCGTACGGCGAAGGTTTGTGGTAAGTGTTTGCAGGTGGGCCACTTTCAGGCCACCTGTGCCCTCCCTTCCTGGTGTCGATTTTGTTACGGGGAGCACCTGTCCAGAGAGCACATGTGTAAGGCTCTAGGGTGCCCCGGAGGCATGGGGGAGGCATGTGGGCACACCCGCAGGATGTGTTGGTTGTACGATAGGACCGATCACTTTGCTAGGTATGAGAGGTGTCCTACCTTAAAAGCTAACTCTAGGACTCCCGTATCCTCCCCACCCACGACGACGACAGCCACTGCCGCATCCTCATCTTCCGAAGCGCCCGACGCTGCGAGTAAGGGACCTGAGGGGAGAAGACGGCCACGGCGCCGGAGCAGAGGACGGTCACCGACTCCCAGGGTAGTGGAAGTGAGTAGTGATGAGGAAGAGGAGGCTGTCCCGCGGGAAAAGTCTGCCAAGGCTAAGGGTAAGGAGCCTGAACGACCCCCCCCTTCCCCCTCCCCCAAACGCGGTATTTTGAAGAAGAAGAAGCCAATTCCCAAAAGGGGCGATACCATGAGGTTCGCCCAGGATTCTGAGGGTTTTTTGAGCGACTTTGGCCCCTGTGGCCCGAGCGGATCTGTTGAGGCCCCCTTTTAATGCGTATCACGGCGATAGCACTGAATGTGGGGAGGAGCGGCAGGAATCGGGCGCTGGCGTTTGATTTGTTTTCTTTGTTGATTTATTTTTTGTGTTGGAACCTCCGGTTGATTCGGAGGGACAGCAGGTGCCGGTAGAGGTGGATGGTTGGGATTTGTTTTCCTTTGTTGTTGGATCGGGGGTGGAAGTTTTTGTTCGCTCGCATTTGTGCGGGCTGTTTGATGTTGTTGGGCATAGGGGCGCTTGTGCTCAGATTGGGTTTTGGGAGAAGGGTGAGAAGAGGGTGCTCGCGGGCGTCTACATCCCACCTACACACACCAAGGCCGAATATCAGTCAGGGCTGGGGGACGTTGGGGAACCGGATATCGCGTTTGGTGATTTTAATGCCAGACATCGAGACTGGGACCCACGGGCGGAGATGGCCAGGCAGGAGCATTGCGGGAGGTGGTTGCGGGAATGGATGGCAACACGGCTGCTGAACATGACTCCTCCTGATCGACCGACATTCCGCGATATATCGATGATAGACCTCTGCTTGTACCGACGGCCGTACCTAAAGCACAGATACCTCCATGTAGTCGGGTGTGAACACGCCGCCCAGACTATCCGACTCCATGTGGACCTGCCCGACAACCTCATGAGAAGGAGGCCTGCTTGGAAGAAGGCAGTGTGGGGAAAGGTTGGGAAGGAGCTGGACACCCTGAAAGAGGTGGATGGTGAGCAGTTGTGGAAAGGAGTGAGAAGTGTGGTGGACGCACTCCCACGGACGTCCGTTGGCAGAGGCCGGTGCGAGTGGTGGACACCTGAGTTGGGAAGGATGAGGTTGGATGTAGCTCAGCTGAAAAGATACTCCAAGCGCACGGCGGAGCGGACGGAGGACTTTAGGCTGGCAAGGTGTGTCTACCGGGCTTGCCTGTTGAGGGCTCGGTTTGACCACATTAGGACCAAACTGGCGGAAAAGCAAGGACCCCGACATCTTCAGGCTGGCAAGAAAGTTGGAGGCCAAGCGCACGCTGCCCTCAATGGTGCGGTCCGACGGCTCGTTGGCTACCACGCACGCTGAGATCAGCGATCTGATTGCACAACAGCTTGAACCTGGTGGCCCTGCCCAGTGGGTGGAGAATGTGATAGAGGTGGACAGTACCCAAGAGATGGAAACGGCGCTGGCAAGATCTCCCACAAACACGGGCCCCGGCGAAGACAACATTGGTTATCCCTTCCTGAGGTTTTAGAAGAAGAGGGATGCCAAGACACTGCGACGCCTCGTTGATTATGGGTTGCAACATGACATTCCGGACTGGCATAGGGCTGAGGTAGTGCTTATACCCAAGCTCGACAAGCCGCGGTATGATGTTGTCAAATCCTGGCGCATGATACACCTACTCCCGACCACGGCTAAGGTGGCGGAGAGGGTGGTGTTACTCCGGCTGGCCGCTTGCCTGGACCTCGGTGAGACACAGTTTGGATCCCGCAGGCGGCGGGGCGTCCACGATGCCATGGCAGTCGTTCAGGAATTCCTCCACCACAATGAGGGATACAAGCGTCTGATCTTGTCGATGGACGTGGAGGGAGGGTTCGACAACATCGACATCAACCTCCTGTCAGATTTCCTGGTGGCCCGGGGATGCCCTCCCAACCTGTGTCAATGGGTTCGGAGATGGACAGGTTGTCGGTCTGTTCGCTTCCGGTTCAACGGGTGTGTTTCCCGGGTATACCATGTTAGCAAGGGTGTCCCCCAGGGGTCCCCACTCTCCCCCTTTCTGTTCGGCGCTTATGTAGCTGACGTTTTCACGCCGCGGTTACGTTACTCCCCTGGTGTCCGGCATTTAGTGGCCTCGTACGTTGATGACGGGGTCATCGTGGTGGCAGCTGACTCTTTTGATGCTGCCCGATACCATGCTGGGGAATTGTTGCGCGATTGTGATCGTATTGCGCGAGACAGGGGAATGGGGTTTAGTGCGTTAAAGACGCAGTGAATTGGGTTTGGTGATAGGGCATGGGAAGGAATGGAACTGTTGGGAGAAATGGTGTTGCCATCTGAGGACCTGCGGGTGCTTGGATATAGGTTCAATGTATTTCTTAACTTTTCTTCTCATGTACGTTATTGGTTGGATAGGGGGTTGGGTGTGAGGAGGAGGATTGCGGCGCTGGGAAGGAGGTTTGGGAGTGTTGGGGGTCTGGGAGCGTGGGAGACTTACCGCTTGGTGCAGGCAGCCTATCTTCCGACCGTCTACTACGGACTTGAGTTTGTAACCGACTACCGGTCGTATGTGAAGCAGATTCAGGTCCACGTCAACGATTGCCTCCGCTCAGTGTTTCGGACCCCAATGAAGCTAGCTAACAACGTTTTGCTGGCCGAATACGGGGTTACGCCTGTCGCTATTCAGGGCAGGTACCTACAACGGAGGTGCTACGGCTGGTTCATCAATTACCGATACTGCAAGAGTCATCCGTGGTTTGGACAGATCCGGCTGGACTGGAAAGAGGAAGGCATGGTGGCCCACCGACAGCATTCGGACAAAGTACTTTCCTACCATCCCACGGTTGTGATCGGGAAGGGGAAGGAAGCCACGGCCCTCAGGCACGCCGGAGAAGTCAAGGAACTCGGTGGCGGCTCGGATCTGGTGGTGTATACTGATGGATCCAAGATGGATGAGGGTGCTGGTGTCGCTTGGGCTGTGTTCAAACGGGGGGCCTCGCTTAGGATAGGGGGATGTTCAGTGCCACCATCCTGGAGCATCGTCGAATGCGAGCTGTTTGCCGTGGTATGTGCCCTACGGGAGGTCAGTGGTATGTGTGAGGGACGAGGGGTACATGTGTTTCTGGACTGCGTCCCCGCCCTGCTTCTGATTGAGAATATGTTGCCCGAGGGGGACTCGGCTGAGATGTGGGAAGTCATGGCGCCTTTGATGGAGGCTGTGCGTCCACGCCTTGGTTGGGTTCCAGGGCACATGGGCATTCAGGGCAACGAGCTGGTCGACAGGAAGGCCAAGGAGAGTACGCGCCTGCCGTTGCAACCTTTCCGGTGGGAAGGGGTCAGCTTTGGTATAGGGCACGCTGCGTTGGCCCGTGAGTTGAGGAAGGAGGAATGGGAGGCTTGGCATGTCAATGAAGGCCACGGGTATTATGCTCGTGGGCCTAAGGCCCCCAGACACCTTCGAGGGCTGACAAGGATGGATTCCTATGTGTTGACTAGGATTCGCAGCGGTACCGGCCTGGTTGGACACGACGAGTGTGAGGAACGAGAGGAGAGACATCACTGGACTTCATGTCAACGGTACAGTTGGAAACGGCGGGCGATGGAGGACTTGTTCAAGGACTCGGCGATTGCGGGACGGAAGGACTGGTGGTTGGAACACGGGTGGCTGGGACTGGGGATCCCCCGTCATATTAAGGAGGTGGACGGGGAGTTGGTGGTCGCAGGTAACCCGTTTGATGGTACGCTGACGGTGGAGAGGGATGGGAGGCGAGTGAGCATAGGGACACCTGATACTTGTTTGCGGTGCGAAAAGAAACACCCTGGAGGGGAGTGCGTGCTGCCGAGTAACCATCTTCCCACCAAATGGTTCTTCCTTCCGAACTCGGTCGCTACGCGCTGTCCGAGCTGCAACATGGCGATTACCTACCAAGGCCCTTCCACACGGCCCTCCTTCTCTGCTCACTTCGATAACAACCCGGGCTGCCTGGCGGCGAGCCTTGACCAATTTTGGCAGTGGTACTGGCTTGACTGGGACGATCTTGCGCTTTCCCTATGGACGGCAGTCGTATTCAAATGGGCTGGGCTGTTTGGATTTATCGAGCAGGAACGGTGCCCCTTTTGTGACCAGCGGCGGGTTGCTGGAAAGGTTAATAGGATGGGGGAGCATTATCGGAAGAAACGCGGATGTTGGGACAGACTGTATGTTTCCTTTGTTGAGTATGTTGATGAGATTGTGTTGGAGGCGGAGTGATTGTGTTGGTTTGTTGTTGGAGGATGGGTTGCGGGAAGGGGAAGACGCGTTAATCCGGGATGTTGCTGGACGACATGAGCGCCCGTGAGCCCCTTAGGTAGTGATTTTTGGATTTATGTTTGGGTGGAGCGGTTGCGGGACGGGATTGCACCCGTGGTAGTGTATTTTAGTTTTTAGTTTTGGGGCGAGGGGGAGACTTGTCGTATGCCGGAGTCGGCGGTACAAGTATAAATAAATTAGATTGAATGTTCTAAGTAATTTCCTTACTTCTATCTTCGCTCCGCCTCGGTAGCGTTCCTTTCGCGCCCACGATAGCTTTCTGATCCTTTGATTCTGGGGGAGATATCTGAGTTCGCTCAGTAGTTCCTGGGGTCTTTGGTGTTGAGGTTGTCGTGTGGTGGAGCGTCGTGGTTACTTGTTTTCGCCTCCTCGTTGTTGTTTGATTCTCACGATGATTTCGCTTCGAGCCTCTTCACCTTTGGCGTCTACGAGCCCTCCTTCAGTAAAAAGTCTTCGGCTTCTCTGTCTATCGTCTACCCGCAGAGTTTCGCGTTCGGAGGATGGGGGATTTGAACATTGCTGTGGGGGGAAACACCCGTGTCGTTCTTTGGGCCAGCTCATGTTTCTTGTTGGGTTTTAACAGAGTCCTTAGTGTTCACGATACAAAACGCCCTTGGATTAGACTGATGACCTTCCCAAGTATCAACACGTCGTACCGATCGCATCGTTCCTTAAGGGACGGGGGCCTCGCCGGCACCGCCCTTCGTCTATCATATCTACGGTCGGAATCTTACGATGTTGTTTATCACCTTTCCCTTGGAGTTTCCGTCCTTGTGGCATTTACGGTGGTTCGATCAGGTGTCACCTCCCCACTTCTACGTGGGGATGGCTTTGACCCTGAAATCATTTACCTCCTGGTGCGGGTGAACTTCTGCCCAGGGTGGTGTGGGGCGATTGGTTGCCGGGCCACGCTTGGTCTAGTGCAGGGGTCGGTGTGGTTACGGATGGTAGTTGGCGGTCACACCCATTGCAAGTGGGGCCTACCTTCTGTTTGTCTCGTTTCCTATCCTGGTACCCACCCTCTCTGGAGCGTCAGTTTGGGCACCTTTCGTCAGTCTACGGTGTGGCCCTTTGGGGCCCACATTGGGGGGCCTCCGGGTTCCCTGGTTTCCCTCTCGGCTTGCTTGGATTTCGGTTCGGGCGGGCTGGGACTGTGGCCGGTGTCTTTGGATGCTGGCGCGTATGTTGTGGCCCCAGGTTCGTCCTGGTGGCCCCCCTTCGGCTACACGGTGCTGGGGGATTGGGGCTCTGTTGCTGTGGCCCAGACCAGTGGCTGCATGATGGGGTCAGGTATCGGCTGTCCTATGGCTGTCGGGCGGTTGATCTGCCTGAGGGGCTGAGGGGGCTTGATGGGAACTGCGGTGCCTGGTGTGTGGGGCTTGGGGGGGGCTGACTTGGCGGGGAGAGGCACCTGCGAGCACCGGTCGGGCCTGCGTCAGGTTGGGCGAGGTCTAATTAAGTGTTTCCAGCCGGCTTGGGCTGTTAAGGTTAAGCTGCTGAGTGCTGCAAAGCTTCCTGGCGGACCGGCTGGCTGACGGCCACCTGTGCGGATAGTGGGTTGCGACCTCTGGGTTGGACTTGTTTGGGTCTTGCGTGCTGGGTTCTGTGGGGCTTGTTTGGTTTCTTTGGTTCGGTTGCAGGTATGGCGGGCGGAGGCATGGCACCACGGGTAGGAGATAGGCCCTACTGACCTCTTCGGTCTGTCGCCACCTCTATGTATTTCCTTTGTTTATTGTTTTGTTTTGGGGTTACGGGCAGCGGGTACAGGTCCTCCTCACCATTACGCTCTTCGGAGGCACTTGGCAAAGTGGGTTCATAGGGTCGACGGCCTGGCATGCGGATGCGAGTTGTGGACATGTCGGTCGTAACCTCTCTGCCTTGGTGCCGCCTGTATTGATAAATTGTTGTTGGTTTTCCACTGTGGAGGAGGGATCGCGGGACGGTATTCAGACCGGGCGATAGTGGAATTTTGTTTTTGTACGAGGCACTTGCCTTTGTCGGACACCCTTTCGGCCTTGGAGCTTCGGCCTGGGTCTTGCCTGTCGCCTGTACGCCTCGGTATTCGTGGGTTTGCCCCTCGTACTCCTCGGTCGGAAATGATGCGGACTTGCTACGAGGGCTGCGGTTGATTCCATACCAGAGGGATTTCGGATGCGGGGGCGAGGAGGACTTTCTTTACTGTTGATGGACTTGTACTTAGTGTTCGTGTTGTGGGCATGGCGCGGGCTTGTTTGAGGTTTGGGGCCGGAGGTTTAGATTGTTTGTAGTTAGTGGTAGTTCCGGTTTGCGTTAACCTCGTGCCGGCGGGGACTTGTCGTATGCCGGAGTCGGCGGTACAAGTATAAATAAATTAGATTGAATGTTCTAAGTAATTTCCTTACTCTTATCTTCGCTCCGCCTCGGTAGCGTTCCTTTCGTACCATGATGGTCCTTCGATGCCTTTGATTCTGGGGGAGATATCTGAGTTCGCTCAGTAATTCCTGGGATCTTTAGTGTTGAGGTTCTATTGTTTGGCGGTTTCACGTTGTGGTTACTTGTTTTCGCCTCCTCGTTGTTGTTTGATTCTCACAATGATTTCACTTCGAGCCTTTCAACTTTGGCGACTATGAGCACTCCTTCGGTAAAAAAGTCTTCGGCTTCTCTGTCTATTGTCTACTCGCAGAATTTCGCGTTCGGGTGATGGGAGATTTGCACATTGCTGTGGGGGGAAACACCCATGTCATTCTTTTGGCCAGCTCATGTTTCTTGTTGGGTTTTAACAGAGTCCTTAGTGTTCACGATACAAAATACCTTTGGGTTAGACTGATGACCTTCCCAAGTATCAACACGTCGTACTGATCACATCATTCCTTAAGGGACGGGGGCCTCGCCGGCCCCGCCCTTCGTCTACTATCTTTACAGTCGGAATCCTACAATGTCGTTTATCACCATTCCCTTGTTTACGATTCAAGTGGCATTACATTGGTTTCATCAGGCGTCACCTCTTCGCTTTTATGTAGGGATGGCTTTGACCCTGAAATTCTTTACCTCCTGGTGCGTATAAACTTCTGCCCGGAGTGGCGTGGAGCGATTGGTTGCTGGGCCACGCTTGGTCTAGCGCAGGGGTCAGTGTGGTTACGGATGGTGGTTGCCGGTCACACCCATTGCAAGTGGGGCCTACCTTCTGTTTGTCTCGTTTCCTATCCTGGTACCTACCCTCTCTGAAGTGTCAGCTTGGGTACCTTTCGTCAGACATTGGTATGGCCTTTCGGGCTCACCTTGGGGGGCCTTCGAGTTCTCTAGCTTTCCTCTCGGCTTGTTTGGACTTCGGTTCAGGCAGGTTAGGACTGTGGCTAGCGCCTTTGGGTGCTGGCCTGTATGGTGTGGCCCCTGGTTTGTCCTGGTGGCCCCCCTCAGCTATTCGGTGCAGAGGGGTTGGGCTCTGTTGGTGCGGCCAAGACCAGTGGCTGCCTGATGGGGCCAGGTATTGGCTGTCCTGTGGCTGTTGGGCGGTTGATCTGCCTGAGGGGCTGAGGGGGCTGGATGGGAGCTGCGACACCTGGTGTGTGGGGCTTAGGGGGGGCTGACTTGGCGGCGAGAGGCACCTGCGAGCACCAGTCGGGCCTGCGTCAGGTTGGGCGAGGTTTAATTAAGTGTTTCCAGCTGGCCTGGGCTGTTAAGGTTAAGCTGCTGAGTGCTGCAAAGCTTCCTTACGGACCGGCCGGCTGATGGCCACCTGTGCGGATAGTGGGTTGCGACCTCTGGGTTGGACTTGTTTGGGTCTTGCATACTGGGTTCTGTGGAGCTTGTTTGGTTTCTTTGGTTTGGTTGCGGGTACGGCAGGCGAGGGCATAGCACTATGGGTAGGAGATAGGCCCTACTGACCTCTTCGGTCTGTCACCACTCCTATGTATTTCTTTTGTTTATTTGGCTTGTTTGGGGGTTACGGGCAGCGGGTACAGGTCCTCCTTACCATTACGCTCTTCGGAGGCACTTGGCAAAGTGAGTTCATAGAGTCGACGGCCTAGCATGCGGATGCGAGTTGTGGACATGTTGGTTATAACCTCTCTACCTTGGTGCCGCCTGTGTTGTTAAATTGTTGATGGTTTTCTACTGTGGAGGTGGGATTGCAGGACGGTATTCAGACCGGGTAGTAGTGATTTTGTTTTTTGTACAGGGAACTTGCCTTTGTCGGACACCCTCTCGACTTTGCAGCTTTGGCCTGCGTCCTGCCTGTCGCCTGTGTATCTTGGTATTTGGAGGTTTGCCCCTCGTACTCCTTGTTCGGAATTGATATGGACTTGCTACGAGGGCTACGGTTTGTACCCTACCAGAGGGACTTTGGATGCGGGGGCGAGGAGGACTTTCTTTACTGTTGATGGCTTTGTATTTAGTGTTCATATTGTGGGCATGGCGCGGGCATGTTTGAGGTATAAGGCTGGAGGTTTGGATTGTTTGTAGTTAGTGGTAGTTGCGGTTTGCGTTAACTTCATGCCAGCGGGGACTTGTCGTATGCCGGAGTCGGCGGTACAAGTATAAATAAATTAGATTGAATGTTCTAAGTAATTTCCTTACTTATTGCTTTACGAATAAAACATCTTTACACTCTTTATCACGTTTGCATATCCAGTACATTTCTCACAAGCCTACGTGAGAAAATAGTTATCGTAGTTAGAATTTAACAGGCGTTATCCAATGAACAGTGATAACATAGATCAACGGATCTAAGAACTGTTATATCTGATAAGATAGTAACTAAGAAGAGAAGTATCGTCACTAGTCGCTATCAGTTAACCGCGAACAAGGAACGTTACAACTATCTCGTTACGGGAAAGGAACCTAGTTCCATGATCAGGAATAATTTTTCGTGTTGACTTTTTCTTTTGTCGCATGTTATGGATTTCTGTTTTGAGACAGTAGATTCGTTGTTCCTTGAAGTTGTTTTCAATCATCTCATGTTCGGCACAGTTAATAATATTTTCTGTAATGTGTCGTTGGCGCCAAGTTTCTGGAGAGTATGGAGTCATGTTGTTTAGAATCAGGTTTCTTTGAATTTCGAGTTGGGCAGGATCTTGTGGAACATCAAGCTGAACTATCTCGGTTAGGTCAATATCGCATAGTTGCTTGTCAGATAAAGCACAACGGCGGTTAGATTCTTTTGTTCTTGCTGTCTCTCGGACTTGCTGTTCCTCGCGCAATTGACGCGATACAATTTCTCCATCAGAAGGTATGATTCCAGCATTCCAAAAACCACCGCGGATATTTCTTGGTGTCAATGCTTTTACTCTAGCCTGGCTAACTATACTATAGAAGTTCCGCTTGTTGACACCACATTCTTGGTTTTCGAATCTCCTTCGCAGCTTGGTTCGATAAGCATGCTTGTAGGGACTAAATACTGATACATCTAGTGATTGTAGGCGGTGACTTGTATGCAGTGGGAGACAAATAAGTATGACTCGATTTTCGATACAGTATTCAAGGAATTTCATATTGACATCCGAATTGTGACCATCAAAACGTAGAATTCGGTATCAGACTCCCGTCTTTTCAGCTGACTGGGTACCAGGCCCCAAGCTTTCTCTCAACCACTGTAGGACAACATTTTCGTCAGTCCAGCTATTGAGACTCTTGCCAAAGAGAATGTTGTCTGGTACATCTGGTAAGTCTTTAAACCACTCTTCTCGAAAATCCTTTGCTTTAAACATTATCATTAGATTAAGGGCCAACCCATTTCCACAAATTGCTTCAACAACCATTATGAGTTCTCGATATCCTGGCTGACTGACAAATAGTTGGCCGTTGGTTCGTAGTTTATCGACAATATCAATCACTTTTTCTGAGGCGATTAATCCCATAATAAAGCCAGTCTCATCAATGTTGTATTTATTTTGTAGTAAGACTTCATATTCTTGCACAACTTCGTTATACTTTATACTAATTAATTTTAAACCTTTTCTATTTACAGTTTCATAACTTGCCATCTCAAAAAAAGTAGATATAGTCCCAAGATTATTCCCCTGCACCATTCGTACATAGTCAATTGGCTGACTATATCGTGTTTTGACATTTGGATGCTGCTTGTAGAATCCTTGGAGCCATCCACAACCTAAAATACTGCTTGGAACTCGCCGTTGTCACGATTCTAGATCGGACATAGTAGATTTCATTAGTTAGCTAGTAAGTTTCATTTGTTACGAAATTGGTTTATGAGTTTCTTTTATTATGAAGTTTGTTTTATGTTATGATTTATGTTTTCACGCACTTGACCTATTCAGAGGTCATGTGATTTATGATGGGCTATGCAACGAGGCAGACTGCAAGGCAGACTCGTTGAGGTTTTGTTTGTTATATTTCACGCACGAGACTTATTTAGAAGTCACGGGGCTGCATAAGGAGGCTATGCAACGAGGCTGTGCGCAAGGCAGACTCGTTAGGTTTATGTTATGTTTTATGTTATGTTTCACGCACATGATCTATTCAGAGGTCATGGGGCTGCGCAAGGGGGCTGCGCAAGGCAGACTGCCTTTGGTTTGATTTGTAAGCGGGTTGAGGGAAGGACTATATAAGGAGTCCTCGAAGGCGAGTTAGTTAGTTCTTCACGCAACCATCTAAGTTATTTTCCTACTTATTGTTTTAAGAACAAATTTACTTTATTCTATATACCTCACGATAGTTACACAAACTTAGTAGAAGAGGAACGCCTCTACGACTACTAAGTGTAACAAGAGAAAAGGTAATAGTGTGAATGCACACTATACAAGAACGACGAAGAAAAGTAATAGTGTGAATGCACACTATTAGTACGAAATATATAGTGTCATACGATACTATAAGAGAAGTATTGTTGCCTGTCGCGTGAACTGATATAGGAACAGGACCACTTAACATTTGGTTGCGTCTCACCAGCGATGCCCAACGATAGACAACACGGCTTTCAACCCAGATCACGAAGGTGATCTCAATATAAACGACGATACCCTAGGGCTAGGAGGAGATTTTACCGACGCCCTAGAAAACGCATCAGCACAACCCTCAAGGACAGGAAGTCCAGTCACACCAGAAGGCAGATCACCTGCGGAAAGCTCAGACGAAGAAGGAACACCAACTCCAAGAAGGATGACAGACGTACCCGCACCAGCGGCGGCACCACCAGCCCCAGTCAATGTAATCGGCATGACTGAGGCACAATTCAACGCTTTCCGAATTTCCGCTCAACCAAACTCGAGGAATCGACCGAAGCCACGGGAGCCTGATGTGTTCAAAGGAGATCGAACGAAGTTTCGGAGCTTCATAGCACAACTAGAGGGGTATTTTAGGGTCAAAGAGTACAACGGCAGCGAAGACAACCTGAAGGTAGCCTTTGCGGAGTCTCTCCTGAGAGACACGGCCGAGGCATGGCTCATCCCCTATAGCGAAGGATCCAAACCAAGGACTTGAGACACGTGGGACGAGTTCAAACAAACCCTAAAGGAACAATTCGGAGACCCGAATGCAAGAGAAACAGCACGACTCAAACTCGAGACGATGAAGCAAGGAAGAAAGAACATGACAGAGTTCTGGAACGAGTTCCGACTTATCGCAAGCGAAGCGGAATATGACGACAACTCACTATGGAATCACCTATTGTCAGCATGCAGCGAAACGCTACAAGACGCCTGGGGTTTAGGAGATACACCTTTCACCACCACAGACGCTTTCGCCAGATGGGCAATCGCGAAAGAAAACAAGCTCAACTAGGTGAAGCATGCGAAAAAACAGAATCCAACGGCGAGACAACAAGAAATACCAAGAAGCGCCGACGGAAAATATGTGGCTAAGACTACCACATCTGGAGGAGGCGAACCGATGGACCTGGATGCGGTAAGGGGAGGAAAGAAGAAGTTCCAAACCCGATTCGGGATGCCGAAACTATCACCATTGGAATATCGGAAGAGGAGAGAAGAGAATGCATGCCTAAGATGCGGAAAGAAGGGACACTTTATTGCGCAATGTGGGAATAAAGATGTCAAGATCCGAGAGATGACGATGGAAAATCCCCAGGAGGATTTAAACGACTCGGGTCCCCAGTAAATGGTGGTCGGAGGGACCAGCCAAAGGGAAAACCCACCAGGATTACACAACTATCGACGGCTTTTGATAACTCGGCACTATTCCAACACACGGACAGCAAAAAAGAACAAGACGATTCCGATCACCTCATGCTCAAGATAAAGATATCGACGAACAATGGAATAACGGAGACCAACGCAATGCTGGATTCGGGAGCAACGGAAAACTTCATCGACCAAGAGTTTTGTGACATGAACCAAATACCCCTGAATCGGATCAGCAAACCCAGAGACATCTATGTAGTCAACGGGGAAAAAAGCAAAGCGGGACCCATTACCCACGAAGCGGAAGTATTTATGGAGATCGGGACACACAAAGAAGAGGTGGTTTTCCAGGTGGCCAATATGAGGAAGCATACGGCCATATTGGGAACACCGTGGCTCAAACGACATAACCCAAGGATCAACTGGAAACGAGAAAAGATACATTTCGACAGCGACGAATGCACGGCAAGCTGTGTCGAAAAACCACCAACGGTCAATACAGTTCCAGAAGAAATTGCGATATGGGAGAACGAGCAAGCACGCATGTTGGAAACAACATGTAATGAAGGGGACATTCAGATCAGACGGATGGACCCGAAAGCAAAGATACCGACTAAGGGATCGGTTATGGCTGCAGGTCACAACCTATACAGCATGAATGGTACGACTGTTCCCGCCAGGGGACAGGCCATGATAAGAACCGGGATTGCGATACATCTCCCCGAAGGAACCTATGCACGAATAGCTCCAAGAAGGGGATTAGCGGTACGTCATGGTATCACCACTGGAGCCGGAGTCATGGACGCAGACTATCGAGGGGAGGTTCAAGTATTGCTTATGAACCTGAAAGACGAAGACTACGAGATCAGAGAAGGGGACCGAATCGCCCAAATGATCATCGAAAAAATCGATACTCGGCAACTACAGGAAGTAGTTAGCTTGGAAGAAACGATAAGAGGCGAGAACGGATTCGGGAGTACTGGTACCACGGAGATAGAACAACCTAAAAGGAAAACCCTCGATATCAATTTTATATCAGCAAAAACCTTCGGAAAACTCTATCGAAAAGGAGAACGATGTGGAGTACTCAAATGGGAGCCCGAAGAAGATGGGCCAACGATAGCCGAAGCTTCGACGATAAGTACACGGCTAGCCGTACGACAAGGAATGAATAAGCAAAAGACAACGCTTAAAGAAATGGTACCGAAGGAATACCATGGATTCCTGGATGTGTTCGAAGAAGGAGAAAAGAAGGATCTACCCGAACGCAGGCCAGAGGATCACAAGATCGAGCTAGAGGAAGGGAAGACGGCTCCCTTTATGAAACTCTACCCGTTACGAGAAGAAGAGCTCAAGGTATTAAGAGAATACCTTGAACAGAACCTGGCACGAAGATGGATAAGGCCATCATCATCGTCAGCAGGAGCACCAATATTATTTGTCAAAAAGAAAGATGGCAAATTGAGGTTATGCGTGGACTTCAGAGGGTTGAATGCGGTATCTAAAAAAGACAGATACCCATTACCTCTGATAGATGAAGCATTGGATCGACTGGGAAAGGCGCAATGGTACACCAAGCTGGACATCAAGGATGCCTATCACAATATCAGGATCGCCAAAGGAGACGAATGGAAAACGGCATTTCGCACTAGGTACGGACTATACGAATACCTAGTAATGCCGTTTGGACTATCCAATGCACCGGCCACATTCCAACGATGGATTAACTCCAAGTTAAGTCAATTCCTGGATGTGTGTTGTATCGTCTATCTAGATGATATCCTCATATATTCAGAAAACTTGGAACAACACCAGAAGGATATACGGTCGATAATCACGGCATTGCGACAGGCTAAAGTCAAGCTGAAGCCTACAAAATGCGAGTTCCACAAAAAAGAAACGGAATATCTGGGCTTCATCATCAGCCCAGAAGGGATAAAAGCGGATCCGGTCAAAACAGAAGAAATCGAAATTTGGAAACCTCCAAAGAGCGTCAAGGGAGTTCAAAGCTTTTTAGGCTTCTGCAACTTCTATCGAAGATTTATAGAAGGATTTAGCAGAGTGGCTAAACCGCTATACGGACTCACGAAGAAAGGAATCAAATGGGAGTGGGGGGAACAACATCAAACGAGTTTCGACAAGTTAAGAGAGAAACTCACTACGGCACCCATACTCCAACATTTCAATCCAGAATTACCGATAAGGATTGAAACGGACGCATCGAACTACGTATGCTCGGGCATACTATCGCAACTAGCGGAGGATGGATTTTGGCACCCGGTGGCATTCCGATCCAAAACCATGTCAAAAGCGGAATGCAACTACGATATACACGACAAAGAACTGTTAGCGATCGTACAGGCATTCAAGACATGGAGAACATATACGTTGGGACACAAACATGACATCAAAGTCATAACCGACCACAAGAATCTAGTGCCGTTCACCACCACGAAGGAACTCAACCAAAGACAAGCAAGATGGTATGAAACGTTGTCGCAATACCATTTCAAAATCGAGTACCGACCCGGCAAACAAGGAGGACAACCAGACGCGCTCACGAGAAGGGCAGAAGATCTGCCAAACAAAGAAGACGAACGGATCAAACAAAGAGAAAGAATACTACTCCCTAAGGAAAAGTATTTCGAAGAAGGATACGACAGTGGATACGAATCCATGAACGAAGTAGGCACAACGGTGCTAAGCGACGAAGGATACACTCGATGGATCAAGGAAAAAACAAAAGAAGATGAGGATATGAAGAAAATATCCCAAGCGTTGGAAGAAAAAAGAAAGGAAATGAAGGGGGTGGCGTTAGGATTATACCAAAGAAACGAGGGATACCTATGGTACGACAATCGGATAAGGATCCCGGCAGATGAAGCATTACGAACGGAAACGATAAGAAGAAATCACGACATTCCACAAGCGGGACACGGCGGAACGGCTAAAACGGCAGAGCTTATCGGAAGGTCATATTACTGGCCTAATATGCGCAACGATATCAAACGATACGTCAAGAACTGCGAAACATGTCAGCGGACCAAAGCAGTACGTCATGCACCTTATGGACTACTGAAACCACTGGAAGCTCCTGGAAGACCATGGCAATCGATAAGCATGGACTTCATCACCGGACTACCAGAATCAAAAGGATGCGACGCAATATGGGTAGTGGTCGATCGTCTGACCAAGATGGCACATTTCGTGCCATGCAATACCACTATGGATACGACGGGATTATTCCAGTTGTTTAAAGACCAAGTCTTTAGATTACATGGTCTACCAAAAGACGTCATTTCCGACCGTGGATCACTATTCACTTCCGATTTGTGGAAGGAAATAACTCAACATTTGAAAGTGGACCGACGGTTAAGCACAGCATTTCATCCACAAACCGACGGACAGACGGAACGAACAAATGCGATATTAGAACAATATCTACAGGCATTCGTGAACCATCAGCAGGACAACTGGATAGATTACCTCGCTACGGCAGAATTCGCATACAACAACGGAAGACAAGAAACCATACAGATGACACCCTTTTACGCGAACTACGGATATGATCCAACGTTCGATCCGGCAAAATACGATGTGCCGACAAAGATAACGGAGGTCGAGAACATGCAACAACTGCACGCGATATTACGAGAAGAAATCTATCACGCGCAACAACGACACAAAGAATCAGCCGACAAACACAGAAAACCCGACCCGAACTTAGCCATAGGAGATAAGGTATGGCTAATACCAAAAAATATACGAACCACGAGACCATCACGGAAGTTGGACTACAAGAAATTAGGTCCTTTTACGATCAAGGAACGAGTGGGACTGAGAGCATATAAGCTCGACCTCCCACGCTCGATGAACAACACTCATCCAACATTCCACATCAGTCTCATCGAACCCTATCAAGATAACTCTTTTCCCTCACAAAAGAAACCTCCTCCTCCACCGATCGAAATCGACGGTGAAAAAGAATACGAACTCGACGAAATCATCGATTCTCGCTTACACTACGGAAAACTACAATACCGCGCGAAGTGGACCGGATATCCCCCTGAACACGATCTAGAGTGGTATCCAGCCGACAACTTCGAAAATGCAACCGTGGCAACGCGAGAATTCCACGAACGAAGCCCTGGCAAGCCAGGCCCCGAGCCCAGTAAGATTCAGCGACTGGGTGGAGGTAGACAAGAAAGAGGAGGACCTCACGAACGAACAATGGGTGAACCTGGCGGATCTCAACCGCCCAGCAAACCCATCCCACGAACACGACTTAATGTCGTGGACACATTGCTTCGACGACGGGTGTCCCACCCACTATGGGGACAAGACCGGCGCGAACTGGTTCCCGAGGGAACCAAGGGAACACAAGAGCAAGAAGACTTCGGGGACGAAGTCAAGGAGAGAGGGGGGCAAAAAATCCAGCAAGAAGGTCCGTTGGGCGGACCAGACCCCCGAGGAACAGACCCCGGAACCGAAAACTCCCTCAAACACACCAATCTCCTCCACGAGTCCCGAACCTCCCACATCACCACAAACAACCGAGCCCGATACGATCGAATCACTCCAACAGCAAATCCAACGAATGCAGGAGACGATCGACGCGCACGAAATCGATCCCCGCCTATACCAAGGGCAGACGAAGATGTGGGAGGCAAAGGGGAGACAGTTGGAGAGGGAGAACGAGCGGTTGGCGAGGAAGGTGACGGCGGAGCAGGTCAAGGTGGGACTTGCCGAGCACGCGATGAAGAGGTTGCGGGAGCAACTGAGGAGCCGGGAGGCCAAGTACCAGAGGCTTAAAAACCTCTTGTACGAAGTAACCGGGGGGATAAGGAGGAGCGCTAATCTCATGTTGGAGATAGCGGGAAAGAGCGGGGAATACGATTGGTTGGCCTAATGGGACTTAGGCCTAGGGAGAGGGGAGCTATTGTCACGATTCTAGATCGGACATAGCAGGTTTCATTAGTTAGCTAGTAAGTTTCATTTGTTACGAGATTGATTTATGTTTCTTTTATTATGAAGTTTGTTTTATGTTATGATTTATGTTTTCACGCACTTGACCTATTCAGAGGTCATGTGATTTATGATGGGCTATGCAACGAGGCAGACTGCAAGGCAGACTCGTTGAGGTTTTGTTTGTTATATTTCACGCACGAGACTTATTTAGAAGTCACGGGGCTGCATAAGGAGGCTATGCAACGAGGCTGTGCGCAAGGCAGACTCGTTAGGTTTATGTTATGTTTTATGTTATGTTTCACGCACATGATCTATTCAGAGGTCATGGGGCTGCGCAAGGGGGCTGCGCAAGGCAGACTGCCTTTGGTTTGATTTGTACGCGGGTTGAGGGAAGGACTATATAAGGAGTCCTCGAAGGCGAGTTAGTTAGTTCTTCACGCAACCATCTAAGTTATTTTCCTACTTATTGTTTTAAGAACGAATTTACTTTATTCTATATACCTCACGATAGTTACACAAACTTAGTAGAAGAGGAACGCCTCTACGACTACTAAGTGTAACAAGAGAAAAGGTAATAGTGTGA
Source organism: Tuber indicum (assembly GCA_006112555.1). Taxonomy (NCBI): domain Eukaryota; kingdom Fungi; phylum Ascomycota; class Pezizomycetes; order Pezizales; family Tuberaceae; genus Tuber; species Tuber indicum. The sequence continues at coordinate 475,107 of VBSK01000390.1, read as the reverse complement.
ACGCACACTATACGAGAACGACGAAGAAAAGTAATAGTGTGAATGCACACTATTAGTACGAAATATATAGTGTCATACGATACTATAAGAGAAGTATTGTTGCCTGTCGCGTGAACTGATATAGGAACAGGACCCCTTAACAGCCGTTGATAGATATGTGTTCTAATATCTACAAATTTGTAGATATTGGGAGGAAATTCCCACCGTCCCAGTTGGCATGCTCGATCAATTAAGGCTGTTTCTTCTGCTGGTGTCATCCGTTGTCTGGCCTTGTCACTATCCTCTCTTGGTAATCGACCTTTCTATTAAAAAGTAAGTAATTATTTAAATTTTTTTTTTGTCTTTTACCTTTCGATGATTGAATGTAGAGTAAGGAATATCAACTACTTGTGCTACCTCCTTTTGTGATTTTACCACTCCCTCCTGAAGCATTTCCATTCCTATTTGTTCTCGGACGTCTTTTTGAATTGATTTTGACTCCATTGTTGTTGTTTCTTCCTCTCCCCTTAGTTGTAGTTCAAAATACATTTTCTATTATTCGTTGCTATTTAAATTACTATGATTATACTCTTACGTCATAATGAATTTACTATTTTCATACAATTACCTCAAACCTCCATGTCTTGGCAGGTTATTACGTCAGGATCTCGTTGAGGGTACAATCTCGCCGTGGGTGCAACCACTTTATCTGGCCACGGCATTGTGGTTGCATTCTTTTTTCTGCGGGCAGCTGGCAAACACAAAACTTTGGCCAAGTACGAGTACAGTCGTGTCCGGAAAGTCTTCATACCCTTGCATAGCAACGCATCACCACCCCCTCACCTCAACAACCCCCCTCACCATGACCCCACCACATACCCTCAGAGCTAGAGAAGACCTCAATAAAGAAATCTATACCCTGTATAAACATACTGATATTGGGTATTATAAAATTTCTAAGACTTTGGGCATCTCCAAGCAAACTGTTCAGTCTGTGGTTAAAAGAGCCAAATCCAGGGGTGGAAACACCCATGATGCAAAAAGAACTGGCAGACCAACCAAGATTACCGACAGAAAAAGGAAGATAGTGGAGTCTATTATCGATGCTGAGCCTCATTTAGTATTACACGACATTACCCAAAAAGCGAATATTGGTCTTGGAAAGACCACTATTGATAAGATCATCTCAGAGGCTGGTTTTAAGCTTCTGATACCCAGAAAGAAACCTTTTTGGAGAAAAGGACAAAAGGAGAAGAGAAAGGAGTTTGCTAGGAAGAGGAGGAACTGGAAAGGGGCATGGAATTGGGTTGTTTTTGTGGATGCAGCAACTATTGTTTATGATCCAAATCCAACAGGCAGAAAGATCAGAGTTAGACCTGGTGAAGAGTTGGAAGAAAAAAACTTGAAGCCTAGCTTTAAGTCTGGGAGGACTAGTATTGGGGTCTATGCTGCAATCATGAAGGGTGGCAGGACTGAGTTAATTCTTGTGAGAAAGAGGGGGGAGGAGGAAAGGACCAGCAAAAGAGACAGACTTGGCCTCAATTCCCACCAATATGCAACTGAAATCCACCAGCCACACCTCATCCCTTTTATAGAAGGTCTGGATAGACCCTCTGAAAACATCTACCTAGCTGCAGACAATGCCTCCTGGCATGCTGGTGAGGAAAATCGAAAATTGGAGGCAGAGTGTGGTTACAAAAAACTCCCTTGGCCACCCAACTCACCAGATCTCAATCCAATTGAGAATACTTGGGCACTACTCAAAAGAGCCCTTACCAAGAGATTCTCCAGACTGGAAAGAAGGCCTCACAGTGCTGCTGAACTGTTTGAAGCAGCAAAGGAGGAGTGGGATTTAATTCCCCAAGAGAAGTTGGATGGATGGGTGGATAGGATGCCAGAGAGAATGCAAGCTGTACTGGATGCAGATGGAGGTCATACAAAATGGTAAAAATGTTTTTTTATTATCTATTAGCTATACTATCATGATTCTTTCAATTGAGTTTTTTACATTTTTTTTGAATTTCTTATGGTTGGGGGTGGTGGTATCGCCGTTGCCATGCGAGGGTATGAGGACTTTCCGGACACGACTGTACATTACCGATACGTACTTAAAGCTTTCATTGTAGCAGGCACTTGTACTACCGAATAACTATTTCGGGGCGCGAAACCGTGATTGACGGTAGTCTTACGCAAGCAATTGACGTCAGGAGGGCACAAAAGATCTACGAGCTCAAAGCGAGTTTCACGAGGGACGGCTTGGCGGGATCGTGAAGCCCTTGCTAAGTTCGGAACTCGGGTGTGGGCGTGGGTGACCTGACACTCAGAGATTAAGGAGATCAGTACAATGCTCAAGCACCGGCAAGACTCCCCCTTAAAGCAGCACATTTTCGGCGAGCATACTGGTTGGTTGAGCATAGACAAAATACTGTGCTACTTTAAGGATGTCTCGCCGGTGCATGAGCATTGGTTCTGATCTCCCTAGACTAATCCCTGAATGTCCGGTCACCCACGCCCGTACTCGAGTAAGTCCTGGACAGTTCCCGGTTTTTGAAGAATTGCAAGGTAAAAGTACTGTACTCGGGTCAGGATGTAAATGATGAGACGGACGGGGGTCGGAAAATGTATGTATCTCCATAGATTTTCCGACCCCCGTCCGTCTCATCATTTACCCCCTGACCCGAGTACAGTACGTACGAGTATGGGCTCCCGATTCTGCTCTGATTATCCCTGGCTGAATTTGGTAGATGTGGGACGATAGAATTTGCGGATTTCCTGGTCTTTGTTTAAGGAGATTTACTTTTGGTATATAAGGTTAATACGGCACCGGTATGTTATCGTACTCGAGTGTTAGATCCTGAACCGGGGTAGGAATCGCCCCGGATCCTGGGCCTGTTTTTGTCTAGCCCTGGGGTGGTCGGGCCCAGACCGTTAGACCGTTAGCTACTCTCGTGGAACCATGCAGCGGCCCGCCACTGGCAGTGATCCAAACGGCTCGGGGACCACAGGGACGGGACTGGACCGTTCCTTGTACGACAGCCTGCCTGGGGCCGTTATGCCCCAGGAAGATGGGCCCTGCAGGCTGAGTGGGTGGTGTTCAGGGTTGAGGGTACTCGAGTAGAACCACCCGTTGCAGCAAGGGGCGGTCGGGAGGCGCATCGGGGTGGACTTCGGGCAATCTGTGTGCCTGCGATGGAAGGACATGAGAAGGTTCTCCAAGATTTATATCCTTGTTTCCTTGACACTTACAATCACCCTGAGGTCAAGAGTTAGCCAGACTCCACCCGGTAGAGTAGTAATCAGTCTAGCCTAAGGTCTACCGGTAATATACCGGTAGTTGGCTGTCAGGCTAGTCAGGCCATCAGGCTGTGGTTTCACATATCCTGCGCCTGTTCGAGCTTTAATAGCTGCCGGTAGCCATAAATTTCAGCCAGAGACAGCGTTTTGGTAATTGCCAGAGTTATTCTCAAATCCACCCAGGCCAAAGCCGTAAGATATCCGGGAAACCAAAAATTGTCTCACTCAGCAGGCCTTCATCTTTCACCACCCAGGGTAAAATAACGAGTCATTGCCGTTCGAGTGGTAGCAACTTCACTGATGATAAAAACATGATGTAATGAGAGATATTGCTCGTAATCTCGTCCCTGATGATTGGCGTGACCGGCTCCGGCCCGGATCCGGAGGAGCAGCTCTCCTGCAGTCCGTCTCGGGAAAATTTTTTGTTGATCCAATCGTCTTCAAGGGTGGGCGTATAATACTACCCACCTGATCAGCGATGTTTCGGTAAACAAGAATGGGATACCGTATTGCTGCTAATACGAGTACGAGTAATGGGTGGCCTGACTTCAGCAGTGTTGTAAAGTTAAGATTAATATCAGCTCCTCTCCTGTAACTCTGAGAGCAGGCCCTTCAGTAAGACTAGCTACTCGAGTATATAGTAGGATAGCTCCACCTCCAAGAGTCCCCATGAACCTGGAAGGAGTGGATGAGGTGGTTTTGTTTAAAAAAACACTCCCGCCGTTTCAAACAGGGCTAATATGTACGAGTAAGTCTCCTGGACCAGGATTAGTCTCCAAGCACTTCTGATGACTAGCTACCACTCGCTGCTGCTAAGTCTCTAACCTGCCCTTTAACCTGCCAGAGAAAACAAATTCTGTGAATCGTTTGCGACTTTCCTATCAGTTAAAATAGGCGTTGATGGCAGATCAACCGATACACTAGCCTTCACAGACTAACCCGGTACCCGAGTAATTCCAATGACCTGAGTAGTCTTTTTATTGATGAGTTATATCTATATCGCAACCCACCCGTCGGGTTTGTGATGGGCCTTAAACAGGATGTATTGTAAATTATAAGTTACAGTATCTCCAAGTCGCTGGGCATGAGATGGCACTCGCACTATATAATTTACCTTTCTGGTACTTGGACGATCCAGCTCCTTCGATCATTTCCTTCAGCCCGCCTAGAGTAACAGCCTAATATGTAGCCAGGAGTGTCTATGTAATTTATTCAAGGTGTGCTATGTATATTACCGTATCTTATTATCCATCCTATCTGATTGCGACCGGAATTTATTTCTCAATCTTAACTCGAACTGTAAGTGCGATTGCCTTGGAATACCGGTAACAAAGATGATGGTGGTGCCTTAACTTATGGCTGCTCTGCCCAGTATGGGTAGTATCAGAAGCAGCGGAAATCTGTGGCCATCCTTTCTCGTATCACGAACACGGTCGATCACTTGATGAGGGAAAGGTTCAGGAATGACATTTTCAAGTTACATTTTGGTTCATTATCCTTAGCATAAACTAGTGATAGTCCAGTTTTATTAACCGTGCCAAGGTTGTGGCAGAGCCACAACCCGCGGTTGCGTTCGCAACCTTGGGCACTCTCTTCCAGAGAGTGCCCGACAGCTCAACGAAAGATTCGGCTCAACGACACTTTTCACCAAAATCCAAACCAAAGTCCCACCACATGAAAATAAAAGTTGTAAAAGAGAGGAAATAAAATGAGAGACTTGTTTGCAAAGACTTAAAATAGTGTGTGAGAAAGCCAGAAGGACATTTAAAGCAACAGAAAATGTTTGGTAGGGGTTTGAAATTCTTAAATTCACATACAAACTAAAAGTGTCGTTGAGCCGAATCTTTCGTTGAGCTGTCGGGCACTCTCTGGAAGAGAGTGCCCAAGGTTGCGAAAGCAACCGCGGGTTGTGGCTCTGCCACAACCTTGGCACGGTTATCTCATGATTTCGATCATTTGCTGTTTTGAATGTTCGATAGTGTCACTCCAGCAGGGTTTTGATGCCCGTTCCCGCCACACAGCGTACAGTACCGGAAAAGGATGCTTGCCTTGTTCGAATAATAGAAGGTGGGGGGTGGTCAAAACCAGGATGAATTTCCCGCACTTCAAAACCCCTTCTCTCCCACCTCATCATCCATCCTCCCTACCTCCCCCTCCTTCTACCTCTGCTCAAGAAAAATCAACAAGAAATCCTACCAAGAAAGTACAGACCAAAAAAATACCATGCCTTTCCTCGCTCTCCCGAACGAGATCGTTCTCCAAATATCTAAATTTCAATCTCCCCCGGACCTGAACAATCTCCTAAAAACTAGCCGCCGCTTCGCTGCCCTGCTGAAACCTGAACTCATCAACGCTGCTTGTTGCGCCGCTCACAGTAACTACGGCAAGCGTGCAATCCACCAAGCCGCATCCCGCCGTAATAGCGATATGGTAAGGCATCTCCTCGCCAAAGGCCTTCAAGAACACCAAAAAGCAATCCTCCACGACGAAGCCTCGGTCGGACCAAACTACGCTGCTATGAACACTCTGCTTCACTGCGGCATCGACCCAGACGGTCGCAACGAAGAGGGCCGCACGGCGCTCGCGTGTGCTGCCGCCGCCGGGATGGGTGGAGCGGTAGAACTCCTGTTGAGGAAGCGCGTTATGATTGACTCGGATGACTCGGATGGAAGAACCGCCTTGGGGATCGCAGCGAAATTAGGGAGCGAGAGGATTGTTAACCTATTGCTTGGCGCTGGGGCTGATGTGGATTGGGTGGATAAGGGTGGCTTGACGCCTCTGCTTGTGGCATCTGGCGAGGGGCATGACAGAATTGTTCGCCGCTTGTTGTACAATCATGCTAACATTAATTGGGCCGATCATGGGGGTCGCACCTCTTTGCACATTGCGGCGGCGTTTGGGCATGAGGGAGTGGTGAAAGTCTTGCTTGGAGATAGGTAAATGGGAGCTCTACCAGAAAGGAAATGGAGAGATATTGTGCTTTCTTTTTTCTTTTTCGCGCACTGGTTCTGGTCGGATGGGATTTTTTGTTGGGGGGGAGGATTATACCAATTTACTGGTTTTTCGCTTTTTTACTCATTCTTTTCGACGGACTGTTCTGTTTTTTCTATCCACCTTCTCTTCTGCAGATTACGCCCATGATAGCGGCTCATAGGTGTACATCCACGGGTCCTAGGTGAACTCGGTCTTTATCTATTGATTCCTAAAAGGCAGACACACTCCAAATTTGTGCCAGCTACTAGGAGAGCTTATAGTGAATATTGTCAATCCCTGATACGCGATGGTAGGTGCTCTGTCTCCATATTTCTTGATAAATTTAGTAGAATATCTATCTACCCTCTATCCTTAAGTTTAACCTGGCATCATACTAGCAAGGACCCACAGCCATTGCCGAAAATCCTTGACACCGGGTTTCCGAAACCTCCGGATACCCGAGCACAATAAACCCCCCAGTATTACAGTTGGTGTTTCACATCCTTTCTTAATATGTCAGGAGCCTCCTCCATAGTTCCCTAATAACTGCGTATAATCCAGTTCCCGGGGCTAAGTCTATCGGACACTCTTTAAAGACTTGTGAACACGGGTTTGAATGTAGTAAGTCTAACCAACATGTCATTCTGCCTCCCCACTCCTAACAATACAAAAACTACATTCGCAGCCTTACCTCAGTCACATCAAATCACTTCACATTAAATCACTCGATAATAGATTTCCGAGCAAGCAAAAGTATAAACAGGGGCTTCACCGAGGGCATAGTCTAGGTACGGTAGGTGAGTCGGAACCACTCGCACAATTAGTCTATTTATTGCGCTATAAGAACTATGATAGCAGTATTGTTAACCCTCCCGGATCTGACTATCCTCCTCTTGCGCGCACCTAATGCGGCAATAACGGTGTTTTCTGCCTGTGAAGGCGTTGAGTCTTTTCTTTCAACTCTACCGTACTGCGTCCACTGAGAACGGTGCGGTAATCCCTATCTTCCCCACTTTCACACGGTGCGGTTCAGAATGGTGGTGTGTGTTGTGCGATGTGTTTTCAGCCAACCACCTTAGGTTGTTGACTTTATCTCATACTGTACTCGAGTACTCATAGCTGAGGGCGGGTGTGAAAAATCCTCTTTTTTATTTTATTTTTTTATTTTTCTTTCGAGCACTCATAGGGGAACGAGCGAAGGGAAGGAGGGGTACGAGTACAGTAAGTTACCGGTATTCTTGGAGAATTGTTGGGAAGGGAGGGGGGTGTGGTCTCACTAACTTATGCCTTTGATCTGGATGGGTGTTCCGGGAGAAGGGGGTGTGGGCGATTGGACATGGAACAAACTGAGATTGTATCCTGGGTTGTTAACAGGATTTGGAATCAAGTTAATTTTGAGAGAAATACTCGAGTATGATAAGTTACAAAAGGGGTTGGTCGGAGGGAACTCCTCGTGTCTTTGAGTATGATAACTTATCTGAAAGGCACATACTGAAAGGCACATACTGTATCATACCGGTACCTAGTATTTGTATTTCTGACAAGCCTAATCTAAAACCATCTTTAGCCCTCAATACAATGGATTCTTTTGTTGAGAGGAGGCACGTGATATCTCATCAGTGTGAATCTGGCAGGTTGTGGCACATAAATTAATTATAAGACGGACAAACCAGGATGATGATGTGCATAGCCCTCGAAAAAAAAAAAAAAAAACACAAGAATCGCAAACTACGGTATTATTGTAAATACCCTACTTAAGTACGGTGGATGGAGAGTTTCTTATATAAGTCTACCAGACGAGAACCTTGTGCACATATCTTCCTATTGTATAGTGCAAAGTGGATCAAACCGGGTCCTCAAAACAGGCAGAACGCGATCTCTATCTAGTCAACAACAACAACGAATTTTGAAGAAAAAAAAGCACTGAGACAAAGCTACTTCCAAAGAGAATAGATGAGTGCTTTTTTTTTTTTTGTTACATGCCTTTAGCAGGAGGAGATAGAGAACGAAAAATGAAAATTTTGGTGGGAGTGAAACAAGTGACAGAATGTACCTAGTTCCGTGCTGAAAAATACTGTAGAGTCTAGATAGATAGGTAAAACAATGTGATTGACTGTGATTTAAGAGGATCAACAAACACATGGGCTCAACACACAATGTACTGAAAAGTATCTTTAGCTCAAGGCTCTAGTTAGAAAATATTCCTTCTTTAAATAAATTAACCTTATTCTATTGATTTCTGCTTTATTCGCCTCTCCTGTTGCTGGTAGGTGTATCATTTCATCCTACTCAGATTGTCTTGGCAATTCCGGGCTCAATGCCGGTCGGTTGTCACTCCACCGGAGGACCCACCTTTAGGCACTTTGCACCGTACCAATGTCCATGGGCCGTCACGGCCCGTCAGCGCCCTCCTAAGGGCAAACCGGCGTCCGGTATTCCTCCTCACCCCAACGCTCACCAACATTCTATTCCTCGACAGGAACAAAATAACACAGCACGAAAGCCCTGTATCCTTCGGCAGTGCGTGAAGACGAAATCATCGTCCGCCAGCCCGTACTCGAGTACTCGTACCGGTATGATACACGACATCCCCGTCCACACCTCCACCACCGCTACCTCCTCCTCCTCAAGCTACAGAGACACTCCCATCCCAACCTCCGCTGCAAGGACCTAACACGCCAAATCTTTAAAATTGCCAATAATCTATTTAGCACCCTGGACCTCTCAATTGCCGACATGACCAGGCACACACGTTACCCGCTGCCTCCTCGGCGTCTCGTGTGCAGGCGCGACAATAGGATATGCGCTCCACGATCCCCTTACATTAAGCCACCGGGTTCGACCGCAGCGATATGGTCAAGTTGCTCCTGCCCGGTTCCAGCGTGAGCCAGGCCGATTTGGGAAATTGGGCAGTGTTGGGTATCCCGCTTGGAATTGGGTATTAGGATGCGGTACCCACGCTGCCCGCCCATCCGGAGAGCGCGGATGGCTTTATACACTTTTTTGACCCGTGCCCGCAAAATATGGGGCTGTCGGATTGGGAACGGTGGTGATGAAAGGCTGGTTCAAGATTGAGTGGTAGAAGAGTTGAGTTCTACTGTTTCTTGCTTCTAATCTTGCTTATTATATAGGACGATTTCGGAGAATGTATCATATCCCACCCCACCCCAATCCGAGTAGCGCCCCAGTATCGAATGTGCCAATTCCTAACACTTCTGACTAATTCCACCAATGTCGAGACTGATAAAAGCTAGGGAAGAGACACCATGCCCTTATATTCTGAGAGTATACAAGATATAATGCCCCTTCATAAACAAACTAAATCTTTCCCTCTATCTAACCTTTGTACTTTATATCGTATCCCACCCCGAACATGGCGAATCCACGGCCCTAGTCAAGCACCACAAGCCACTAAAGATGCTGCTAAGATGCGGCCACTCGGAAGAGGTCTTCGTAGAACGGTATTTCTCTTTGCCCGTGGAATGGGTCCCCTCTCTACACATCCCGATTGCGCAATACCCCCCCCCCATATGCTACCCCAATCCCCACCAAGGAGAAACCCTGCCCCACGAAGTCTTTTGCCGAGTGACTGTATCTACAATCAAGCACATCTCAATACATCCACCAGTACAAGTATGATACCGTAGAATAGATCTCCCCATCGCCATCGCCACCTCAACCACTATACAGCACTAGACTCCCGCTCTTATTTGTAGCCAAGTTCGACGTTGTGGAGCAAAACCGCGAGTCTTAGCGATATCCTAGGGTTGATAGCTTGCGGCGGCCGTCGTGCTGTGACAATTCAATATAATTTATTTATCCTTGTGACAAGATATTCGAACTGAATTCATACCTGTGGTTTGTCTAAGCGGAAGAAAATTGACCCTAATAGCATTGGATGTGGAGCAAGTGTGATAATTTACCTACTTCCTAACCCACTAGTAGAGCCCAATATACCATATGGTCTCCAATATTCGGTCCCGTAGCAAGGAGTATTAGCAAACAAAGGGGATGCTTCCGGGCCGACCTGCCTTCTAATCCCGAGCTTCGGGAACCATAACGCAACCTACAGTCTAGTAACGCAAAATCACTCGATCAGCATTCAAATATCACCGTGGGTGGTTTTGCAACAGTACTGCAGACGCGCGGTAGGGTATTAATACCCATTCCGCTCTCGCAGCGTTAACCCGGCAAGCTCATATGATCGGAGTATTATCACTACGATATAAAATGTGACAAGTGCCGATTTCCTGGTAAGAGGGGGAAAAAAAAAAGCCTATCGCAAATATTCCGCTGCGTCTCATTAGTCCCCACAGGCCCTGGGTGTTTTTTCTTCTTTTTTTCGACTACTACTGTACTATTTCTTAAAACACGTTGCGCGTCATGTGTTGTGCACTAGGACATCCGTCCTTCCTAAGCTAAGGGTTTTAATTTTCGGTTCTGGACCCTTCGAGTGTATGATATCATATATCCGTCAGTGGTGGTTCCCTCCCGATAGAAGCTACCGGTACCCATGCACCTCTTCCAGCGCCCACGGCTTCTCTCGTTTCTCGCGCGCGGGTGGGAATGCTGGTGGGGTTGGAGCGGGACGGGTGAAGATATCGAGTGATATCGAGTGATGGCAAGAGTTGGTTGGCTGGTGACGAAAGTCTCGGTATGGGCAGTGGGGTTGCGAGGTTGCAGGGGTTGAGGGCTGGGGTGTGACTTTGAGGGTCAGATCTATGTGGTGAGATGCTGTGGAAGGGTTGGAAGGGTGGGGTGGTGATCATGGGGGTTTTGTGATAGATAGTGCGCAGGGGGGGGGGCGTGCCGATAACACGTTGATGAATTCCTTGTGCAGGCGGTTGTTTGGTTGAAGTTTCGCAGTAGGAATAGGAGAGAGACTGGTCCAAAATATTATATTTACCGATTAACTCCCAATTCGTAGATCATAACACTAGCTAATGTGATACGGGAAAAACTATAAAGTAGCAAGGAAAGAACAGAGTCATTATCATATCATAACGAAATTTCTAACTCCCACCCCGGCCATCCAAACGCCCACAAGCAAATTGATCCAAATGGAATGCACAAGCAACCCCCCCCCCCTCCCAATCAATCATATACAAAGAGGATGGGAGCATCCTACCGCTCCACAACCTTCCAATCAACCTTTGCTCCCTTCCCCTTCAACATCTTGACAATATCCACATGCTCATAATACTCAGCCCAGTACAGCGCCGTCTGCCCTCCAAACCCTTTAGGACGCACGTCGGCGCCCCCCTTCAACAGTTCCTTCACGATCCCGCTGTAGCCCATGTACGCCGCGAACTGTAGCGGTGTCTCGCGGTTAAAATCGGGGACGTTAATAATGCCCCTCTTCATCTTCAGCACCCGCCGCAAGCTCGTGATATCATTGAACTGCACTGCCTTGTGCAGTATCGTCGCACCGTCCTTGTTCTGCACCCCAAGGATGGCAGGGTCGGCCTTGTCGAGTAGCAGCGGGATCACCTTTCCGCAGTGCGGACCGTCATATACGCGGTGTAGGGGCGTTTCGCCGAATATGTTCTGCGCGGATAGCGGAGCGCCGTGGGAGAGGAGGAGAGAGATCAGCGGTAGGAGCGAAGCGCAAGGGGTCGGTGGGTCACTGCTAACCAGGTCGTGCAGCGGGGTGTTTCCGAAGGAGTTCTTTGCTTTCAGGCAGGCACCACGCTCCACTAGCAGCTTTATCATTGTTGGCGAGGACTTCTTCGAGCAGATGGCGGCTTGCAGCGGAGTTAGCTTGTTTTCGGACTTTTTGTTTGGCCCGCTGCGCACGTTGATGTCCGCGCCCATATCCAGGAGGAGGCGGGCAAGATGCTCATGGCCCTTGTGAGCTGCCCAGTAGAGAGGTGCTAGGCCGTCTTTGTCTAGCAATGCTAGCTTGTGGAGGAGGGGGGTTAGCAGGATTGAGAGGGCGCGGTTACAGCGGAGGAGGCTGTTTAGATCACTTAAACCTAGGTTTGAGGCTATTAGGATCAGAAGTTCATTCGGGAGTTTAAGTAATTGCATTGTCGGAGGTCGAGTTTGAAGTTTTGGACGTTCCGGAAGTATCATGCTTTGGAAGTAGAGCCGAGAGGGGTTGAGAGGTATATTGAGGGCTGAAATACCAGGGTACCCACCAGTTATCGTCACCGAAGATCGGGCAATAAGAGGGGAGCGTGACACGCCAAGTGATTGCTTTTTGCCCAACTTGGTTTTGAGTGACTGCGAAGAAACCTCGTCACTTGTCACGCTCATAGACCGCTTTTCCCGAGATGGACGCATACTCTAGCATAACGTCTTCCCCTCATTCCTCTTCCAATTTTCCTTTCGCCCTCCTCCTTTCATCCTGTGCGCGGTTGATAGTTCCTCTGTATTCGGGTATGCACTCGTACGCTATCTGGTGCTTTTAGAATCACAGTCTCTCACTCATGTAACCATTCAGTCTTAATACCACGTGACCTGGCGCCATTCACGCTTTTGATCCTACCAGGATCGTGCGCCAAGACAATATCAGAGCCTCACGGTTAGAATCTCAGGAGAGAGGGAACAGATGGGACTGGAACTTACTGGCATAATACGAACACTGTGGTCGAGTTAATTCAGCAAGAAAGTTCTCCAACTCCCATACACTGCAAAGAATTCGGCAGATACATCGCCTCCCTGGCTTTCAAGGTAATATCCTGGACGAAAGCACGACTGACTTCAACACCACTGCTTCGTTCATCCGTTTACCCTCACAAACAAAGATTAAAACAAATCGTAACTGTACCCGAGTACCAACAATGGGCTACTCAACGGCCGACAGATTCTATCTGGTGTTCTTCGCTATGTTCATACCAACAATGGCTCTCGTGGACCTCATCCCTATCTGGCCTCGCGCGATTGTCCCTGCGCCCCTGTGGGCTCTTCATGAGTTCTACCTGGATAACTTCAACGACCAGCTGGTGATCAAGTTCCCCACGTGGTTCAGTGTGTTCATCTTCTTCGAGGCTTGCTATAACTTGCCGGCAGCGATCTGGATTTTTCTCGGGATTCGTCGTGGTATGTTCCCTTTTATGGAACGGCAACAGGAGGGAAAAGAAGGTGTGTTACTAATCAATTATATTGCATTGTAGGGGACTCAAGCTCTTGGGTTCACATGTGTATGCTCGGTACACTGTGCACGCTTAGCACTATTGTTTGCATTGCGGAGATACGACAGGATCCCGACATAGCTGCTTTGCAGCGAGGGATGCTGATGTTATGCTATGTGCCCTTTGCTGTTATCTGTGAGTGTTTTTAGGATTCATTGCGAAGTTGAGGCGGTGGTGGCTAATCATGGTCCGCCCGACCTAGTCCCGATTATGGCGATTCACAATATGATTAGGATACAGGGCAGACTTGCTCTTGCGGATAGGGCTGTGATTGGGAAGAAGGTCAATTAGATATAGATTTTTATGATGCGGCAGCCTGTGATTAACTTAGTCATCGCGAAGTGGACTACATTTATATTACCGGCACTCGAGTGTAGTGGGATTTAGAAGTGTTGAAGGTACAGCTTGAGAAAAAGAAGTAGAAAGTTGGTTACATCGTTGATAGTTGTATCATATCTAGAATCTTCTGTGATGATTTTAGAATCAACCGCCTTAAATTTAACTCCGAACTTTTATAGAGTCTTCCATTGTTCACACCTCTACAAGTATATCGTACAACCACTAAATGCTGACTTTATATTAAACCAACCCGTACCGTTACTGCCATGCAAGAAATAATAATAGTAACAATCCTATTCCGAGAGCCGTAGAAGTCATGACAACAGAACAGAAGTTGCAACGATTTGTGGGTTAACACCTGTGACGAGTTAGTCTGAATTCTTGGGAGGGGTTCAATATAATTGGGAGGGGGTTCAATATAATTGGGAGGGGGACTTCGGATCAAAAACATTTTATAATTGCAACTGCCAGCACTTGCGCGAGAAGGATCTGCAGTTTGTAACTGATAGTCAATTTTGATGTCGAGATCCCTCCTGTTCTTCTCCGTAGGCTTTGAGCTGATGCTGCCGGTGATGACTTCACCTCTATTAACTCTCAGAACTTCATGGAGGTAGAAGACGGTCTGTTTCCAGTGGGTGTATTTCGCATGAGGTCCTGTAGAAAATTTGATCGGCTTGTGGCACGCCGAAAACTCGATATCAAACCAAGCGATGAATGCGTGCGCAAAGTCATTCCGGTTGAAATGGAGTTCAAAGGGCACGTTAAATGCGAGCTCGGGTGCCGTGACGGTGTACAAATCGATAGAGAAAACTTGGCCGGGATCTGTAACTACAGCTTTCACCTCTACGGTGTCGACAAGAGGCTCGGCTAGGGCGGTTCTCTGAAGGGGTGTAAAGTCGAATCCGTAGACGTTGTTCCAATCTAATACAGGCAATTAGTCATATAGCAATGAAATGATTAGGTAAAGCTCACAGCCAATCTTCTCCTCTTTATAGTCTCCGTCTTCAATAGCAGCCATGTAGATATGAGCCTTGTCTGGAAATATCAATCCTCCGGGGGCAAGATATTTGTCTCTGGCAAGCAAAACTGTATCCAACATGCTTTCATACAGTAGGAAGTAACCCATCCACTCAGATATGATGATATCGACCTTTTCAACAGGAAGCACAACTTCCTCCATCTTTCCTTGAAGAAGAGTAATCCGGTCGCTCATTCCGTTGATCTTAACAATTTCGCTTGCTTTTTCAATGATGGTAGACATATCAACGCCGATGACATGTTTGGCACCAGCCTTAACAGCGAACCTATATCAAAATAGTCCCATATTAGAGCTGTTTCCTCAATAGGGGGAGGACTAGGAGACGAAGGACGATTTGCGAGCATGACTCAGAGGCAAATTATCAACAGTATATTTATGACAGGGATAACTGTAAAGAAGGTTTCTCATCCTTGTGAGAAGGAATGGGGTTGGGGGTTTTTCCCTATGCTAAAATCGAGAGGGGGCAGAATATCGGGTCGTACATGCTAAGGATGGATGTTCCACATCCAACATCCAGAACAACCTTGTCCTTGAAAAGGTGCGCATTCTGATAAATGGCGTTCTTGTAGGCATTGGTTCTCACCTCATCTTTCTGGCGGAAGATACGATATGAGCTAATTTTTCCAGTGGTATAGGGCGGGACAAACAGGGGAATATCACGAACCAACATCTCCTCGTGAATGCCTGGTTGTGAAGACAATTCGCGTCAGTTTCCGGGTTTAAAATTGGTGTTATTTCCGCCTCTTCCTCGAGTGAATAATTGTAAACTAACCATGATGATTGTAGCTATCCAGAAGGTGGGGTATTAGTAAAATATTTCATAATTGGAATTTCATATGATACGAATTGTCAAAGGTGAATCATTATTATTTTACCTCTGGAAGTAGTGCTCTTCAGCTTGTTCAAGACGCTTTTCCCCCATTTTGGCGGTTGAGGAAGCACTGTATAAGAGGAGAGGGGACAATTGAGGAAACCTCAGCCGCAAGGAGAATCTGAAAGCGATGATGAAGGTGAGGGGTGTGAGGAAGGGAAGAAAGTGAGGAAATGGGGGAAGGATGAAGAAGGGAAGGGGGAAATGAGAGATAGAGAGAAGGGAGGAAGGTTGATGTTCGCAGTGGGGAGGGGTTGGCGGGACGTTGTAAAACGAACCAGAAATTTTTTTGGCCGATTTTTCCCCTGCTCTAATTCTCCAGATCATCTCCGAGACCAGAACACCCTACTTTTCTCTAGCACACTATCCTTCCCTGTTATCCCACAACACCAGTATTAAAGACCAGACCTGTTATCGCTGCTAGATAGGTTTTGAAATGGAAGCCGAAATGATTGACATACCCCCTCAATCAAAAAAACGGCAAAAGTCCTCTCAGTCACTGCAGCGGATAACGATAAAAGGTCCGGAATATAGCTATTCCCATCTCGAAATGTTTGATATCCCTTTTCCTCGCCACCCAGCGACCTACTCCTTAGATTGACTGGGAATCTAGGATTTTCGACCCCCCGTTTGACTCTCCTGCTGTGGTCGATGCAATCACCTGGCGTACAATCCTTACAAACAGCTTGATGCAATACTTGGGCGTGGTAGGAGCCGCTATTCGCGTTGACTTATTACATATCGAAGGCAGGGAGGCTGTATTGAGACTTCCGACCACTGATATGGTCAAGTTTGGCGCAGCTGTGAGTGGATTTGTTGGTACAAGCGAGGGGAGAAACATTGGGTTCAAGACTTTGGGAAATTCTGCATTTTTAATGGGGTTGATAGGGAAGGCGAGGGAGGAGGATATATGGGACGGATTCGGTAATTGAGGTCATTTCGGCGTAAGTGATTCCTTTCTCTACATATTGATCATTGGTTAAATAAGAATGTCGTTAAACTGGCGATATGATACAGGTGAGAATGAGAAAAAAACAGAACAACAAGGGGAACACACAAAACACCGCAAACATAAACAAAAAGAATAGCATAATTCTCATTTTATTCCGACCAACTCCGGGCCCCCGGAAAAGCATGCAATCAAGCTTGTCCGTTACTAGTATCTTTCGCTCTTAATCCATTAACGATGTCCTTAACAATGGCATCGGTGTATTTGCGCACTGATTTTTCAATAATACTCGCAGCATGCAATTCTTCGCCGAAAATGGACTCGACAATCTCCCCACCTCTAACTGCAAGCACTGATAGAAGCGTATCGCTCAACTGTTCCTCTTAGGTTAGCTTGTCATACCCACTTGGAAGTAAGACTACCGGTATTGAAGCTTACCCCGTGTGTACTTTCACAGCAACCTTGCAACCACACACCCGAATTGTTTGCGACTACACCTTCCTTGAATTGGACACGATAGTCTCTGCTCACCTGGCAGCTCTTTCCTTCTAGAAATCCTCTCGCAGGTCTCAATAAGGTCTCGTGAACATTTCTAACATATCCCGTCGCGATAATTATGGCATCAAATCCTGGCGTGGTCTCCACCACACCCGTCCTAGCATTCTTTAACTGGAGATGGATTTCACCAAGCTTGTTTTCCTCCACCCCAGCAACCTCCCGCAGGGGTATAATGCGGTGTTGCCATTCTGCCTCGCTTGGATTCTGCAATCTTTGGTGGTAGAGCGTCTCATACAGATGTTCGATAAGCTCGAGACGGACGACACCATAGTTTGTGGTACGATCTTGAACTATGGACTCTCTACGAATTTCTGTTGGCATCGAATACACCAGATCGACACGAGATGGATCAAAAATCTCATTGACACTGGAGGCCCAAGAATCAGTATATATCTAGTAAATAGGAGGGAGGGGGGAGTGGGGGGGACCTTACAAAGGACTATCGTCGCTTGGTCTCAATGCTGATCCCTTGATAATTAGGCTGGTCTTGGAGTTGGGATACCTGGAGTGCATGTCGTTAAAGATTTCAGCGGCGCTCTGGCCGCCGCCCACGATAGCTATCTTATACGCTTTATTCTTGTCATTCAAAAGCTTTGGAACGGCGGATGAATATCCGGACGAGTGGATGATACGTGAGTTAAGGGGATTTTGTTGAAATGCTTTGGGAATATTGGGTTTCCCTCCCACTGCAATTATCACATGTCGCGCGGTCAACCTCTTCTCTTGGCCGTTTTTGATATCTCTTGACGTTACCGACCAACTTTGGATCGGTTTCTCGCCAATAGGAGCAACTGAAACGACATCTTGCCCGTACCTTACACAATTCTCGAAATGCGAAGCACACCAGGCCATGTAATCGTTGTACTCCTCTCTCAGCGGCAAGAAGGTGCCAAGATTGGTGAAGGCTACTAATCTGTTTTTCTCGCGAAGATAATTCAGGAAAGTGAATTCCGATCGAGGGTTCCTTAGGGTTGCAAGGTCCTTGATGAAGGAAATCTGCATCCGGGAGCCAGGAAGAATCATTCCTGCATGCCATGCGAATTCCGGTTGACGCTCAAGGAACAGCACCCTGGCCTGCGCCTTTTGGTCATGCAGGGCTATTGCTATGGCCAGGGAGGCTGGACCGAAGCCAATGCATATCAAGTCGTAGGGCTCTTGGTTGCGGCCGCCCATGTTTGGGGGAGGTGTAGGGTTTCCGTTGCGATATGTCAGATCGCCGTTCCCGTGGGTGCCGTTGATGCTATTCGAGGTGGAATGGCTGTTGGAAATGCTATCGGTGAAAGTAGTGATCCCATTACTGTGGCATCCGGTACCATTACCATGGGTCCCGTTCATATGATCGCTTCCGTGCCCATTCGTGATATCCGCCATGATAGTACTGCGTCTGTCGGAACGCAAAAGAAATGAGTGGAATAATGAATTCAGTGTGGATCCGGTTGACGAGAGAAGGAACCTACTGTCGGTTTAATATTTCAGTTAGCCTAACGTTCCTCGTTGCAAACACATCTAACCAATCAGAGTGAAGGCGTTTCCAATGACCCATCATCACTATCAAACCAACTTTCATTTTATTTTTCTTGGCCTCGTGTTTGCTAGGAAAAGGTAAAAAAGAAAAAAAATGGGGCTTCGGAAGTGCGGGATCATATTTTCTGCTATTATTTACCTTTTCGGACCTTCTGGCTTTTGTGAAGTCTTGGGGAGAAGTGATAAATGCAATTTGGTAAAAAAAGAAAGTGGTGTTTACTGACACAGTCTCTGTCGTGAGTTGGCTGTGAGTTCGAATGTGATGTAACGGTTTGTTTTCTATGCGGTGACTTATGTTGATATTGATGCTACCGGCGCAGCGAATGGAATAGCGAAATGTTCCTCCTGAGTGACGGTTTGCAGTACTGCACCAGTTTGTTATATTATTGGAGACGCACGAAGTGGAGGAGAAGTAGAGCTACTCGGTACGATAGGGCCCTGCTTCCTACACCCTGCACAATTATAAACACATCTTAGCATCCCATCGCTTTTTTGTTTTTGCTTTTTCGAAGTAGTGGCGGTTTGGGAATATCTATTACCGCTCGAATGGGTGATTTTGTGTACTCGAGTACTGGGCACTGCAGTACTGCAGCGTCAACAACCTTGGAAGGAATGAGGGAGGGAAGGGAGGAAAAAGTGTCGAGTTTTTGCCTTTAATGACGCAGAATGCTGCAGCAGTGACGAACACGAAGTAAGAATCTGATAATAAAAAAGAGACCTATCTGATAAGGCAGGCAGGCAAAGCAAGCAGACAAGGAAGCAAGCAAGGAAGAGAGAAAACCTAGGTATGATGCGAGAGCAATACCAGTACTGTAGTGTAGAAACCCGTAATAGCAAACCGCCAGGCATGGATGGAGGCCCAAAGATACTTAAGTACCATTTATCCCAAATGCCAAAAAAGTAACCTCATCCACAAACCAGTGCGGAACACTCACTACTCGCTATAGTTCCCACATCACCCCCATTCGAGGCCAGAGAAGAAATTTAAAAGCTATAGAAGACCCAGGGCAGTATAGTACGGTACTTACAAACATGCCCGATTCCCTACCATCTAACTACCAATCCGGGAACATACATTTATCACACTACGAACCACTCGACACACTCCCCCATTAAACAAAGGGGGGCGGGGAAAGAAGGAAGAAGAAAAACTCCTGCAAGGCACTTACTTACCATCGTACCATACTCGAGTTCTCATCATACCGCACCGACCTCCTCCTCCTACTTCCCCCACAAGAGAGTTATAAAAAATAAAAATAAAAAAGATATTACTCAAACAATCATACCATCTTCCCCTTCCCAGTCCAAACCAATTCTAAACTCGTCGTCATTCACCCACGGAAATAGCGTCCCCAGGAAAGGAGGAAGGGAGAGGAGGGGGCAATTGAAACAATTGAAAAAAATTAAAAATGATAATTAGATTATCGTAATCAGATCGCAAGATTGCGGTCAGCATCTGACCCTAGCACCCCACCTCGGCGTTACCGAAGGAAGGGAGGGAGGCGGTGCCGCCAAACAAAACACCCCACTCGAGGTGTGAGGAGGGGAAGGAAAGGGAGGTAGGACAAGGATCAGATAAAGTGGGATGATAATCACGATGGATGACTGTGATTGCCGGGGTTGTTAGTGCGTGTATGTAGGGGTCAAGAGTAGGTCAATTGTTGTGACCGGGGGAGCGGGTTAGCGAATTGATCGGATCGGATAAGATTGTGGGTTGTCATAGGTTGCGGCAGGTTGGACAACGGCAATGAGGAGCGGCTCGGCTGGAGAGGAAGAAGTGTGTGGTGGGCGGAGCGGGGGGAGCGCTACCGTGCGATTGATAGTTGGACGGAGTGGAGTTTCCTCGTAGGGGGGGAGGGGATCTGATAAAAATTAGCCTGTTTTTCTTATCTCATCGGATGGGGAGTGCCGGGGGAGCTAAAAAAAAACACAACCAGGAAGATAACATTGGTATGATACAGTACCGTAGCGTGTGCACTTGGCATACTCATCCCCGCACCGTGGTGGTATGAAAATATTTTCTTGCTCCCTTCACCGATCACCTGGATCCTTTCCACCCCCCTGCCTGACCCTTGTTTGCCACTCTTACGCGCGCCCAGACGGCTTGTTGCGTTCACAACGTGTGCGAAACTACTAGACGAGTGATCGTTCGTGAAGTGGTGTATGCCTATGCCAGCCGATGTTTTTGTCGGCGACACAGATTGACGGACGGGCGGGGGGGGAGAGGGGGCTATGACACTTGGCATGCCCACCGGGATATACGTCTGAAGAAGGATTAAGCGAATCATCGCCCTTGCCTCCGCGGAGTTCTCGGGGATTGCAGCAATTGGGGTTTCCAATTACTGATTTTGAACTTGGGAGGGGATTTACGGTCTGGCATCATTTCGGGGGGATAAGTCCCTTGCTTTCTGTTTTGTTTTCCGGGGCATGCTTAATCCTTGCCACATCTGCGAGCTAGTCTTTCTCCCTCTGCTTTTCTACCAACTAGGGTGAAGAGTTTCTTTCCCTCTCCCTCTCTCCCGTTTGAATTCTGGAGTTGGAACTATTAAGTAATAATATTATAAACGATTTATGTCACAAATTCTAGACTGTTGCTTAGCTCTTTCTTCCGAAATGGACTCAGAAAGCATCAACTGTAGACGGAACAGATTCATTCTACTCCAGGCTCTGCTGCCTGGACATGGCAGCGTAGATCCCATCTTTGGCGATCAGTTCGTTGTGCCTGCCTTGCTCAATGATCTTTCCTTTCTCGAAAACGTAGATACAGTCTGCCATCTGGATGCTAGCTAGGCGGTGCGCAACTGCGATACAGGTTCTGCTCCGGCTCGCTGATGCTACAGCTTCCTGGATGAGCTTCTCGGAGTGCGAGTCGAGGGCTGAAGTGGCCTCATCAAGAACGAGGATGGCCGGATCGCGCATGAGCGCCCTGGCGAGCGAAACGCGTTGCTTCTGCCCACCGGAAAGTTGGGAACCGTTGGCACCGCAATCGCTAGAAAGCTGTCAGTGAAAAGCAAATTGAGAATAAATATTGTAGAGTAGATTCACGTTTCGTAGCCTTCAGGGAGACCCATAATAAAATCGTGCAGCCCACACATCTTACAAACCCTCTCAATGTCTTTTCTAGAGACTTCTTTCCCAGGGCCTGCTCCAAGACTAACGTTGAAGTGGATGCTACCAGGAAACAAGCAAGGCTCTTGGGAGACAAGAGATATCCGACCCCTATGGTCACGCACCGGGATAGCCCTAATATCCACATCGTCGACGAGAATACTTCCAGAACTAACGTCGTAGAAGCGTTCTAGTAGGGCGACTGCGCTCGACTTTCCAGCACCAGAATACCCCACGAAAGCAACAAACTGTCCTGGTCCTATGGTGCAGGACATGCCATCCAGTACCGGCATATCTGGGCGAGCGGCGTATCTGAATTGGACCCCTCGGAACTCAACCTTGCTACCATTGCTTACTCTCAACCTAGCCGCGGCTGACTTCTCGCGGGGGGGTGGTTGTGAGTCAGTGTCAATGGTAGGTTTCTGATCGTGAATCCTGAAAACGCTTAGGGCAGCACTCTTCGCCCGAGTTACCTCTGGTGCTAATGAGAACATCTGCCCAGAGGCCTGTGCAGAGAACAGAAGAGCTGGCAAAACGATGAAGAAGTCTAATTGTGTGTAGTTGCCGTCTCTGACCTGTCGGGAGCCCCAGTAGTATGCGAGAGCATAAACAAAGTATGTGATTGCCAATGCGAAAGCCAACCAGAAATTCCCTGTCACAATAAACCGTAGGCTTTCCCGGTATGGCTTATCTACAGCTTCGCTGTAAAGCCGGGTGACATCGTTCTCTCTTCCAAGGGCTGCGACTGTTTTTATAGCCGTGCACGCCTCGGTCGCCAGAGCTGCGGCTTCGACGTATGCTGATTCATGTCTTTGTTGGAACTTTGATAGAACACGCAATCTAAGAAAGCCGGACACCAGCATTATCGGGACAGCTGCAAGGAGGACGATTGCTATCTTCCAGGCAACGACGTGGGCTAGGATAACCCCCCCAACCATCGATGTCGTGACTGAAAATATTGTGCCTAGAATAACACCGGACAGGCCGCTGAGGTGGCCGGTATCCATATTAAGCATAGAGACTAATGCTGCTGGTGAGTGAGAGGGTGCCTGGAACCACGCGGCATCTTGGCGCAAAATATTTCTCAAGGAAATATCCCGAATACGTCTAATAAGCCTCTCAGAGACGATACCAAAAGCTGATCCACTTGTGGTGTAAGCAGCCAATGCAATTAACGAGAGGACAAAAAAGATCAAGGAGAATGAATTGGCGCGGTTTTTGAGCTCAGCGGAGCTTCTCTGGTTGTTAAGTGTTGAAATCAGATTCCCAAAGATGACTGCTTCGCCCAAAATAATGCCTCCGGTGATGATGGAAGCTATGAGTCCGATGACAATGATCGGCGCATCTGGTTTGCTGAGAGATAAGCATCGCCGAATAAGGGCACTGGAAGTTAGCGTCTGGGACTCTTCGATCGATAGGGCCTCGGGGTTTTGTCCCTTATCCTCATTCTTTTCGTCCACTCTCTCGATGAGTCTGGCATCGTCATCCACCTTCGTTTTGGCAGAAGAAAGACTGCTTGCGCGAGAATTTGCACCCAAGAGCCTCTGTGACCTGACCAGTGCATGATAGGCTCCGCGAGCCTCGAGCAAACTTTCGTGAGTGCCTTCTTCGACCACATGGCCATTTTGTATGACGACAATCTTGTCTGCGCCACGCACGGTAGCTAACCGGTGGGCAATCATTATCGTCGTTCTACCCTTCTTGCTCTTAGCATTATCAAGGGCGTCGAGAACTACTGCTTCGCTTTGGGAATCTAGTGCGCTCGTGGGTTCGTCTAGCAGTAGGATACTTGGATCGCTGACGAGCGCTCTCGCTATTGATATCCGTTGTCTTTGGCCGCCGGATAACTGTATAGCACCAGCTCCACCGAGCTTAGTGTTGAAACCATCCGGAAGACTCGTGATAAAATCGTAGGCGTTGGCATCTCTGGTAGCTTGATAGCATAACTCGATTGCTTCGCTCTCGCTTAATCCCTCCTTGTGCAATAAACCGTGGCGGATGTTTTCCATTATAGTTCCCGAAAATAGCACAGGTTCCTGGTCCACTAAGGAGACGTGCCTCCGATAGTCTCGGAGGTTGAGCTCTCGCAAATCACGATTACCAATTTGAACTCGCCCGGAAGCGGGATCATAGAAACGCATCAGCATCGCTGCAATAGTGCTTTTCCCACTCCCCGAAGGCCCCACAATTGCTGTGACCTTGCCAGCTTCAAAAGTGAGATTGATTTCCTCAACAACCTTGACGGTAGCTCGTGCCGGGTAATTGAAGGTGACGTTGTCGAGAACAATATCGTTTCGTTCCACAGGCTCGGGCATAGGCAGCCCTTGGGCTGAGTACACATTGATGGCTGGGTCGGGTCGGTCAAGCATTGAGATGATCTTCTCACCAGCTGCAGCGGCTAGTGCGAAGGTCTGCAGGAAAGGGCCGAAGGAGCCAATAACGAATGATGCATCAAGGATCAGAAACACTACAGTATATACCGTTCCTGCTCCTTCATCCTTTCTAAAAGAGCCTTCGGCGATCTGCTGAGAGCCCTGCCAGAAAGCAAGAGCATTGGCTGAGTAACTATTTTCGGTTATCAGATCGGAGGCTTAACAGGGTTAGGGTTTAGTCAACATACGCCACGAAATAAACAAGCCCCAGCATTAGTGCTCCAGCAAAGGCCTTGCTGGCTCCCTTCATGATGGCAGGCCGCATAAACTTCAGATGCTCATCGGCAAGCTTATCCAGCGCATCGAATGCTTGAACCACTTGCACCGCTGTTATGGCACCTTCAGCTACCGATGTTGCTTTTTCTGAGTATTCGGTTGCCTCTCTAGCATATTTGGCGACTACTTTAGAGCCAAAGGTAATGACAACAAGCATGGCAGGGACCACCGCTGCAAACAGAATTCCGGTTAGGCGGGCATTCAAGAAGAACCCGGCGGTGAATGCAGCGATGAAATAAGAGACCGATTGAAGAAACAGGCCGGCTTTTTCGGAGGTGCCCAAATGGATTGTTTGGGTGTCTGCTGTTAACCGGTTTGCGATCTGATAAGATCAGTAATGATAGGGGTGCGCCAAAGATTATCAGAGAACATACATCTGGACACTCAATTTCAAAGTAGGCAATTTCCATTCCCACTGCTTTCTTCAGCAAATCCTCTCTCAAACCCCGCGAGACTATTTCTCCGACTATACCCCAACAAGTAGCCCATCCCCAAGTGGTGAAGAAATACGCAACAGAAACTCCCAGCAGCTGGCAAATTCTGGTCTGCAATTCATCTTCGTCAGGCGGGAAATGGTTTATTATCTTTCCAAAGATTACACCAATGACAGGCAGCGGGGCTCCAGCTGCTAAGGATAATATGATTGCTAATGCGAGGACAGTTCGTTGATGCCACGTATTGAGAGGTCGGTATAACGAAAAATAAGAAGTCCTAGATTTGAAACCCAAAAGCTGCTCAAGAACTGGAATCGCTGGAGGTGCTGGATCAGTGGTGGTGTTTGGACTAGTTGGAGCGCTGGGGTTTAGAGAAGCAATGTCTATTGAATGGTGCGAACGGCGTCGTGACAAAGGTTGGTTTGCGCCAGGAAAGGACGCCATTATGCTTTATTCTCAGCCCAATGGTTTGTGGAGAGAAGCTGCCGAGATGTCTGTTGCTACCAGATCTGCGTTCACCGGATCTTTGGAACTTCTAAGTGAATAGCTCGACGACGGGTGATAGTGGGAGCTCGAGGAGACCCCGAAAATCCAGGTATTAGCCAAGCTATAGAATCCAGGGTATCAACTCGAAAAGCCGGGCAAAATCAGAAAGAAGCAGATGGAGGAAAATGGGAAAGAAAGAAAGAAAAAAAGCAATAAGATTCAGCACGAAGGGGAATTAGAAAGAGTCCCTAGATTAGGAAACCCGGGAAGTATGAGTGGGGAATATGGGTCTGGGAACTGAGGCTCTATAGAGTCTGGAATAAGTGGGGGATAGATCGACTGGATGTTGAACGATCCTCATGATCCACACACAGAGGGGTCGAAGCAGGATTAGCTCCCAAGAATTGAAGTGGGTCCATCAGTGACCGGATGGCAATAGGTTCTACACAGTGAGGGCACCTATTGTGTTGGTAATGAAGAGGGTAATGCTAACCCCGTATTATAAAACGTGGGGGCTTAACAAAGAAGAACTATGTAGTGTCACTGGTAGTAGGTGGATAAAATTTTGTCCCGGTGATGGCCTCCGAGAAACTACTTCTAGTTAGAACCGAAGATTATGAGGTGTGGTAGGAGGTGTATCATAGCTGTATGCTGCTGAGCCTCCACCGGGAAGGAGGGGAGAAGGATGTACTGACTGCGACACGGGGCGGGGGCGGAGGTTCCCATATTATTGCACAATTGTAAAATAGACTCGGCCAGGAACGGGAAGGGCAGGTTGGGGGAAAGAAAATCAAGAGATGAAATGGCCATAAGGGCCAGCCACCCGTTGGGGTCTCGAGTGGGCGAGCAAAAAAAGATGAAAGAAGGCTGCATTATTCATTGTACTTTGACCCCGGAACGCCTCGGAACTTCAAAAAGATGAATGCTTGAGTTCTACTACCAGATTCAATATTGGAATATCGGAGCTCTGCTCGAGAACGATCCTTCGAGTTCGAGATTGCATGGTCTTGTGTAATAGTTCCCAGTATCTACTTCAGCGCTTCTTAGGACATATAGTACCGATCTCATATGACGTGACAGGAATGCGTATCGCGAGAGCCCATGAGGCTACTCGTGACGAATTCCAGATACTCCCAGTTGGCCAGGTATGATAGCCAAGCGCTGCACTCCCCTAGGGCATGGGAAACCCAATTGGGCAAAGTAATGGGGTTGTTTCCTAGCTAGGAGAACCGCAAAGTCCATTGAATGAAACTGACTTCTACCTTTAGAAGCTAGCTTCAAAATTTGCCAATTTTCCGAAGGGATTCTTGCTCAATATTCACTACGATTCGCGGCCGAAACTTTTTGCCGGACCGAAACCCTAGGGGTATCATAAGGTGCAAGGATCGGGGAAAGATGAAAGGAGAAGAAGTCCCTCAAAGAAATTCACACCCACAGTCTAGTTTCTTCCATGTGGGCCCTCTTTTTCTGCAGGTCAAGTGAAGTTAGGGCGGGCGTGGTGGTGGTCAAAGAACTGTTAAAGGATGGAAGACGTTGGTTGTAGTCTATT
Organism: Tuber indicum; assembly: GCA_006112555.1. Classification (NCBI taxonomy): domain Eukaryota; kingdom Fungi; phylum Ascomycota; class Pezizomycetes; order Pezizales; family Tuberaceae; genus Tuber; species Tuber indicum. The sequence continues at coordinate 448,160 of VBSK01000390.1, read as the reverse complement.
GAGACAAACATTCACCTACCATACTCGAGTATCTATATCTATACTGTACTCGTATGATACTAGTATGATACTGTATCTTTGATGCAACTGCATCTGATAATATTACTCGAGTACATTTTACCCTAATCCCTGCAAAAACGGGGAGCTACAGTAGGAGTACATGAAAATTTTTTTATCTGCCGATCAAGTTCATAATCTTGGTCTAATCAATCCATCAGACAAGATTTCCTAATCAATCAATCTTATCCGATGGGTGACAAGTGGTCCTCTTTCAAACCCTGTTCTTAGCTCCGATTGTTCGTGCTTGCAGCGTGCCTAAGAAGAACTCGTCACAAAAAGTTCATAGATGATGACGAATTTTAGTGTGTGTCCCATAAAATGTGACGCGGTAACCTTTGGGTCCTCCTGATCCGACAACCAGTTACTCACCAATTTTACCAACCATTCCCTGTCGAGGGGAATGGGTACGGGATCCTCCATTTCTTCAGGTTTTTTTTTGGGGGGAAACCCCTTTCATTTCTTTGACATGGATCGAAGAAGGTGATTTATCTAATAAAGCGACAACTTGAATACTCATATGGTATGATACTGTACTATAATTATGATACCGTTGGCTTGGACACTGGGTCACTCGAGTGGGGGCTAGGGCCCATGGGCCCCTGGTGATCAGATAAACGGATGAAGGGAGCAATGATGTGGTTAACCTCGTGCTGCATGCGCACGCCAAGCACCATGAACGCTCTGCGGCACCTACCGGTAATCCACTTTATGATACTTTGCAGTACTTCACCATTCGTACCATCTTTTACGTACAAGGCGGGTATTTGTTTGCTTAGCATCGTAGCGGTCCAGGTTAACTTCCAGTATCCCTTTGCAATTCACTCTAGCTCCCACTTTCCTCTTTTGTCCCTAGATTGTGGTGGAGGAGGAGGAGGTGTGGCCGTCACGGGGTGAGGGGGCTACTGCTCTATTAATTCTGTTTCAATATTGCACTTGTACTCGTACTCAAATAGCATTTGGGAATGATCACGCCCGCCCATCGAGGCTTGGAGAACAAGAGCATCTTAAACCACCTATTCTATCTACAGAGTATCTACTCGATATGGCCATACCTTGAACTCCTTGGTAAAAACTCCAAACCTTTGTTTGCTTTGCCAGTCCTCCTCGACAAGAACGCTTCTACATCTACCGAAATCACATTTTCCTCCGGGACAAGGTCGTTTTGTCGCGGCCGGAAATCCACTGACCAAACAAAACTGCTGTAGAGCTGCTGACCGCGATATCCGTTCGGTGGGGCATCTCTGTTTGCTTTTTTACGAGTCGATAAATACTCTCTCGGGTTGTTTCGTGTTCGCATCCTTCTTGTGATCACCACTGTCAGCGTTTTGATTCGGAGTCTCAAATACAAACAATTCTAGCAACCCTTGCTTTACTAGCAGCTCCAAGAAAATTCTAATCCAGCTTCTTTGGACCGCCATTTCTTCGGGAGCTCCTTTGTTTTATCAATTCAAGCCTTTTCTACAGTATCGCCGGTCCCAGGTTGTTGTAGAGTCCAGCCGTTTTTGAACCGACCAATCCGATGTCAAGTAATTCGGCTGACCACCAACTGCATCGTTACACAACTTTCCCGAACCTCTGCATTGCTGCAACGCCAACCCCCGATCCTGGGCTGCCTGCGCATCGCTTGGTGGAGCTTCGGATCCCCAGTGATAGCTCAAAGGAATCTATCCTCGTCTCGTGGTCACAGATATTGAGGGGCTACGCACCCGGGGATAATGTGGTGTTTCGAGTCGAAGACGAAGTCGTTAATGTTGATTTCCTGACCGGCGATGTGGAGTACATTCCTGGGGAAAATATCCAAGTTGGGGAACAGGAAGGCGCTTTACGGGGATGTACCGGTATTTACTTCCAAACTGTATGTGTCCCCGCATCATCACCCTCATTATCGGGATGAATTCTGGTGTCATGTTTTACCCCTCTGACCAATGTATTCATGTGACATAATAGGTTGAAGCTACACGACTGCCCGATGTGTATTTGGTTGTAAACTTCTCAAGGTCGATCATTTCCATTTTCGCTTCCAAGGCGATCGTTCCCCTTCGGCACCTGCAATCACTCGCTTCACAACTTCTCCGGGTTCTATCGGGAAACACCACTTCGCCCTTGGAGCAGCTTGCCAAGCTCAGTGTCAATGCGCAGAGTGCGGAAGCTTTTGCTACACTCGGGAGCGGCGACTATGAGTCATTTGGCGAACTATCGGTTCTGAACCCTCACCCTCAAAAGTTGGCCGGGCCCGAGCTATTGCACGAACTCATGTCTCCAGCACATTGTGACTGCAAAGCCTTGGATTTTATGTATGCAGACGGAGAAGCAAGAAGGAGTCATACGTATGAGCAGCTCGACTCTCTTTCAACCCAATTTGCCGTTCATCTTCTCGAGTACCTACCCCATGGCAAAACCGGACATGCTATTCCGGTCTTGCTTCCACAATCGCCGGAACTATATATCGCCTTGATCGGTATCTTAAAAGCTGGTGCAGCGTTCGTTCCACTAAACCTTGACGCCCCAGCAGAGCGAATTCGCTTCGTTGTTGGAGATGTGAAAGCAAGCGTTATTGTTACGGCGTCGTCGTTCTCCAACATTTTTACATGGGAAAAATGTCCGCCAACTATCCTCGCTGATAGCGACGTAACAACGGCTCCAGAAGAGCTCGTGCTACCTTCGAACATCAACCCCAATGGACCAGCGTATATTATGTACACCTCCGGCTCCACTGGTACTCCAAAAGGCGTCATAATCTCTCACTCAGCAGCTACCCAATCCCTCCTTGCCCATGAGGAACACATTCCATTGTTCGAACGATTCCTTCAGTTTGCCGCGCCTACATTCGATGTTTTTGTCTTTGAAATGTTCTTCCCATTATTCCGTGGAAAGACCCTTGTTGGCTGTGACCGGGGGAGGCTCCTTGCGGATCTTCCCGGAGTGATCAACATGCTCGATGTAGACGGAGCGGAGCTGACACCAACGGTTGCGGGCGGGCTTATTATTGAGCGAGACAAAGTGCCCGGGTTAAAGGTGTTACTTACAATTGGTGAGATGTTGACCCGCCAGGTCGTGGACCAGTTCGGCAGTGACGTGCTGCAGGGTATGTATGGGCCCACTGAGGCGGCAATACATTGTTCCCTTGCAATCGGCTTTGAGAAGAGCTGGAAGATTGGGGATATTGGAGTGCCGTTTAAAACAGTTTCTGCCTTTATTCTTTCTGCAGCTACATCCGACCTAGAGGTTTTACCCCTCGGTTGGGTTGGCGAGCTCGCGGTTGGGGGATACCAACTTGCTGATGGATATTTGAATCGCCCAGGGTTAACGAAGGAAGTTTTTATCGATTCGAAAGAATACGGTAGACTTTATCGCACAGGAGATCTTGCAAGGATATTATCGAGCGGAAGGATTGAGTGCCTTGGTAGAGTTGGAGCTGGTCAGGTTAAGCTTCGAGGCCAAAGGATAGAACTAGCAGAGATAGAAGAGGTTGTGTTGAGAACACCAGGCGTTAAAGGTGCTGTTGCGAGTGTATTGAGGGGCAGGGTGGTCGTCTATGCTGGAGGTGGAGTGGAGCGGGAAGCTGTATATGATGTTTGTAGGAAGTGGCTCCCGGGATTCATGGTACCCAGTGATCTTGTGGTCCTCAACGAATTACCACGATTACCTTCTGGTAAGGCTGATCGGAAGAAACTGGATAAGCAATACTTGGAGACATCTCAAGCACCTGCCGCGGAGAATGGTGCCGAGGGGCTCAACGATATGAACCAAATAGTCTTTGATAGTGTCGAGGAATTATTAGGTCACAAGCCGTCTAGGAAGGGCAGCCTGGTAGCGATGGGACTCGATTCAATACAAGCTATTCGTCTAGTATCAGTCTTACGATCGCAAGGCTTTACTATCGAGGTAATTGATGTTCTCCGGGCCGATTGCGTCGATGGCATTGCTTCCATAATGCACCCAACCGGAACGCTATCTCCGAATGTTTTAGTTAACGAGAATATTACCACGGCCAAATTTCGTGCGATACAGGAAGCCATACAACCAAAACTGTCATCGCCACAAGACGGTGTCCAAGACATTATTCCTTGCACATCTGTACAGGAAGCTATGCTTGTTGAGACCGCAAGAGACCCGGGGGCATACTGCAACTGGATTTTGTTGGAGCTACCTTTGAAGCTCTCGGCTTCCACTATTGAGGAGGCCTTCCGGGATCTCATTGACCATAACGAGATTCTGAGAACGGGTTTTGTAACCGTTGATGATGGGTTCGCGCAAGTCGTTTGGAAATCATCTAGGACTGGACAGTTTTCCCTTGCGAACGAAGTTCGGTCATCGTGGGAAGTGCCGTCGATTGAGCAGCTTATTGAACCGCCTTTTGCAGCCTTCTTGGTTAAGAGCACGGATGTTTGGCAGTTAAGCATACACCTGCATCACGCTGTTTACGATGGTTGGTGTTGGGAACAAGTACTCTCTGACTTCTCCTTTCAGTTAAGCGGGAGTGCCAAATTACCCATCCGACCACAATACCGAGATGTGGTTCAATACGAACTATCAAGAAGTAGGGAGTCAAAGGGAGTATCTGAAGGGTTTTGGAAAGACTTTTTAGACGGGGCCCCCAATTCGAGACTACCTTGCTTCCATGGGCATACTGCTGCTCTTTCTGGCGTCTTCACAGAGATGATTAGCTTACGAAGTTCCCGTTCGGAATATGAGGCCTCGGCAAGGAGGATGGGGGTTAGTCCGCAAACACTCATCCAAGTGGCTTGGGGTTATCTGTTGAGTCTCTACATGGGATCCCGGGATGTCATTTTTGGGACAGTAGTCTCGGGAAGAACAGTGGCTCTACCCGGCGTTGAGGATATTTTGGGACCAACCATTCTCACGCTACCGCTCAGAGTGAAAATAGGGCGCGAAAGCACTACGGAGGATATTGTTCGAGATGTCCATGGGAGTAATCGGCTGGTATTGGAGCATTCCGGGCTTCCACTGAGAGAGATTCGGAAGATTTGCGAAATTGAAGGAATACAGTTCGACTCATTACTTGTGTGGCAACAAACACTGAAGACGGAGGGGGATCCTGAATTAGTAAGGCAGGTTGAGAGCCGAGATAAACTTGAGGCAAGCGCCCCCATCTTGTGAGATTCTATGAACGTTGATGCTAATCTTTGCGTGGTTTAGTTTCCTTTGCTACTAGAAATCGAACCCAGCCAGGATGTTATCCAAATCAAGGCGACATACCAGCACGCGGTGCTACCGCACTCACAAATCAAGCTTTTGCTAAGACAGTTAGACCAACTTGTGCCTGGGATTATTTCTCAACCTGCGGGCAAGCTGGATAACCTATTGGATTCTTTGGACGAAGATATTCTCGCAATTGGGAACCCGTATCCGACGCCAGCTGCAGATCCTGAAGTAGCTTCTCTTGCAGAACTTGTTGAGCTCTCTTCGGTGATGAGACCTAGAGCTATTGCACTTGATTACGTAGAAAACATTGCCAATGGTACATCCGACTCAATAAGGCTCACGTATGCCGAGCTCAACACACATGCAAACAAACTCGCTCACCATCTAATCTCACTGGGCGCCATTGCCGACGACCTTGTCTGTGTGTGCATGGAAAAGTCACCTGAGATGTATATAACCATATTGGCGGTTCTCAAGGCAGGCGCAGGTTACCTCCCACTCACACCAGAAACTCCAAAGGAGCGGATGAGACAGATTTTGGAAAATGCCCGGGTAAGGATTTGTTTGACTACTGACAATTTGAAAGATAAGTTAGGAATACCGGAGGATTCACAGGTGGTGCCGGTGGATGCTACAGATATCGACGAATACACTGATAGCAATCCCGGTATGGCCCGAAGTGGTGATGCATTAGCATACGCTGTGTTCACTTCTGGAAGTACGGGTGCGCCGAAGGGGGTGCTAGTTACTAACGCGAATATCGTAGATAATCTCCTGGTTTTGAAGGGGTTGTATCCCACCAATGAATGGTCTAAGCTTCTGCAGTTTTGCTCAATTGGCTTTGATGGTGTGTTTTTTTTCAGCTTCTAATTAAAGGAAGTCCAACTGACATTTGACTAGTATCTGTTTTCGAGATCTTTTATGCATGGACCATGGGAATTTGCCTATGTTCTGGAACAAAGGATGTACTCCTCCGCGATATCGAGGGTGTAATCAATACGATGGGAATCACGCACTTGAGCATGACGCCAACAGTTGCTGCACTAGTCAGTCCTGAGAACGTGCCAGGAGTGGAGTTCTTGGTGGTGGCAGGGGAGGCTTTAACGCCTAAAGTTTATAATGATTGGGCAGGAAAGGGACTTTTCCAAGGTTAGATTTATTGAACCCATCCAGGAGAGGCTGGAACTAAAAATTTAGCAGGGTATGGGCCAAGCGAAACCGTGAACATATGCACCGTAAGACCGAATGTACGAGGGATCGACCATATCAATAATATTGGGACACCGTTCACGAACACTTCCGCATTCGTGCTTGTAGATTCTGAAGAGGAATTTAGAGTGTTACCATTGGGAGGAATCGGGGAGCTTTGTTTCGGGGGCGCTCAAGTGGTATGGTATTATGATCCGTTTGGGTTACCGTCTCTGTGGGGGCTAACTGACGATTTAGGGGCGTGGATACCTGAATATGCCCGAACTCACAAGCCGCAAATTTATTTCCCATGCCAAATATGGCAGAGTATACAGGTCCGGCGATATCGGAAGGATGCTGCCTAATGGTTCACTCGAGTTCGTCGGACGGCAGGACGGCCAAGTCAAGATTAGAGGTCAGAGAATCGAGATTGGGGAAATCGCCTCGGCTTTACTTCGATCAAAAAAGGTTACCGACGCAGTGGCAACCCCGGTCCGAAGAGGGCCACAAGATGCCTATCAGCTCATCGCTTTTGTCGTTCCACATGGATTGGAGAGTTCAGAGTTTTCGGCAATACAGAATAATGAAGGGGCAAAGAAGTTAGTTGCGGAGCTTTTCCAGCACTTGACAAACTTCCTTCCGCCATATATGGTTCCGCCTGCTATAATCCCGTTGACTGCGCTGCCAATGACGGCCCAAGGCAAGATCGATACAAAGCTATTGCAGTCTACGTACTTTACACTTGACAGCGAAGTTGCAGAAGACTATACGCCGGAATCTTCGTCTGGGGTGGATGAGCAAGAATGGACAGCGCTAGAACGCGATGTTGCAAAAGCTATCGCTGAGGTTGCAGGAGTGGCGCCTGGAGAGGTCAGGCGAGCAACATCCATATTCAGACTGGGACTTGACTCAATATCAGTTATCCAATTATGCAACCGTCTCACAAAAGCGGGATATATAAGACTGGACATTTCCCAGATTATGCGGAATCCGAGTGCAATTTCTATTGCAAATTTATTGCAAGCTTCTATGTTTGATCCAGTACTGAGCAAGCCCGCTCCTAGCGGTGGTATAGATGAATTCGTTGCGGAAGTAAAGGGCTCGGTTTTGAGCCAACTTGGTCTCTCCGAGGATGGAGTTCAGATGATTCTTCCTTGCACCCCGTTGCAAGAGGCGATGCTTACCCGGGATGGGGATACGGACTTGAGTCTTTACTACAATCACACCACACTTAATCTTAGCGCAGATCCAGCACGGTTACGGGATGCCTGGGAAGTTATGCTCAAGACACACGATATAATGAGGACATGTTTTTGCGTCACATCTCATCCACGACATGTCTTTGCCCAAGTGGTGCTTAACGATTATCAATTGCCTTGGTCGTCCTTCCAGTTAGAGGCCGGCGTAGATATCGAGGAAGTAGTTGACCAGCGGATTACTTCCACATCCGAATCTCTAGGAACCTCGAAGCCACCGTATGCGTTCTCGTTACTACAGACCCCCGAAAAGGCAATCCTGGTTATGCACTTCCATCACTCTTTGTACGATGGGTTTGCCATGGATATGTTACTGAATGACGTACGAAGGGTTTACCACGGTTTGGGACTTCCTGCTAGGGGTACCTTCAAGCGATACTTGGAGTACGTGGAAGATCAAGACTTGGCTATGGCCGACGACTTTTGGAAGGAAGCATTAGAAGGGCTTGAATCTCCTTTGTTCCCAGACTTGACTGGATTGATGGCCGCAGCACTTCCGGGAATGAGTTTAGCGAAGATTTCTTCCTCAAGAAGTTTAACCTCCATCGAAGGAGGCTGTAGAGGTTTGCAGACATCCCTCTTAGCCCTTGGACAGGCAGCTTGGGCACGGCTACTTTCTGTATACACTGGCGAAACCGATGTTTGCTTCGGTAATGTGGTCAGCGGGCGAACTATTCCCGTCGAGGGGGTTGAAGATATTATTGCCCCATGCTTCAATACCGTGCCTATCCGAGTTCAAGTTTCACCTGATTCAACGAATTGGGATATCACGAACAGGCTGCAATTAGTTAATGCAGAGTTGCTACCATTTCAACTCACCCCGTTACGAAGAATAATGACTGCTCTGCACACCCAGGGACAGAGGTTGTTCGATACTCTATTCATTCTTCAACATGCCAGTCATCCACCCGATATCGAAGAACTGTGGTCCGAGGTTGGCGACCGGGGAGACCTGGATTTCTCTATTGTAGTGGAGCTTGTGCCGTCTCGGAAGACGGACACTCTGGATATTATGCTTCACTTCCGGAGGTAAGTTTAATAAAGATGTAGAGATCTTATAACATAATACTGATATTTAACCAGAGATATATTGTTAGAAGAGCATGCAGATGTTCTCGTAAGACAGTTAGATTGTGCTATTGTCTCTTCTCTTAGCCACCCGTCTGGTTCTGCTGCAGATTTCACGTCTTTCGGCCAAAATTATCTTTCGTATGCAAATTGTGTACCAGTCAACACCCACGATGAGCGGAGCCTAGGTCTGTTACACTCTAAATTCGAGCGTCATGCCAAAGAGAGCCCATCACGTAATTCCCTGGAATATCTTAATAAGGACGGCGAGATTACTGCCTGGACATTTGAAATGCTCAATCAAGCCGCTAACCGGGTTGCACACTACCTAATTTGCAAAGGAGTGAAGAGAGACGATGCGGTACCGTTATGTCTGGAAAAATCTCCTATATTTTATATTTGCGTTCTGGGTGTATTGAAAGCCGGTTCTGCTTTCACCCCAATTGACCCCAGCTTGCCGGAACAGCGGAAGCGGTTTATGATTGAGGAACTTGGCGCTAAGATAGTGCTTGCAACCAAGACTACTGCTCAAGATCTAAAAATCCCAAAAGGGGTAGAGCTTTTGGATATCGCGAGTGAGGATCTATCATCTTGGCCAAATTCGAACCCTATGATCGAAGATCTCAAGGAAAATTGCTTGGCATATCGAATTTATACCTCCGGATCAACAGGAAAGCCCAAGGCTGTATCATTGGAGATCGGCAGTGCAGTCCACACGCTCCATGCTTCCAAACCTATCATCCCATGGAGAGAAGACTCGAGATTGTTACAGTTTGCCGCCACAACATTTGATATGTGCTATTACGACTGTTTCATGGCGTGGACTTACGGGTTTACTCTCTGCTCTGCGGACAAGAGCCACTTGCTTGGTGATTTGGAAGGAACGATCAAGAGAATGGGAGCTACGATGTTGGACTTGACTCCCACTGTGGCATCAACTCTACATGCAGAGAATTTGCCGGGCGTTGAATTACTTTATTGCATTGGAGAGGCCATGCCTCAGAATCTTGTTAGTGATTGGGATGGGCGCTGCGCTAATTCCTATGGGCCGACTGGTAATCGATATCACCCTGATATCCGATTGATACTGACGTGTTATCACAGAGGCGGCAATGTGTTGCACGATCGTTCCCACCAATAAAAAAATTAAGTCTTCGAATATCGGCAAGCCATTCGACAATGTGAGCTTCCGTGTGCTCACCAAGGATGGGAGATCAATGGTCCCAATCTTTGGGAGCGGCGAGCTATGTATTGGGGGTCCTCAGGTTGCGCGCGAATATCATAACAACCCGGAACTCACGGCAAACAGATTTATCAACTTTGAAGGAAGTCGAATCTACCGGACCGGTGACCTAGTTCGTCAGCTGGGGGATGGAAATTTTGTGTTCATTGGGCGCACGGATGACCAGGTCAAGATTCGGGGACTCCGTGTGGAGTTGGACGAGATCAACTCCGTGCTCAGGAGCGCACATGACAGGGTTAGAGATGCTACGACTTTAGTCACGAAGCACAGCGGCGACTCCAAGGAGCAACTTGTGTCATTCCTTTCGCTGGAAGACCGAAAGCAACATGGAACGAGCGTGAGTGTTCTCAAGGTTGATTCACAATTGGACGGAATTATGATAGCGTCCCGCAGTGCCGCGATAACCAAGCTCCCCCGATATATGGTTCCCGGAGTTATCTTGATCATAGATCACATTCCGCTTTCAGCAGCCGGCAAGATTGACAAGAGGTCTTTAGTAGCGTTATTTAAAGAGCAGAATGTCCGGTCCCTCACCTCTAGATTTATTGATGAAGACGATGGTACTCAATGGACTGAAAACGAGGCAAAGGCCAGAGAGGCCTTTTCAAAAATATCGCGAGTGCCAGTCGAGCAGATTTCACGATATTCCACGATTTACGAGATCGGACTTGACAGTATCAGTGCTTCACAGGTTGCCATGGAGTTGAAGAAGGTTGGGCTGCAGGTTTCCGTGATTGATATATTGGAAAGACCCTCTATTACTTCACTTTCTCCTAAGTTGAAACCTATCACCAGAGTATCAACAACAGAGGATACATCAGATGAGCTGCTCTCCGGATTTGCGGCGCGCTTTATGGATCAGGTTTGTGTTGAAACAGGATTACCGAAAGAGAAATTAGTTGGTGTGTATCCTTGCACACCACTACAGGAGGGGATGCTTTCCCAATTTTTGCGGTCCAAAGGGAAGTTATATTTCAACCATATCGTATTTGAGCTTCCGGAAGATATCGATCTACTAAGACTGCGGGATTCCTGGGATGTTGTTTTTAAGTCACTCGATATTCTACGAACTGGTTTTGTTAGTGTTGACGATGCTCATCATTCCTTTTCGATGATTGTTCATAATCCGACCACTACTGAACTACCTTGGTCAGTAGTACCAACAGAAGAAAACTCGGAGGAGCTTATCACAGACCAGAAAGGCGAGAAGGCCTCTATCGCGCTCAAAGATCTTTATTTGCCATCATGGAACCTCACTCTACTCCAAAGATCTTCCGGGAATCATCTCCTCATGTTATCCGCACACCACGCGTTATACGATGCGCATTCCCTAGCAGTTATTCTTCACGGCGTTGCTCGTCAATACGCCAGGAGAGATTATTCCTTATCGCACACGTTTTCACGTGCCCTTAGCGAGATTGTGAAACATACCGCGGATAGTAAGATTATATCGGACGATCAGGAATTCTGGAAAAAGCATTTGGACGGCTGCACAATCTCTCGGTTTCCGAATCTGTCCCCCATCAGAGTTAAGAGCACCGCGAGCCACGTATCTTCTATCGACGCAAATTGGAGTTTATCGAATATTCAAAAGGCGTGTAGGCAATTAGGGATATCGGTGCATGCGGCTGGGCAAGCAGCCTGGGCCAGGATTTTGTCAGCATATTCAGGAGAGACCAGTGTGGTAATGGGTGTTGGTTCGCGTTCCGCCCGAACCGGTGTTGGCAGACAGTACTGACATACAAGAACAGTAATTTCGGGAAGATCCGGGATTAGTGATTCCGAGGATCTTGCGTTTCCTTGTATCGCGACCCTCCCGTCACTATGCGTGTTGACAGGAAGCAATCGGGAACTTGCGTTCAACATTCAGAATAGCAATTCCCAAATGCTCAAACATCAACATACGCCGCTTCGATCGATACAGAAGTTGCTGGGTCATGCTGAACTGTCTCTGTTCGACACGATTTTCGTATATCAAAAGGGTGAAGTCCGTCAGAATGAGGTTGATTTTGCCTGGAAGGTAGTGCAAGAAGATGTATTTGTCGATTACTCGATATCTCTGGAGCTAGAACCTACTGCAGACGATTCTTTACTTATCCGCGCTACATGCAAGGACAATATCATGCCACCAGAGCAGACAGAATTATTGCTCCGTCAGTTCCAGGCGGCCTTGATCGACATATTAGAATCGCCCGATAGCCCCAGCACTGAATTTTACAGATTCCCTAAGGAAGCCCTCTCTTATACCCCTGCGAGGGAGGACGAAATCTCCACCGATACCCATCTTCTCCACAAATTTGTGGAGAAGCATCGTCAACTCGTTCCGGACAAAGTTGCATATGAGTTTGCAACTTCAATCGAAGAAGGATGTGCGATCAAGGAGACATGGAGTTACACTCAGCTCGCCGAAGAAGGTAATAAAGTTGCAAACTACTTACTAGACCAGGGAGTCAAGACGGGAGATATCGTCGGAATCTGCTTTGAAAAATGCCCGGAGGCATCATTCGCCATTCTTGGAATTCTGAAAGCCGGCTGTGCATTTCTCGCCCTGGACTACAGTGCACCCATAGATCGGAAGTCCTTCATAATTTCCGACTCGAAAGCAAGGCACATCCTCACTATGGATAAATTCGCGAATGAATTAAGCAGTAAAGTAGATGCAGAGATTGTCAGCATGCAAAGCAGCGTCGCAATTAGGACGGCCTCCACAGCGACTCCCGAAATCCCAGATCTCAAGCCTAGCGACCTATGCTATTGCCTCTATACCTCGGGCACAACTGGAACACCGAAGGGCTGCGAGCTAACGCACGAGAACGCCGTTCAGGCCATGCTTGCCTTCCAGCGCCTATTCAGCCCCCATTGGGACTCCGAATCCCGTTTCCTCCAGTTCGCGTCTTTCCACTTCGATGTTAGTGTTCTGGAGCAGTTTTGGAGTTGGAGCGTGGGTATTTGCGTGACGTCTGCTCCTCGAGATCTTATCTTCCAAGACCTTGCACTTACTATTCGGGAGTTACGGATAACACATTTGGATCTTACGCCGAGTCTTGCTTCGCTGATTAAGCCCGAAGATGCACCGTTGTTGTGTAAAGGTGTGTTTATCACCGGGGGTGAGCAACTTAAGCAAGAGATTTTGGATGCTTGGGGAGAGGAGGGGTGTATTTACAATGGGTAATATCCCGATATCACCTTAACACCCAGCTTGAGAACTAACATTCGATAGATATGGGCCGACTGAGGTTACAATCGGGTGCACAATGTACCCTAGAGTCCCAGAAAGCGGAAAGCCGTCAAATATTGGGCGACAATTCGACAATGTTGGGTCGTTTGTTTTGGCTCCAGGCACCGACAAACCAGTTCCTCGCGGTGCCATCGGGGAGCTCTGTGTCTCGGGAAAGCTGGTGGGACGCGGATATCTGAATCGTCCCTCACTTACCGAAGAAAAATTCCCGTACCTCGAATCCCTAGGCACTAGGGTATACCGCACCGGCGATTTGGTCCGTGTCTTTCATGACGGCACATTTGACTTCGCAGGGAGAGCAGATGACCAAGTCAAACTTCGTGGGCAGCGATTGGAAATCAGTGAAATTAACGAGACTCTCAAACAGGCGACCGTTCACGCCCGGGGTGTGGCGACTCTGGTCTTGAGGCATCCAAAGCAGCAGAAAGACCAGCTTGTGTCGTTCATCGAGTTAGAAACTAGAGGGCGCGTAAATCGTTCCGATATCAAAGTTCTTGATGACCCAGAACAATACTCTCAGGTCGTCACTATCTTAGCAGATGCGTGCAGACGCAACCTGCCTGTGTATATGGTCCCCACTCACTTCTTGCCTGTTTCTGCGATCCCACTCTCGGTAAATAACAAAGTTGACAGCAAGAGACTTAAGATACTCTATCATGAAACATCACTCGAGACACTTCAGCGGATTTCGAAAAGGGAGGATGCAGAAGATGGGAGTTGGTCTGAGGTTGAGGAACGGCTAAGAGTTGCGCTCGCTGATATTACTTCCCTTAAGGCCTCTGATATCAAGCGGTCTTCCACAATTTTCGAGCTTGGTTTGGACTCTGTTTCTGCAGTTGGATTGGCTCGTCGCTTAAAGAGGGTTGGTTTGGTTGCGGCGTCCGTTTCGATTATTATGCAGTGTAAGACCCTCGCTGCCTTCGCCTAATATCTACTAACGCCATACACAGACCCAGTCCTATCCCAGCTAGCTTCGGAACTAGGCAAAGAAGACGTCACCACTTCACAAGATTTCTCCATTACTGAATCTATGAAACAGAACTTATCAGCATTTGCCAACAGGAACACGTTTGAGGTTTATGAACAACTTTCCCTAAGCCCCGGCGATGTCGAGTCGATTGCACCATGCACAGCACTCCAAGAGGGGATGATCGCTAGATTCCTTGATTCCGGAAAGCCACTTTACTATAATTCTTTCCCGATGGTGATAGGTTCGCCCAATAAAATTGGTAGAATTCGTAACGCATGGGCTCAGGTAATACGCTCAACGGGAGCGCTGCGTACTTGCTTTTGCGAGACTCCGGATGGGTATGCTCAGGTGGTCCTTAAGAATCCTGAGATGCAGTGGGAAGAAATATCAACATCCGATAATACTGCTCAAATCACTATCCTAGATAAATTGGACAGGCACGCGGATTTAAATAGGGACCTGCATAAGGTACCGCTTTATCTTCTCGTTGTGGAAACCCCAAAGAGGACAATACTTGTTCTTAATATCTTCCATGCACTTTACGACGGGAGCAGCTTGCCATTGATTCTCCAGGATGTCCAGATGGCTTATCATGGCCAGTACGAACCAAGACCTCATCAATTCGTTGATATTGTCGGACACTTACTTTCGGTCGATACCGCAAAAGCGCGTACATTCTGGGAGAAGACACTCGCTGGAGTCACCCCCTGCGGCTTTCCCGAAGCCCCCGGGGTGCCCGACGATGCTGACCATGTGGTGCAGCTCGCTTCCAAAACTAGTATCACAAGTGTCGAAACTATCTGCAAGAGGATCGGATGCACTCCTCAAGCTGTATATCAAGCTGCGTGGGCAAGTGTGTTGTCAGGATATATAGGACCGAGACCGGTCTTTGGGCTTGTTGTTTCTGGTCGCTCTATTCCATTAGAGAACATTGAACAAACTATCGGGCCACTTTTCAACACTATTCCATCCACACTGAATCTCGAAAACGCGCTATCGTGGGAAGAACTAATTAGGGAAGCCCACCGCTTCTATTCAGAATCTATTCCGTATCATCATACGCCTCTGCGCCTCATCAATAAGTGGATGCGAGCAACGGCACAGAGGCCATTATTTGATACCTTGTTCGTGTACCAAAAGGGTGAGACCACGAATTCTGACCTGGGGTCCCTCTGGGAGCTTCTAGGTAGTACCGCTTCTGCAGATGTATGTGTTCCGATTTCTCGCTCGATGTGTCACCGTCGCTAATCATTCCACCAGTATCCGCTCGCACTAGAAGTTGAACAAAGCCACTCCAATGGAGTGAAGTTTTCAATAGTCTCGAAAGGATCGCTTATGACAAGAGAGATGTCCTTAGAGCTACTAGAGCGTCTTGATGGACAGATGCGGTGCATTGCAGACAACCCATCCTACAAACCATCTGCTATATCCACTCTAGAAAAAGAGTCCGCCTCCAATGCGACTAATATCGACAGCCTCCCTAATCAAGACCATTCCGCTTGGGGAATAGAAGCAAATATCCTACGCCAAACAATAGCGGCTCTTGCCGAGGCCAGTGAATCCAATGTCACTATGGACTCTTCTCTATTCGAACTAGGATTGGATAGTATTGACGCCATCAAGCTATCCTCACGGCTTCGTCGATATGGAATGAAAATCTCAGTAAGCAACATTATGCGAAATCCAACCATCCGGAAGTTGGAGATGTTTCTCCGCGGATCTTCAACCCAGCCAAAGGGATTAGTCGGGGAAGAGCTACTCCCCAAGTTCACAGAGCGCATACAAAAGGCGTGGAAATCTTTGAGACATGACGAGATTGAGGCAATTTACCCAGCCACACCACTTCAGGAAGCCATGATAGCCGAAACCCTGGCTTCAGACTACCAATTGTATTTCAACCATGATGTCTTGGAGCTAGAGGACTGGGTCAACACTTGCGATCTCCGACGAGCCTGGGCTGCAGTGGTCGAACGGTCCGAAATTCTAAGAACAAGCTTCTTCAGCGCATCTGATCTATTCCCAGAATCCCCGTGCACCTTTGGCCAACTAGTTCACAAGCGGTCAAAATTCCACTGGGGTGAAGTAACCGTGGCCAAGAATGACGATCTCCATGCCGCTTTCAAGAAGGTCATGCAGGAAGCTACCGAGGAGGTTGACATGCTCAAAGAACCTCCTTTCAGAGTTGCGATCGTGCACAGCCCCAAGACTAGGCATTTCATACTTTCTATATCTCATGCTCTCTATGACGGGTGGTCTATTGCATTGCTGCATGAGGACGTACAGAGAGCATACCATCATTCACCAACTCAGAGACCATCTTGTCGTTTACTATTGGAAAATGTTTATGGCGAAGACCAGAAACAGGCCGAAATATTCTGGAAACAAATTCTGGCAGGCGCCTCTCCCTCAAGTCTCCGAGCCTTACCAACAAAAATAGAAAAACCAAAGCTTTACAGGCGAGAACAAAACTCATCTACGCCGCTCTCAGCAATTCAATCATTCTGTAAGCACGCAGGAGTCACTATTCAATCGCTCGGACAATTGTGCTGGGCCCTTCTCTTGGCTCATTACTTGGGTGAACCAGACGTTATGTTTGGGACTGTTCTTTCGGGAAGAGACTTTGACTCTGCGGATGAGATTATGTTTCCGGCAATGAATACGGTCCCTATCCGGGCGATTGTCCACGGGACATACAAAGAGATGTTACAGCATATGCAGGACAATTCTGCAAATGTTATCAAGTACCAGCATACCCCTCTTCGGAAAATTCAAAAACTTGTCAATAGTAATGGACAGCGCCTTTTCGATACTTTATTCATATACCAGCGCGGTCGCAAGGGGTCAGTAGACAAGCAGAATGCTCTATGGCGCTCGGTTGATAGCACGTCCGATGTTGAGGTAACGATCTACTAAAAGACTATTGGTTGGGCTTGACTAACTATAGAAGTATAACGCTTGTGTTGAAATGGAACAAGACGGGAACAATTTGATATGGAGGACAGCTTGCAAATCGACCGCGTTTCGCTTGCAAGACGCACAGTCGCTTCTTCAGATGTTAGACTCGCTATTAGTCGATATTGTAACCCATACAAACCAACCTTCCATCACGTATCGTGAAATTGGCCCTACATTCGGAAACCTCCCAACCTCGACCGCAGACCGCTCAAGTCAGATAAAAACCCTGAACGGGGTTCGAATAGATCTCGGGGGAGTAGAATCAATAATCAAAAAATCAATAGAGGGCATCCTTGATTGTGGCGCAGTTGTTTTAGAAGAAAAGGGGACGAAGTTGCTAATCCTTTTTCTTACAACAATCAACGAAAGCGAAGTGTCGACCCAGATTCTAATTCAATCTGCCTGGCAAAAATTGCCGCATTGGTCACTTCCATCGTTCATCATCCCCATCGCAACCATCCCGTACACAAACGATCAGATAGACCGGTCAGAGTTAATAGCCCTATTCCATGCGCTGTCATCCGAAGAAAAGCAAGAATATTCTGTTTCCCTGGAGAAAACTGGAGAATGGACTTCTCTGGAAAAAACCTTCCGCAAAGTTCTCGCGAAGGTCTCAAACACACCCGAAAGGGAAATCGGACGAACTCAAACCATTTTCCATCTGGGTCTCGACTCTATAAGCGCTATTTCTCTCTCGTCGGAATTGAGGAAGAACTTGATCTTCTTGGGTGTTGCCGAAATCCTTAGCGCTGCAACAATCGAGCGTATGGCGGCGTCCGTTAGCGCCATGAATAGCCACGGACCACCGCCGGCGAATCCCTTGGATAGCAGAAGTATTATCTCTAAGGCTTGTGAAAATCTCGAGTACATGAAAGTTCTGGAGAGTGTCAAGAACCACAGTGTTGAGTTCACGATGCCGGCTACTCCCGGTCAACATTACATGATCTCAAGTTGGGTAAACTCGGGCTATAAACTTTTTATGCCTACTTTCTCTTTCAAGTGTAGGAGAGTGGAGCCCTCTTGCGTTCTAACTGGATGGGAGGCGCTCGTTCGACAAGAGCCAATTCTTCGTACTACTTTTGCCGCTACAAATAATACGGATGTCCCGCTTGTTCAATTGATTCTCCGGAGCCCGCCCACCCAATGCAAGCAATACCAATCTTCGTCATCTGATAACAACGCTCTCATTCGATTCCTTCTTTCACAAGAGCAGGCTAAGGAGTTTGATATGGCCCTTCCACCAGTACTCCTGTGCACCTTGGCCACGCCGACGGAGACAATCATTTTCATCACCATTCACCATGCCCTCTATGATGGTGTTAGTCTTCCACGCTTGATTGCTAAATTCCAAGGATTCCTCAATAAGCCGATTGGCCGACTTCTTACCCCTGATTCGGAAGGCCCCGATTTCACGGACACGGTTGCTTTTATACAGTCTCGAGATCTTAGCCACCAACGCACGTTTTGGACTAGATACCTGAGCGAATCGTCTTCAACCTGCGCTCCTGAAAAAACTCATTCCACCAGTCCACCCGAGAAACGAGTTGCACTTTTCCAGCCCAGAGCGCTTTCAAACGTCGCGAGACTGGAGAGAGAATGTCGTCAACGTGGAATATCTGTTCAAGCAGTTTTCTTAGCAGCCTACGCAAAAGTCTTTGCACAACAGCAATGTGCTAAGCATGGGCCCTTGGCATTAAGCAAAGACGTTATATTCGGCATTTACCTTTCCAATAGACATCTGCCCGTAGCTGATCTGGAGACTTTGGCCGCACCCACCCTCAATATCGTCCCTATACGAGTCAGCGCTCCGGGAAATAAATCAACTATAGAGGCGGCTCGCCAAATCCAAGATGACCTAATGACCATTGGGGGCCCAGAAAACTCAGTCATTTCATTATGGCGAATTATGGAATGGACCGGTATACGGGTCGATTGCTTCTTCAACTTCCTGAAGCTTCCGGGTAGTTCCGCGTGGAACCCTAACGACGATGGGACAATAGATGGGGTAGATAAAATTATTTTGGAAGAGTTTACCCCCGATAACGCCGAGCCCGCTATCAGAGCAGGAGCTCACTTTGAAAGAAACGCGTCTATGAAGGATATTAAGGTAAGCATCGTCCAGTCTTCAAACATTGGGCAACCGCTAGCCGCTAACTAATGATTCCAGACAAATGTTGATGTCGAGGTCGCTGTCCGCGGCAATCAAGTCGATGTGGGGATATTTTCTACGACTAGGTATCTTGAGGAGGAGGATGCGCAAAAGGCAATTCTCTGGATGTGCGATATAGTGGAAGGGGAATGGGGATCTGAATAGGGATAGATTATTGTGCTTTTGTTTACCTCTTTTATTAGTTCTCATTCCATCCAATAAAGTCACCATAACTTAGGGTTTAAATATAACCACGTCTTTATCCCTCATTTAGCTTTCTGCCCGACCAGCGCTCAAGTAGTGATTTTTGTGCAATCGTAAAGTGCATACCGGTATGATACAGGTATTATTATCCATCCATATAATATGATACCACGCACTCGCTACAGCTCAAGAAACCCCGGAACGTGGGACTGTACTGTACCCGCCCAGGACCAAATTTACGCGCGGCGCCTCGAACCATCTCAAAGCCCTTCACCTTCCCTCCGTCGTCTCCTCATCTTCCACCTCTTCAAGAGCCAAAGTGTATGATAGAACAAGAAAAAAGAAAATATGAAGCGTACAAGTACCAACTGAAGGGCCATTTCCGTCCCACATTCCGAGTGATCGGGGCCCGAACCGCTTTTACCGGGATTCTTACTTATTTTCCCCTTCTCCTCTCAAAAATCCCAAGGATATGGGCCCAACTCAAGGAAGTTGCCGTTCCGCCAATTACGAGTAGAACCGGTGCAGAGTGGTTGACCTGCTGCAACAGGGGTTGAGCGTGTGGGACAATCAAGGACTAGAATTTTGTATGTGATTCAGTGGCACAGAAGCTGTATTCTGATAAATTAGTAGGAACCTCTTTTTCGGGATTCTGCAAGCTCTGGCCGTGTTTCATTGGGCTTGGTTGAACCCTCTGCGTGAAAAACTGGGATTGTCACGAACATTTCACCCGAGACATTTGGTAAACGGGCTGAGAGTTCGTTACTGTACGAGTACTCGTACCGGTACGCACTGTAAAGTCCGAGTGGAGTGACAGTGCAGTGCAAGTCTATACTATACTAATCCCCCTTCACCCGGGCCCACCTCCCCTTCTACTGGAATCTAATTTCCATAACTCGAATATGCGGAAGGAAGAAAGGAACTTGTCCAAGTCCGTCCGCCTTACGGTACCGGTAACGGGCGAATGGAGATGACAATTGTGGTCCTTTTTTTTCCCTCTTTTCTTTTCTTTTCTTTTCTTTTCCTTCTCCATCTACAGTACCGGTATCTCTCTTCTCCTCCCGAGCGGACGGGAAGGTAGCAATACCTGTACGAGTACTCGTACTTTACAAGTGCAAGTAACTTCACCATAACGCATGGTTATTGTGAATTGCAAAATTTTGGTCGCTGGGGACTCGTGAACTACGCCGCACACTTTTTTTTTTTTTTTCCCTTCTCATTTTTTTCATTCCCTCGTACAGTGCAGGGGTTGGCAGGTTTCGGGGTCTCGGGGAAGCCCCACCCTTGTCTACGCCTCAGAAACATCACACATCCTCCATCTGATCCTCTTGACCAACTACGATCGCAATCAAATTATTTTGCTCCCTTCAGGTAAACAAGCTTGTCATGCTTCTCGGTCTCCTAACCTAGGGATCTCAATACTCCAGGGCACTCTCTAGTTGAGGAGAGTGGAGTGATGTGGAGGGGCGTCGAGGTAGGAGGAGAGGTGGTTGCGGTGGATGAGGTATCATACATCGATAATGGTCGAGTGGCTGTATGATACGCCAATCCATGTTGAGGTATCGTGGGATTACGAGTGATGTCGTTGGGGGTTCCGGGGTGCGCACAAGGTGGGGCTTTCCATAGACCCTGAGAGGTGCCAACCCTTGCACGGCACTGCGTGGGGGAAAAAAAAAAAGGGAATGACACGGTCTATGCACAGGTCCCTAGGACAAACATCATGCAATTTATGATACTAATATTATCATCATGAACTATTTGGAATTTTGGAAAAAGTGCGCCCTAGATCGAACCGGGGTTGTGTTTTTTTTGTTTTTTTTTTTGTTTCGCCGGTTTGCGAAGCACATTCGAAAGTGGTACCCGGTACAAGTACCCTGCTGCGGGCGCCCGAGTCCTCGGATTGTGGGTACACGGTACAGCACTCGTACAGCATGTGCCCACCCGCCAGTATCAAAGGGATCTTTTCGTTAACTTTGGTCGCGGCCTGTTCCAGCATCGCGAGGTTCTGGCATCACAAACAGATCTGACCAATGAGGTCGCAAAGACTTGCCAATCCTCGCGATGCCAGAACAGACTGTATGAGTACCCGGCACTGTACTTAAGCCAGTTCGCTACCACCGCTGGCCCACCATGTACTGTGCCTGAATGCCCATAGGTTCACCCGGAGGAGCTGCGGTGGGCAGAAAAAAAACAAAAAATGCGCCCCAAGACCCCAAGACGGGTACCGTACTGCACGAGTACTTGCGCTCGAGTATGGGTACTCGAGTACTGGTAATAATGGATGTTCCGAGCGGACCCTTCGAACACATCATAAGTCCGAGTGCCGTAAGCGAGAAAAAACGAGAAAGTCAAGGGGAAGAGGACATTGGGGGGGGGGTCACAAAAAATAGTTGGGATGTCCAGTAACATGTCTGTGCTTGTGACTGCACAGACGATTCTCCCTTGTGCAAGTTAAAAAAATCCTTGTGGAGAAAGAGAGACAGACCTGTCCCGGTTTTTCAAAATGAAATGTTGGGGAGCGCCAATAATCACCGGTGGGGGCAAGGTCTCACTCAGTCTACTAGAGCACTCGTGGGTAAATCAGGCGGGAAGAACACAAGCCATTTCTCTTGTCCCTTTCCCTGCTGTTTGCGAACTGCTGGCTTTTATTGGGCTCACTGGAGATCACTCGGAGAACAGCCTGGTAACCACGCTGTCGTACTTGACACGATTTGTGCCCGGGCTGCCGGGCTCGGGATTTCGCATCCAATTAGTACTCGAGTAGAGCGACCCGACGCATCAGGGGAAGAATAGAATTGGGCCCGGCCATCCAACCAACAGAACAATAAGTAGCATAGCCAATCGCGGGTAGTCAGTTCTTTCTCCTTTTTGGCTAAGAGGAAAAAAAAAAAAAAAAGCTATGGTACCGTACCAACAACCGAGGCCAAAACTCTTTGTTTTAACATTCTTATCTAAGCGCCGTACAAAATAGTAAAAAAAATGTTAATAGACCAGCTATACCTTATACGATCCCAATAAGAATATTTAGGACGTCTTGTGGACCCCCGAACTTTTTTTTTTCCTTTTTTCCTTTTTTCCTTTTCATTCTTTCCCCCCGGCCGAACCAATATGATCGCTCCCTATGACACGGTGTTCGTTTTCCGTATTAAAGTGATTTCCTGGGGTTTTGTTTTGCGTGTGAGGTGGTTTGTGCTATTGTAGGAGGCCTCGGTTGTTCTGACCTATGACCAAGTCACCGAGTGAGCAATCGTGACCTCAATTTTGTGGTGGTGGGGTTATATTGCAGTCTTACCGTGGAGGATACCCCCGCGTTATGTTTAATATGTTTTGCGACCGATGCAGATATATCTAGAGAGAGAGGACGTGTTAGCCTTAGCCTATCGAGGCATACTTCCCACCTAGTACGAATGTCAGATAACGGGTTCGGGAAGGCTTACAATCCAACGTATGGCTTCAAGCCGAGGTTGTCCAGTTCTTCTGTGGCTCTCTGTATCAGGTCGTTGAACTGGCTGTGGGTCAAATGGAGTCTCTCGGTGAGTGGAATGCGCATATGACCACTCATGGCTGCTTTGTACGAATAGTTGAACCTTTCGCCGATTTCACGCTCCTTGGGGTCTGACGGCTCAAGATAGATTTGTTAGCAGGCACGAACCATGAAAGCCTGAAGAGTCTGTAAGCTCGCTGCAAGAAAGGCCTGCTATAGCGTCTCTCACACACTCAAATCTGAGGTTACGATAGTGGTAGAGAACCCTGCGTGCCCTATCACCGGGTTTAGAGAGGGAGAGGCCAGACCAGCCCAGCCCCAGATCTCCAAAAATTCCTGGCGACTGACTTAAGCGTACAAGATTGTTCGGGGAGTAAGGTTATAACTGAGCTCTGGGATTGGCGGATGACCAGATTGGACTTGGGCTGATGATGGGCAGCGAAAAATGGGCGGGTGACTCCCCGAGCCATTGAAAACCCAGCGGGCACAAACACCAGCCAGACTCGAACAGCTCGCTCAAGAGGCTCCTGGAGTCTCCAAGGAGAAGTGAGATAAGGGGTAAAAGGATTGGGAAACTAACTCATCGACCACCCATTTAACGGCAGCGGGATCATTCTGCCTGCCACATCCACCATCCCAGCACTCTGCATGAAGGACTCTAGCGCCAATGGTGCACGAAGATCCTTCGAGTTCTCTGATGCCGATAGGAATTTTGTGCTTAGTTCTCGAAGTGCGTGCCCATCCGTCATAGTTCCGTTATCTGACTGCACGTTGTGATAAATTTCTATCATTTGTAGCCATCCTCCTGGTTTCAGTACCCTAAGAACACCCTTTTGGTCAGCCCGCGCCCTTCACGTCAATCGCTCAATACAAGAACCAGCTTCGCCGCAGCGGCGCTTGTGCAAAATCGAGTGAAGGAGGGAGTCGAGCAGATTCCGTGTGGGGGTTTTGCTTCGGCGTTGTGAGAGAGGAAGGTGACTTCTTGAGGACTGGATGAGGTGGAGCCGCTGATCAAGCGGTGAGTTTTCTCTCGGGCGGCACAGAGCAACTCGAATTCGGCACATGTCACCAGCGGAGACTGGCTTTCATGATTACCAATTCAAGGTAAGCAAAACAAAAAAAACAAAAAAACAAATACGCTTACCGAGCGCAATCCCTCACGTAGGATGGCCATCTTCCATTGTTGATACCAGTGACCACATTTCGAGAATGTATAAAGTCAAATTCATTTGAGTGAAAAGTAAATGGTTCGTTAAGATCGTCGACCTACGTTAGAAAAGTGAGTTTCCCCATGTTACTCTTGGGCTTATATTGACTAGTTGCAAATGTGGCGGTGAATTCAGGACACGAGGTTCGTACCTGAAGAATGAGATTTGGTGGCGGGTCATCAGGCATCATGTGGTGAGATATGTCAACTCCAATGACCTGGCGATCGTCAGAAAAACTGCTTTTCCGGTACCGGGGCTCAGGAGATTTTGGAGGTGAGGCAGACATCACAATGGGGATACTTCATGGCGACATCTGTCGCCCAACTGCCGGATCCATACCCGCAATCCAGGATTTTTCCAGGATTGTGTACTGGAGGGAATATTAACTTTCGATCGAAAACTAACTTGAAAATTTCATGCTGTGCTTCCTGTCTCTCGCGCTCATACTGAGCGGGGTCTCAGTTTCGATTCTTCAGTCCAATTCTCGAAGGAGAGGAAGGCTACCTCATCAACGGGTCCGTAGGATGTCCCGTGCTCAACAGCCCATTGTTGGTATGTTCGTCCTTGTATCTGAATAGTCGCTTCGAACGAGGTATCAAGCGATACAGTATCGGGCTCAGGATTGCTAAGTGGCGAGATATCAGAACCGCTACAAGCATCCCAAGAACTAGAGCAAGGAAGAGTGCCACATTCGAAGGAAAAAAAAAAAAAAAAAAGAGGAAGAGGGAGAGGGAGGGATTCAATTACCTGGACATTGTCGGTCTCTGTGATTCTGAATTATTTTCCTTTCGGGGGGAGAGGGGGAGTTTGAACAATAAATTTGAAATGGGCAGCGAACACCGAACTCCTTGGGGTGGGCGTTGGTACAGTACTAACTTTCCCCGGTGACTGGACTGTGGAAAACGAAGAAGAAGAAAAAGCACGACACGAGTTAAAAGAGCACACGAATATACTGTAGCAGAACACGGGGCTGTTAGGGCAAAACAGGACCAGGGCTCGGTGGTCAGTATTGGTATCGTACAGTACACCCCCCGTCCGTCACTGCAGCTTCCAAAGTCTCAAAGTTCGTGCTGCACTTCTCTGTGACCCAACAGTTCATACATGGATAAGTGTCTAGATTGAGGTGCCGCAATAACCCCGATTTCTATGCCCTCACCCTTCACCTAGATTTTCTTAGTATATATTGAGTTGACAGTGTGTGCTCCAGTGCCATACCACTACTAACCGATAGAGACGGTCCCAGACCGTGGGGCTGGGATTTGTTCCTACAAGGAGAGGTGAGATGGGTGGTGGACTAGTGCAACTTTTCCAGAGTTTTTCTTACTTAAAATCATCATTTCCCTAGGGAAGGGGAAGAAAGGGTGTAGAGTACTGTACCAGAAGAGTACGAGTACTGTGCCATCCCAGGACTTGGTACGAGTACTGTACTCAACCCGTTCCTGCTGTTATGTTAGCCTTACTCAATTGTTCGCCTTATTCCGGGAAGAAGAACACTGGGAATAAGAAGCGTCTGTGCGCGGGGAATGGGTGAACAAAAACGGCAGAAACACGCTCGATGGTGACTTGACTAACCCAATCGCAGCCAAAAGCAGTTGGGGAGGTTCCAAATGTTATGAGTTTCTCGAGATCCTAGGAGAGGGGATACACACGGAATGACCGGAACACGTTTGGTACAATAGAAAAAAAAAACCTGCGCGCGCCCGAGCTAATGGATGGCCCCTGGCATCCCGTAAAAAGAGGGATGGGTAGCAAGTTATGATACGGGTATGGTGGTGAGGGCGAAAGGAGAATTTAATTGAGATTCACCACCCAAGTTTCTGAAACAAGAGAAAAATTCCGGTTTTTCCCTCGAAACTAAACGGTGGGAAACCAGCAACCCCTTGGAAGTTAAACCGAGAGGCTGGTTGTAAGTCAGTGTGGGCGCCTCGATCCAAGACCAAAGCCTCGGGATGCGGGTCCACCCCTTCAAGCCTAAAGAAAAAAACAATAAGGGCAGGGAGTGAGGGAAAAGTTCATTGAAATTACATGTTGCACAAGCATTGCCGCAATTGTTGCGTGCTCTTTCTCTCTGCACTCATACAAGTCTTACTTTCACTTCGGGGCCTATTCCCGGCGGTTCGGTAAAGTACGGTTCACTGGGAGGGGGGAGGTTGTATGATTTAGACCACCATTGTTTTGCTCCTGTTTATCTTTAATGATTGTAGTATTCCAATTCCTTACCATAGTCTGCATTTGTCACTTTTCAGCTCGATACTTGTGGAATATTCCAAGATTAGGAATGCAGTATCTCAAGTGTGGCAATTATTGAAAGAACTTCCCCATCCCTCAATCGCGTCACACCAGGGGCTCCCGGGCCTTGCCACCTTTGGTGAGGTTCTTGGGTTAACCTAGAGTCATTATCCACGCGAAAATCTGCACACAGGTTAAGGGATAATTTTCCAGTCCTACTCGTACAGTACGAGTAGACTACTGTATTGCATGAGTAGGATACACAGGCGCGGTGGTGCTACTTTATTAAAATTCCCCTACTACTCGAGCACACAAGAGCACACAAAGGGGTACAGTACGGTACTCGAGCACGGGCACATACCGTAGTCTACATACCGGTAGTCTAAGTGCACACCGGCTCGGTAGCTTCATGGCACCACTAGAAAGCGATGAGGGGGGGGGGGGGAGTTGGAGAGTGGGGTTAGAGAAACAAAATTTCAATAATAAAATAACGTGGCTACACAGAGATGCTCACCTTCTTGATCGAGTTCTTGAAAATGACATAACGCATCTAAAAAATTTCCCAACAGAGCGCATGTCAAATGTTTTATTCACCGCGGGAAGTACTCCGGATCGGAGAATGCTTGCGATTGATCATGACGGATAAAGGTGAAGGGTTAGACCTCTGCTCAGCTCCGGTGACCATGAAATGATTGCTCATTAGAATACCAAAGATTGGCAGCCGTAGAAGAAAGAAGGAAACAAGGAAAAATAAATATATGCCAGATTTCCGCTCCAGAAACTTGTAGGAATTTTTTCTTATTTCTTCTTCTGATCATCGCCTTGGCCACCCATGAATGGACTTGACGCAAGGCCCACTTGGAGAACTCCACCCGCTGGGACTGCTGGAGGTGAAGAAAACAGGAACAGTAAATTTTATCGCATATCCGTTGGCATTCCTCCTTGTGATACTCGTAGATGCATGCAAGAGATGAAAGACAATTTGGCCCCACTTTATTCCTCGTAATCAACCTCACTCACCCCTGCGTCGAGAGCTTCGATGGACATCGTCGGGCGAACACTGCAGAGTCCCGGGAGATTAAGATTGACTATCAACCCCCCCCCACATCTTCCCTTCAGGGCATTCTCTCCTTGGTGACCTTGAATTCGTGACCTCACGAATAGAATTAGGAGTCCCCCGCACCTCCTCTAGACCCATAATGGCTCTCCTTGCCGGCCACTTACATGAGGCCATGTAACTTTTCCAAGGAAGAAAAGAAAAAAAAAACCTCGGGATTCCAGTGGGCAGGATCTTGCAAGACGAATGAGACCTCGAAATGCTTCAGTCAATTCCAACTGAGTAACTTGGTCAGTCCGCTCGATCTCACCTTCCCTTCTCATGACTCCCACAGTCGCATGGAGTCCTAGTGTTTTTCAGTTCGAGAGTGCCCGCGATAATAAGCAGCATCATGGCAAGCGTGTCGATCTCGTTCATCCATTCTACTTTATAGATTACTCTTTTCGGTGCGCAGTGCGCACCGCAACCGAATCCCTGAGTATTGGCCCAGCCCCCGCTAAGCACTTCAAGCTATGATACTTCTCGAGTGCCCCACCATTAAAAGTAGCCCTCCATTAACCCTAAGGACGCAGTCTCGAGGGGGAATAGTGAGCCCAGCACGTATGATCATTTCGTATAATTTTTCCCACAACCCACAGATGTGTGGAAATCTGGAGACAAGAAGCTCCAGAAACTCTCAATCGAATCTCTTGATTGTGCACCCGGTGGCTTACCGGCCTACCAGTTCCAGCATGTAAACCCTTTTTCCCTCCACATGATCCCGTACCAAGCTTAGCACCGTTGTCCGTGCGACGAAGCCTTTCCCCCCCAATCGGTTAAGATTGCGAGGGGCAAGGACGTTAGGATAAAGCCTTTGTTCCAGTCTCCCCCCCTTTGGCGGCCGGGGGGAACGGGCCGGGTGCGTACTCACAGCGTAGATTGATGTCAAATTCCTACTCGGGTGCCTTTTCCCCACCCAGAACCGTGTTCTCTGTGTGTAGCCTAGCCTTGTGTACCGAGCTCCCCTGGGAATTAATTTCCGCCCAAACGGCAGACGTCTGTGCTCACATACTACCGGTACCGTACTCGAGTACATGTATGGTACCGGTACAAGTGCTCGAGTACCCGAGTGAGTACATGCCATTGCGAAAATCCGAGGCAAGGCAGACACCTTTCGACTGTAGACTAAATGGTTTGCCTTTAGGACTTTGAAACCCCGAGTGGGTTGCCATAAGCGTCCAGGGAGGGGATGTTAAACCGTGGAATATTCCCCCCCCCCTTTCCTCACGGTAAGCCTTAGACCGGTACGGGAATAAGGCTTACCTCTGGTTTTACACCTATCGTACCGCACTCGGTTCGGTTAGGGGATCTATGAAGAAATTAGCATAGTCTATCAGTCCAAGTTCGATAATAGCTAAAACAATTTAGTCGATAGAAAGAAAGACTGCCGTATCACGAACACTAATTATTATACTCGCAAGAGAAAACCTTTTTCTATTCACCCATCTCGGTCGGAACGAGAAACGCCAAGCACACCATTAAAGAGAGCCAAAATTCACCAGAGATGGAATTCGCGCCTATCTCTACGGGGTGGGGGAAAGGGGGGGAAAGGGCAGGGGGGAGTGATGGTGCTATGATATCACCATTGGTCTACCATAAAGACACAGCGCTGACTAATAAACCGAGTGAGAGCACAGCACCGGTTGTAAGTCTTTCCATGTAAACCGGTATGATACCAGTTTATTATTATTTTTCGGCTATGACACGCAAGATGAGCAAATCAATTTCCACCTTCAATGAGACATCAAGCACTTTGCCGGCGAATTATAGCTCCCCGCAAGAGCATACATGATTTGAGGTATCATAACTGAGTAAGCTTGGCCGTCAGTCATCGCCAAGTTGACTGGCTAGCGATGGTTGGGTGAACGGCGAACCGATTTCCAAACCAACCGGATTTCACGAACGGGGAAAGATGATAACGAGCGAGGTATTCTTATTACGTGTGTGAGTGTGAGCACAAGTACGCGGCAGCATAGTATTTCCCGGTATTGCTCGAAAGAAAGAAAGAAGAAGAAAAAAAAAAAAAAAAAGATATAATTTCTCCTTCGCACTGTTACTTGCTTTTCCTCAACATAAAGCACTGCCCCTGCTAGTGGTTCGCAGATCCTGGCCGTGCGGGAGCTACCGAGGTGTTATAGGACCCGTTACCCCCCCCTGCACGATAAGACAATTTCATGCGGTAGTCCAGCTTCTCGAAATGGGTCTCGGATATCTTACAGGCATCGCATCGAGGGTTTGAATGGGCTGATTGATATAGTGCAATACGATAACAATACAGCAGCATTAACCAGCCTTAACTTATATATTTTGGGGCCAGTCGAACCCCCACCTCCAACCTGGGTGAGTGAATTTAGATTGCCTATCCCGGGTCTCTTATCCCGACTCCGATATCGGTCGCCCTGGGAGGTGCGTCCCTAAACCCCTTCATGGAAAGTCACTCGACACTCGAGCCCCCTGTCTTGCCTACATCGAATGGCCGTGGGGGGTCAGGAGGAAGGCATTGACACGGCCGGAGACTCCCGGGCTGGCGGGACACGTCGGGCTGTTTTTCCTGGTTTTTTCTACCGACTTTCGCTCACGGTGTGGTCGGATACAATCTACTATCCATTGTGATAGCACGTCAAAGTGCACATCCGACACGTAAAGGTGTGTAGTGATTCTGAGGTAAACGGGCAAGGACCATCGGGACCATCGGTGGTTGCTCACAGAAATATTGTGTGTGGGGGGGGGGAGGGGGGGGGAGGGTAACCGGAGGTTAATCGAACTGCTGGATCGACTTAGTCGACGGCTACCAGAGACCCCCGGAGAATAGGGGGATCACGAGTAGGGCAACCATTACTTCTTTCCATGTGTGATACAACTCTTTCTGCTTTTGTTTTTATTTGTTTTTTGGGCCTTGGTCACAGCGGTGACCCGCATGGCCGCGGGGCGTCACCTCTCGGATCACACATGATCCCATCCGCGTCAAGAACCTGCAGAGCTATCCGGCCTAGTCTCGTTACAGATGGTTCCGTTGAGCTCGGGTGGTTGGATTCCCGGTTCGACTGGACTCACCTAGTAGCACCACGAATTCGCCATTTTATTTTCAAAAAAACACCATGATCGATTGATGATTGATGGCCTCTCGGGTGGACTATCCTAGGACAACGAACAATCGGGGGTAATTCTGGGAGTAGGGCGAGTTTCCGCATTGGTTTCATTGAATTTCGTCTGTTATCCTAGTCTAATAAGATCGATAGCTCGAGTTTCGGTTTGCTATACCTGATATTCCCAGGCAGTACCGGCGATTAACTAGGGGGGTGTCTGGATCAGTGCAAGATCAGGGGGGGGGGCCTTTTACATGGGGTAATGGCCTGTAGCTGAGCAACGTGTTTGGAAGCCGACCACGCACCCCCTCCTCCCCTCCTCACCGACCTATCATATGTTTTACCCCTCAACTTCCATGAACCCTGCTTGGAAGGCGGGATCATATTTGGGGTTCTATGATGTCCTGGCTTGCATGGACATCCTAGTGTCCACATATATGAGGGCCTGAACATGAATCTTTGGTCACCCACTGGTGTAGCTACTCGTAGAGTACATGATTTAACTGATCAGTTGCTTCTATGACATGAAATACTAATCGCGGCCAAGAAAATATTGAAAGTTTTAAAAGCCTCTGATGCAGGTGAAGTGTCAAGATATATCTCACGGCCACGCGCGGGATTTCCGGTTGGCGGTCGATAGACGGCCGCCTTGATCTCGAGCGACCCTGAATGAAGAACTCTAGTTGGTGATCCACCCGTGCAATTTGGGCGCTCTGCGATTGCTGCTGGTCGTAACAGTTGAGCTTTGGCGATATCAAATACAAAGCTGCAGAAGACATCCAAGAGCGTTGCATATGTCAACCTGCAACCTTCCCTCCTAGAATCGAGGAGTGCAATCGTGTGTGACGTGGAAAATTCGGTTGGCGGGTTTGTGAGGGCTGACCTGAATCGAAAGATTCACCTCCCCCCTTTTTTTGATTAGGCGAGAGTCTGACAGAACTGTGCGTTCCATAGAGCTCATTTTTCAAAGCTTGGTAGATTAGTTTGCTATCATGTTAAGATCGTTTTTACTTTTCTCTCAAACCTCTTCTGCGTGCTCCCCCCCCCCGATCGGTGGTGCACAACCTCAACGGACGGTTTCACGGATCAATGGGAAATCGGTTCACCCAAGCGACCCAGTGAGAAACTGTTAGGTGTCACCTTCTTTACTCCTGGTGGCTAATCGATTGGGATTTCCGTCTGCAACCAAGATAAGCCATTGAGGCACGCGGAACGAATCAAGATGGCTCATGGGAAGGAAGTACCCTCCCATCAGCGATTCCCTAGCACTCAGTCGGTTTCATACAACTGTTGTCATTATCTCATCGAGCGTACGGGTTGGCTGGCGCACTTGGGCGAGTGATATCCTGTGATTTTCCATATCGCTGCAGATAATTCGTTTCCGACCATGTACCTGTTGGAACACGCAACCAAATTAACGGGAATATTTACTAATCCTTCGGTTGATGGGAAAACCCCTCTCAGCAGGAGGGTTCCAAAAAAGAAAAGAAGAGTTAATTATCAAAGATTGGGTATGTTAGATACATTTCCATTGAAATGTTATGGGAATCGAGCGCTCCGGGGCTCAGTAATCACGCCAAAGATATGTTAGGGTCTGCGGACTATAAAGACTAGTAGGATATGCAGAGAAGTGGGCCTAAAAGTGAAATTTCTCCAGTTTATCGTTGGCTGAAATCAAGAAACGAGACTAGTGCGACCAGGCGCCAATGGCCAAAGGCGCTGTGCCCATTACCAAACAACCAAGAAAGGATTTACTCATATCATTTTCCCAAGTGGTCGCTGTGGGAAAGCCAAGGAGGGAGGGGGGGGGGACATCGTGCTATTATTTGAGAGATACTGCGGGAGAGATACGCTAGATGCGAAAAAGGTATAATTCCCACCACCATCCTTAGCGTGGAGAAACCGGAACAAAGTGTAGAAAAAGAAAAGAAAAGATACCACGTGAGCGGAATAACAAAAAACGATGAAAGATTTCCGCAATTCTTTTTTTTTGTTCCACCGGAGTGGATACCCTATTGGCATTAACAGAAAGATGAAGAGCTGGATATTCGGTTGTTTAATTTGAAGGGAGATCCATGGGCTGTGCTACTTGTAGCACACGTCCCGGAGAACTGGAGAGAGGAAAAAAATGGATTCTCTGCCGGCGGTGCAGTATTTGCTGATTATCAAGGGGCAAGGCAACGCGGGACCATTCTCAAGATGTCACCGCGAAGGAGGAAATCTTGGCGTCGGCCTCAAAAGGATTTTCCCGACCACCGGAGCCGGCCTCTTGTACAGTACGATAGATGGTAAGGATTTTAGGAATGCCGAATGGCTGTGTTTCGGATTACGAAAGCTGGATCCGCCGTGTCATATTTGGACATTTAAAAGCACGAGTGACACGGGGTGACCGCATAAAGGAGTGAAGGAGTTCTGGGCTGGATGCGAATGCGACTGACTCTGGTTTCCCACCGAGGTGCTGCACTATCGTCTGTTCATTCCTGATCTGGGCTCCAGCCCTGCCAGTGAGCGCAGCAACGGGGATACTTTTAGTGAGGGTATTGGACAATGCAGACGGAGAAAATGATTTCGGGGGGGGGGCAAATACTCTTTCCTTGAGCGCAAAGTGATTAGTTTGTGTAGAGAATAGCTCTAACTAATGAGGGCATATATAGAGGAAACCTCGCTATAATAATATCATTCTATGATAATAATATTTACTTACCGCCAAATAAAGATTCCCTGAAAATTGGGAATCTCGAAAGTTGGAAGATAGGTGATGCACGAATAAGCAAAGATGGGAAGATGGGAAAAAATCTTGAAAAGCGAAAGGGAGGAAAAAGAATAAGTGGGGAGGACGGGCATTCTTTTCTTTTTCGCTCCTGTGCCTCCAAGAATTTATTTGCATAAAGACTTTGTGCAGAACCAGGATCCCTGCAATTACCGTACTTCAAGATGCGGTACTCTGGAGCATTCCCTGCATTTTGAAATTAGATTGGCACAACATCAGAGGATGGCTCGAGGACGGTTCCTGCAAGGTGTCAACGCCCCAATCATTTGTTGATATGTGACATGGTAAGAGCTGGGAGAGTCGAGCGAACAAAAAATGACACACCGAGCGGTGTGGATAGATTAGTGTGACTAACAACTGACCGGCACAAAGCGAGAGCGGCTACACGGGGTCAAGGGTTGGGAGGTGATCGAGTGATTGTAAGTGAAGCTTCACTATTCCCGACCTCTCTCTCATCCTATCATACTTATTTTCGGAGACCGAGTACTGCAATCTTCGCTTGGGCCTGTAGTTGCATGAGCTCTAGGGGGGATTGGCTTTGCGATTGGTCCAAACCGTTCGGAATTTGCTGACCTGTGTTACTACAAGCTGAGCCGGGATTGCATGTTTTGAAGATATCATTGAGCTAGCCATTGTGTTTGACGGTTTCCATTTTCACCCTATTCTTCTACATGGAGACATCCTCTTTGGTGATTTAGGCCTAAATGTCTATGCATCGCCTCGCCAAGGTTTTGCCAATCACTGGAGTGAAGGCTGGTGGTCTCTGTGGAGACAAAGAATATCGTATGATATTCTCGAATTATCAGCCCTTAGGTCAGGCCACACCCAACCACCCAAGACCTGGTGAGGCGCTCACAGTTCGCATAGATTTCGTGGTGTCAATAGGTTGCGAGCAATTCATGTCCGAGTATGGCCTAGATCACTGGAGAGGATAGTGGATTGCTCGGTGATCCCAAGCGGCCGGTTCGTCGGGTTTGGCACGCCAGGCCTGACTTGGGGAAGGTGGTTTTCCGGGTCCCGGGCCGTGCCGGGCCCGAGTGGCCCCTTGGTGCAGGGTCCGGGTAGCTGGCCCCGTTCTTTTTCTCGTTTTGATTTCGAGTGGCGCCCGTCAGTTTCTGCCAGGGTTGCAGATACGCTTTCCTACTCCTGTCCACTGTCGTTTGCTTCATCCCTCACTACCAGAAGTTATCGTTATTGTTAGCGATAACCCATCATTTTTATCGTGCGTTATAAAAAATAAAATAAAAAAAACCTAGGAGCGGTTATGCGGATATCATATCTTCAGAATTCCTGGAGTCGCCGGGCTTTGCCGGCCGGAAACATGACCGAGGTAACCTAGGCTCCCCCGAACCTAGACAAGACCTCGCAGCGCTACCCGGATTGCGCACCTATAAAAGGACCATACTCGGACGGGTAGGACTGACGGGAGTTGATATCGCTGGGATTACTCATAGATCAGCGACGGGAAAAACCAACTTTGTAGGTTTGACAGCTAATAATGGACGTACGAGATGTCTGGCAGAAAGGGAGGAGAATAGAACTTTGAGAATTCAGCCTAGCCTATTCGCTGATCCAGAGCAGCTCGATATGTTCTGGTATGTAGCCTATAGTTGGTATAGGGTTCGAATGGCAGGTTTCCATTGCATACAACAATTCAGTTAAATCCCGTCACTTACCATAAACATACCAGACCTGGTTGTCCGGACCAGCATGGAAAAAACTTCTCATAGATCTCGATGGAGGTGATAGAGGAGGAGAGGGCTTACACACAGTGTACAGAGAAGGGAAAAAAAAACTCAATTTATATTTTCAAATCCACACTTGTCCCCCAATATTGCTGGTAAGGATATCTTGAATCCAGCTTGCCCTCCCCCAGTAGCGCCCTCCTCCACATAACCCTCCTCGGATGCTACGGAATTCTCATCTTTTACCTGACAGCCCTCTGGTATCCGGGTCCGCAGGCCAATCATTTAAAACCAGCCTATTGATATGAACGGGGGCACGCTTTATCACCCACCCCCACGCTTACAGGGGGTAAATCTTCTGGGGATTGGATAGAAGGGGTGCTCCTGGTCCTATCTCTTCGTCTGTATTTTTTGCTTCCTAGTTCCCTAGGGTGTTCCGAGCTTAGGGGTAGCTCAAGTGTGGCCATCGTGTCATTTTCCACTAGTCAGGTCACAGCATGGACCCCTTGACCATATTACCTTTGGCAGAAATCAGAGGTAAAGCTAGGGCATTAACCATGTTGGAAAGCTGCGAAATCTGCACACAGATTAAGGGATATGATATAGGGTGGGAGTCAGATAGCTATCATCTATTTCATGAACATGCTGGCGATATGGACATTGAGCTGAATGTCCTGTCTGCGGCGTAGCGTTTGAAGCTCCTTCACCGCCCACAATAGCGACATCCAATAACCTAACACTGAAGGAAAAAGATAATTATCTGTTTACATGGTGAGGAGGGGATCTAGTCAAGCGGATGTTTTCCCTGAGCTTATGGTTCCGCTGTGAAAGGAATGCTCAAGAGGGGAGTTCTCGGGCCCAAGGAGCTTGTCAAAGGGGCTGTAAAAGCTCGTGTTGATACCGGGTCGGCGAATAAAGATAATAAATGACATTGAAGTGTAGCAAAGGGTTACTCAAAACGAGGGGGGCTGTCTAGAGTCTTGATGTAGTGAAAATACTGTTAGTTTTCATGAGTTTCTACCTTTCTATCTTCCCTTTTCCTCCCTTTTTTCCTCCCATAACATTACGACGAACATTTGCTACCGTAATCGACCTCAGTGGCCACAAGTGTGGGCACTCCAGCTCAACACGAACTAGGACAGCAAAAAGATATGATCACCCAGCATCAAATCTTGTAGTGAGAGATGCCTTTTTCCAGCATTCCATCCTGATCCCATAACACCATTGTGCTCCAGCACCATCTACTACCGTATCACCTCCACAGCCCCTATACTGCCAATTTCACCCTTCCAGATTCGTGGAAGTATCACCTTCGAGGACCTTCCGGCATAAACACTGGGAAACCCGCAAGAGGTATGATGGATAGCGCTCTGGTACGGGTACAACTTTCGAGTACCACTAAAAACCCCTCCCGAAATTCCTGTAAAAGTTATCATAATGACCTCACTAACTTCTCCTCAGTATTCCTAGGTGTAGTGATTGCGGTTGATTTGGGGCGACAAGTGTTTCCACCAGAGAAACAAATACACGCTTTAAATGAAAAAAACTCTTTTCATTTAGGAAAAACCCTCGAAATAACACCACAGGAATTACCGTCCACACGAGCAGTACATTGGCGAAGCCGCTCAAACAATTTCCTGGTTCTGGTTTGGTTCTTAAGCGTGAGAATCCCTCCTTTCCAATCTCCTTCGTTCGCTCTGATTATAGGATTTCAGGTAGTATGATAGTAAGATTAACATGGACTTTAGTTCGTTAACCTAGAGACTGGGGAATTTAGAAAACTATCTTATGGTACAAAGCATAAGAGATCGCACCCCCTCCCATCTACTTCCTTCGGCCTTTTCCAGAACATCCCGTGCCCCCCCAAAGAAATCGGCAATAGCTCAGCAGCGAAGTGAGCGGACCCGCTTTACATTTGTTCGGAAAGATGGTAGGAGGAATAGGGAGGGTAAGGTTACGTGCTTCATATTTTCATGCTCTATGCTAACTAACGGTAAACACAGGAACATGTGTAAAACATGATAAAAGCCTCTTGATCCTTCTACGGATCATCACACATATCTCTATGCCTCCAAGCATTTCCCCGTTCCTCTACGCACTCTCGTGATAGCAAGGGAAAGGCATGTCTCGAGGACCTTCTCCGTCAATCACGGTGGCTCCAGAACCCTCCACACTTCAGAGACTTCTACGACCAACCAAAAAAACACCAGATTTCTTTTAGCAACTCTACATACCAATAGAAAATAAGTCTTCCAAAAGCCCCCTTAAACCTGAAATCCTCAATCACAGTACGGTGGCCACCGGCTCCAAAACAAGCTCTACCACTTACAAGCCACATCGCCGATCCCGCTTCAGCATATCTCGAGCCCCCCACATTTCTCTACCTCAGCTAATAGCTTCTACAAGCCTTGCTGGGCAAAAGCGAAAGAGAACGAGTCCATCTGGCAAGCACCGCCCCCGGGGACTCATTCCTTGGCTAAATATAATTAGCATCAGGGAGGGGATGTAATTGAAGTCTGGGCTGCCATTGTCAATCGCGCCAATGTGAGTTTTTCCCCATAGCGTTCCCAAACACTCCATTCGGCAGAACCGATGGAGGAAGATAGTGAGTTGTGGCTAATCGTGGAGGTTGCAGGAATGTTGTAGTCTGTTTCTTTTGCTCTAGGATTGCTTTTATTTAGGGAGAAGCTTCTATAAACATGTCTTCCCTTTGTTATCAAGGGAGTACGCGAGGTATCGGGGAACACTCGCGGGGGAAAATGAATATGTGTGGCAATCCACGGAAGAATCAGGATGGATACTTTATGCTTTATATATACTCCTGTCTCCGCCGTTAGTTTGGTTAAGCATGAGAATGTGAGGACAAGGACAGAACGAAGAAGTTTTCCACATACCTTGTCAAGAACTACTCCATAACGGTCAAGTTCCATTCCATCCTGCCCGTATTTCAGCTGCAGCATTTGTTAGTTTTCCGCCAAGATCGTTCAGGCCTTTGCTCCCTTTCCGACTGATGACCACCTGGCTAGTCGATATGAACACTATCAGACTCCTGTTCTTGTTCCGCAATCCTAGGTGCCTCCCGGGGAAGTTTGTCGATCACCATTCCTTCCGTGTTAGACCTGTAAATAGTTGGTTTCCTTCCTTCTTGTCGTCTACTACGAGGTATCGCGTGTTTCACCCCAGTGGGAAGGAAGTGGGAGATGAGTGACTGTTTATGAAGAGGCGAAACTAGGCACAAATTTCCGGAGCACGTCTCCGCCAATCCCTTTGGGTTACCGCCACAGTTGCGTGAGCTCTCACGGTGCGCTTTATAGAAAAACGAGAGCGGTGATATTACCACCAAACATCAATATACCGCGATCGGAATCTATGCACTGGGATCCAGAGATTGTGGAGTTGGGGTGAAGCTACTTCTCGTACGGATGCTGGATAAGCTGTGAGAGGATGCATTCTTCTTTACTTATAGGTGTCACAAAGGTGGTGCTGCTCCTCGAAGCATGCAGTAGCAGATTCCTCCTGCTGTTTGTTCGCTATGAAGTGCTCGAGACGAGAAGAGGATCTTTACGACCAGCTCACCCTCAAACTATAAACACAAGAGCAACAGCAACTGGCAAACATTGCCCGGGGGACCGCCCAAACCACACCGGTGACAAAATTTCTTTTGATCCACCAAGTCAAGAGGCGTGTAATGTTGGAGAAGGCAGTATTAACGAGTGACACCAAGAACTCCACTTCTCTGCCCCCCTCAAGCCCTCACCTATGCCCCCGGCCTGACCCCCTCAACCAACCTAAAACCTCCCCCTACCCAAACCAAACACTTCCCCTTCACCCCTTCTACCCCCCCCAACCACTCCATATCCAAATCCAACCCAGGATACCACCTTACAACCGAAGAGTTCTCTTTCCGAACACCTACCCGGGATAGCCCCCAAGCTCTGAGGTGTCCGCGGTCCCGATAGGCCTCTGGCTAGAGGATGGAGCAATGGAGCTTAACCCAATTCGGGAGCAGCCCAATCTCTGAATTCTACCCTTTAGGCACACCCAAGCATCGCAAGCCTAACGCCACGAGGCGAGAGGTTGAACATAGGATCTGATTGTCTGTGGGCGTTCCAGCGCCGAAGGCTAATCCGGCTCGTTCTCTTGCGCTAGGTTTAGTCAATCTGCTTTATTCTTGATGCTAGATGGCACTTGAAACGCAACTTGTGGGAGAGGACGACGGACTGCGTAAGGGCTATGAGTTGACGGTGGAAGGTACTGGGGGGTGATAGCGCTGTTGCTGGAAAACTCTGGAGAGTGGGAGTCTTGATGTTATCTCTCTTTTGATATGGAGGATTGTAGGGGATTTTCTTATCCCCCTGCCACTTGTTCGAAGGTTATGCAAGAGCAAAGAGTGCTGTAGGGAGCAGGAGATGATTTTAGAGCTTCCCATCTGTACTATAATTTGTTCCGTTTTTTTCTCCGGATCTGTCAGTTAGAGTAGAACCTGAAAAGCAAGCGAGATTATCTTATACACTCTCTTATACGAACAGGTCATCCTTTCATCTGCGGCGCGTCAGCTGCGCACGCTCAATGACACTGACATTTATTACTCTAGCATAACCCAGAGCGGATGGAGACAGGGTGTACTGCTCATATCTCATCGAGTTGACGTACTGTGGCTAGACCGAGCAACACATTATCCGTATCATACCTATGGCCAGCACTATTCCTCGATCCCCCCCCGCCCCGAGCTTGCTTGCTCGAAGAAAATTCAAAAGCAGCAATATGGCCAGTCCGCCCAGTGGGGACTAAACTGGAGAGACCACTGTGAGACCATACATAGGGGTCAACTTTAAATTCCTTCTTACGTGTTGCAAGAAAAGATGGAACATTTGTAACTTGGCTGTTACCGGTAAAGTTGATGATGGGGATGATACCGGCCACGAGGGGGTTCGAGAAATGTAATTTTGCGGTGTCGGCTCTGATTTAGGCATCAAAATTTGCGCCGGATTACAAAGTTACTAGAAGTTTACTCTATTTTCCCAGGTTTTGATATCGCCCGCGTTTAATTGCGCGAACCCCTCCCAGAATAGCGACCCTATTCTATATGCGCTTACTAACCTTCCGCACTCCCTCGCATATCCTCGAGTGACCGACTGTGAACCCTGTTCAAGAACTCTTGCATGGTTATCAAAGTGCCCCGGTACTTGGACATGACCTCACCACTAACCCGCACCCACCAAATCCCCAATCGAACAGTCAGCTGGGCAAACCATAGCTGGTCAAGATGGAAATACCTTCTAGCATGTTCTCTACAAAAACGGGAAATGGTAAACAAACGAGCGAAAAAAGGAAAGGGAATGAAAAGGAGAGACAAAAAAAAATGTCAGCGCCACCTGCGCAACCACCCACTTGGATTTCTCATTCGGAGCAGATCGATCTTCCCAGGACCACTGCGCACGCAAATCGAGCGCACCCGCAAAAGAAATCCAAATATAATTTAAGCAAGTATTAAAAGAGACTGCACTCCAGCATAAATTTACCGTATGGTGCCGTTTCCAAGCCAATGTGGACGAGGGAAGAAAAATGGGTGGCTAAGGAGGAATTTGGTTTGTTCGTGATAGCACACCTCACTTCCGATCCATAGAGTCATAGCGGCCACGTATCGTATCCATCCACTGGTGGTTAGTTTCATATGATTGGAAACCGCGTGGGTGGGTCGTGGGCCAATAAATGGGGGATGAGGAGGAGGCGGCGGTGGTAGTGGTGGATATAAACCAAGTGTGTTTGGGGTGGCTGGGATGGGTGATGTGAATTGTTAGAGGGGTTTGAGCTGGTCCAATCCGTGCCCCCGCATATGGGTTATCGAAATGTGACGTTTTAAGGAGGGGGAGGGAGGGGGAGGGAGGGAGGGTGTGCACCGGGCTAGAGGAATGTTAGGCAAGATGATGCAGTTGCTGTGTTATGCTACCTTAAAGTGGGGAGAGTATTATCAATGGATAGGTTGAAGATATCACTTGGTGGTGAAGACAGGTCGTAGGGTCACCGTTAAGACACCACTCATTCCGAGGCACCGGGATGGTAGCGGCAGAGATTGTTTATTTCCTTCCACATTGAAGATGTGCGGTACTCATGTAAGCTTTGGTGCAGGCTCGATATCCAACGAGCACAAGTGCCATGGAGTGATGGTGCAGCATACAGAGGAGGCAAGGGGAGTCTAAGGGAAGCACCCGGCAGCGGCATTAAAAGAGGGGTCGTGTTATATCAAGGAGCTAGGCCAGTGCCTGTGAGAAGAGCGGTATCAAAAACTAGGTGGTCGTGCTGATTTGCTAGCCACTGGGTAACGCGCCTGCTGCCTCAGATAATGCAGTATTGTATGTATGTCCGCCTGAGCCTGATTCTATGCTGCTGGAAATTGGTCGGGAGGCTGAGGGAGTGGCTAGCACCAGCAGACAGCACCGAGTACTCGTCCTGTGGTAATAATAGTATCTATCTTGCTATTGAAGGGTATCAGTTTCATGGACCAGGTGGATATCTAAAATGCATATTGTCGATAAGTTGGATTTGAAATCCAAAGTTTGATATTCAAGTCCCGAGGTTTGGCTAATTACATATTCCCACAATCACCTCCTCCAGCAACCATCATATTGAAAGCGAGAAAATATTCGCGTCAACCACTACTACGCAGCATCACGATTCGAACAATTTCAAGGCAACACTACCACAGCAGTCTAGTAGAAATAATCCAACCTAAATTAGACAAAATTGCTACTCTCAGAGCCAGTTGTTCAACCACTTTCGGGAGGGTGCAGCAGCTGCCGGCAATCATCCAATGACATACAGCGCCATCCCCTAGGGGGGTGTAAAGAGCAAGGCCACAGATCGCCCGTTTCAAGGAAGAACGCAGCAGCTCTATCACGCAACATGATGTTTCCTATTCCCGAGAAGCCAGCATCCGGGGGGGGGGGGCACGATTATATCAAGGCGTCGGAGGTCATAAGTGAAGTGGTATTTACTTAATACTGACCAAGTGCAGGGATTTCCGAAAAGTGTACTGTACAGTACTTGTACTCGTACGATAGTCCGGTTGAACTGAATCCGCAGTGAGTTTCTAATGAACCATGGGGGGGGGTGCCATACAAATCCCTGAATTCCATACAAATTCTTGAATTTTGTATGCAGCACTTGCCCCTCCTCTCCCACACTCTCCCCTCTCCGGGCACGTTAAGCGAGCAGCTCAATTGCCACAATTGCACCAGTACGAGTAGTGTGCTGTGCTCGAACAGTGAAAAAGGATATCAATCCTCCAAGGGTAGGTATTCAGTATATTCCTTGAGGATTCCGCGGATTAACCCCAGCACTAGGACCATTAATCGGAAACACATCTCGCGATGCACGGCTGGATATTCAGCGAACTTTTTTCTACTAAGCCCAAAAAAATTGAGCGTCGAGAAAATTCTCAAGTATGGTATGATAGTGAATTGCCCACATGGTGGATCCTTGTGCAAGATAGGCACTTTGCTGCACCGCGCCCATAATTTAACAGCGGGGAAAACACACACTTGATGAGCACCCGAGAGCCCGTTTTTGAGGATGTGGATGGATTTGTCTAATCTAGTCTCGCTTGCTTGCTTTTTTTTTTTATGGTTTGCTTGATGTGACGTTATTAGGTTAATATAAATGATTGAAACCTTCGGAATTATCTAAAACCCCACGAGGCCGCACGGGCAAAGGTGTCGATCTGATGAGTTGTTAGTTGTCGAGGAGCAGGTGGTCCCTCCTCTTTTCCCATCTGAGGGTGGCTGATCTTACTGTGTGTAGGCTCCCAATGTCCAGATGAGGCTCTTAGTGCCAAGCGCATGGGAAGGTGACGAGAATCCTGCCAGAATGAAGCCAACCAACCCGTTCCAAAATGACGACAAGGCAGATAGCGAAGATTCTTAGAGTTAGGGATGCTCGGAAGCCCCCAAAAGTTTCTATTGGCCATCCAGTCCCTCCTCTTCCCCAGATCACGCGAACCGTTGGTGCGTTGGCCAGATCCACCGTTAGTCTACAAGTTGAGCAAAGTCGGTAGAAGCACTGTCGAGTTGAGTAAGTGGGTGAGTAAGAAAGGGGGTTGAGGAGAGAAATCATTGGTCAAACGGACAAGCCAGAGGAAGAAGAAGGGTGGCGATGGCGGACGGAAGCAGGGACGTTGACGTGGTGGATTGGCCCGGCGGGGGTGAGGCGGGCGGGGGTGGCAAGCACAAGGAAGCTCATCTCTCCCTCCCCCCGCCGAATCCTCTTTTTCCCTCCAGCCTTGGTCTCTGCTGGTACTTTTTTTTTTTTTTTCTTTCTTTTCTTTCTTCACCCAGGAGTGAGGGAGTGA
Organism: Tuber indicum; assembly: GCA_006112555.1. Lineage (NCBI taxonomy): Eukaryota > Fungi > Ascomycota > Pezizomycetes > Pezizales > Tuberaceae > Tuber > Tuber indicum. Next base: position 404,758 of record VBSK01000390.1, on the reverse strand, counting down.
GGGAGTGTGAGTGAGATGGGTTAATTTTCATCGGGGATTGCATGCAGGGCTATATCTCCATATATCGGGATTTTAGGCATCTGCATGATAGCGATAAATTAGCTGCTGCTTGCTGAGTCTACGAGTATCAGTGCTGAGGGCCCTGCGAAAGTTTTCCGTGCGCAGAGTTCATCACAGTTCGGTGCTTAACGGTACCAGACCCACACAGGCATCGATGCACGAGATGCAGAATCTGTAACAACCTCAGCATAGAATTTTCTCCCAATAAATAGGTTGCCCTGCGGTAGAGATTATTCTAGACGGCGCGGCAGGCGCTTCGGTGGGGTTGGCACCCCTGTGGGCACTTTATCTGTGGACTATGATACCGGTACAAGTACTGTAGACTACAGTGCAATATCATATCATACTGTGTATGATATTTAAGTTACGATAGAACATGACAAGGTTTTTGAAGGAATCAGTGATTTGTGCAAGTTGGGCGCAGTACTGTACCTCCCCAGCACCGGTACTCACGCAAAACCTCATAAGTTACCCATACCGGTAAGTCTCCTACTCCCTTGGAAGTTGTGGTACGGTGAATGGAGTCTGCAATCGGCCATTTCGACGGCCGCAGGTAAATTTATCAATTGCCCTAAACCTGTTCTCTACGAACTGTGATAGGCGCTCGGATGTATCAGATTTAGCATCATATCATACCTAGAAGCAAGCCCCTGGTTAGGGCAAAGGGATGCCAAAGTAGTTCAACGCCGTCATGCCTGCCATCGAAAAATTACAACCTCATCAACACTCAATTCCGAGTGACCGAGCACGGTATTGTGCCATTGCCCGTCCTCGTCTCCTCCACCACCCGGCGCGCGTGCGAAGTGGAGGTTCCAGCGCCGCAGCAGCAGCCCGGCACGATACCGTATTTACTGCAGATGTATGATACCGTACAGTACATGTACCCGGGCGCACATTCCAGAGGGGGGGCTTACGCCCCAGACAACACGATGGCGGAGGGGAGTATACTGTACAGTATATTCTGCAGAACGTCATCCTGGCCTCTGCTGCTGCTGCTCGCAGGGGACTCTTGTCGGTGAAGGATTATCAGATTCTCCAGACATCTCAAATCATTCCACATCTGTCCTCAACTCAATTCTTCAAGAAGCATGATATCCCAAATCTATCATGAAATTCCCGGGGGGACGAAGGAAAAGGGTTGAAACGAGGCTCTTTGTAACAAAACCCTTTTCAATTCCGTGCATGGTAAATAGCGGTATGTAACAGGAGAGTACTCGAGAACTCAAAGAGAGAGAGAGTTTGGAGTATCCAGTCGAGGCTCGCCGCGCAGACTACAGTACGAGTATCATATCATACACCAGAGAACGATGGGCGGGGCTATGATAGCAGACCGGGGGGGTGAGTGACGCGTTTTGAGGCAAGGGTCACAAGCGGTAAATTTAAACAGTAGTTGAATGATGTCATAATACCGCACATTTTCTTTCCGAGGGGAAATGGCGGATCTCTTTACTCGGGCAGTCTACGAGTAGACTACACTGACTCTACTCTACGAGTACAATACTCGCACATAACTTACTCGAGCAGACTATCACAGCCTAGCTTGGCCACTGGCCACTATCGTTCATCACTACTCTACGGTACTCGAGAGTACAAGTACCCATAGAACTGCTCGGGTACACTCGGGCAGAGAGGCATTCAGCCCTGGGTCCGGAGAAGCGTTTTTCGAGTCCCAACATTTTTCATGCAAAAGAAGGCGTCAGTCTACACACACGCCAAAGTCTTGCAACTCGGAGAAACTCGCACAAACGTTTCTTGAACCCGGGGCTGAATGCCTCTATTAAGCGAGTTTTCTCACGGCATTCGGAATCTGGGGTGACAACTCATCAATCGTGACCCACTTTCTCTTTTTCCACATTTCGTACCTAGTCTAGCCTGCTCTCTTCGACCAGGGGAAGGAATAATCTGCTGGGGGAGGGTGAAAATGGGCATGATGGAAGGGTACGAGTGCCGTTACCGGTAGATGGAGGTTCAATCCTTTGATCGGTCCACTGAAAAACACGATGAAGCTGCTGTGGAAACCTTGCTTTGTTTTGCGCTGCAATTTCGTGCTTTACGCGATTGTGTCTGATTGATATCTCGTTGGTTGGATGATACAGCATGCATGCATGGGTAGGTAAAGGTAATTTATTGGATATCGCCTTCACACTCGCTCACCTGAGATGTCAACAATTTCAGGCAAACAAGGGGCCCTGAACCAATGGATATTCTCAAGTTACACGTACGGTACCTGCTGGAGTATGGTACAGTACTGTGCGAGTACTGCACTGTACAGTAATCCGCATTCCATGATTCCTGGGCTGCTGCCGTCCTTGAATGCAGCTACGGTAGGGGTCCCTTCCCTTCCCCCTGCTCCCCTGCTGGAAAATACTCGAGCAGTGAAACTTTGTTTGGGTTGAGGTGAGTGAGTGATTTTATTTTATTTTATTTTTAATGCTATCATATGCACGAACATGTTGTTTCCTTTTTCTGACTGACATATTTCCTATTCTTTTGAGGCAAGTTGGAGCGTCATGGACGCTCTCTGAGGCTTGCTCAGTACTGGTGCAGTACTGCTACTCGAGCGCAGTAGCAATTGGTCGCTTGTGCTGTGCCTGTCGTGCAACCCTCCGTGTCTGCTCGAGTAGGGGGGCTCTAAACCCTTCCTGTTGCTGTGACATAGCGCACCTTGCCAATGCCTGTCTGTCTCGCCTGTACTCGAAAGTGCTCGGATAACTTTGTGGTAGGGCAGGGCAGCACCGTAAACTACCGTACTGCCACTAGCAATCCGCGGGGCATCATACTCGGCAGCCGGGAAAAGAATTGGGGGAGTGGAAGCCATTCTCCTGGCAGCACTGCCCCTGTTTTGATATGATAGTCCCAATGGCATGGGGGGAGGAAGGGAAGTGCACCGCGGACTGGAGCACTCGGAGCGAATGAGACCCTCTTATCGGATGGAATACTGCTTGTGATGGGCAGGGAGGACTTCCATTACCAGTAGGATCAGCCCGGGCGACGCATATAAACCAACTACTATTCCCGTCCGCTTCTCCTCCCTTCCACACTCCGCTCGCCAGTGACACTACCAACAACAACAACAACGACAACAACAAACAACGGAAACCCTCTATACAAGATATATATATATAGATATATATATATATATATATATATATATAGACTACCCCTCGAAGTTTGGAACATTCACAATCCCAAAAACATCCTCTAACACAAAAATCCTTTACTACTTTCTTACCTAGAAAGCTACCGACTACTGATCATCCCTTCAGCCATCCTATCAAACCGTCAAACTGAAGTACCCAAACATTAAGAACTCCTCGAGCAATTCACTTGTTCAACCCACCGAGCCAGCCGAAATGTCCCACTACGCGGTCCGCACCGTTAACCCCTACCGGGGATCCACAGGCACTCTTGCCATGCCCCATTCCGCTCCTCGCAGTGGTCAGATGGTTCCCATAAACCCTCCCTCCCCGGCCGAGTCTACCTGCTCATCCTGCGATTCTTCGCTCCCACTCAATACCCCCTGGTCCGGGACCCCGACTTCTTCAACCACTTCTGTTTCTACTCACCACCATCCTCACCACTCTAGCCGCCCACGAAGACAGTCCATCAGTGATGGCGTTAGGATTGTTGAGGCTCCCCGCATGTCAGCGGATGGCCGCCCTCCTCCTATCGTTGTTCACAGACGGCCCCCTGTGCCATCTCCCCCGCCAACCTCTCGATCACTGAATGCTTACCACACCGAATCCAGAGCCCACGGTACCTATCGTGGCGATCGCGCTCTGCTTGTACCTGCATCATCTGGTCGTGATCGTCGGCGACGGGACTCCATGTCCGGTCCGCTCTCTGCGGGAGCACTTGCTAGCCACGGATACACTAGATATTACAAGTCAATCGATATCCAGGATGATCATGAAGGCAATGCAGACGGTGGAATCGGTCGACGAGGCCGCACCAGGTTTCCACGGAAGCTTGTGAGCAAGGAAGCCGTTGAGGAGATGGGACTACCATGGACTGAAGACCTGGACGGATGCATTGTCGTCCTGCGAGCACTCGGCAGGACCGAAATCGAGAGATTGGTGGATCTGACGGAGGAGATCCGACGTGAGTACACTGTAATTTCTCCTAGCCCTTTCCTTGAGTAATATCATACCCTCCACCATCACCCACCCTGATTTTGCTGGCCCTGTATGCTAACATGCACACCAGGTCGTCGTCACTCAACCGGCAAAGCAGTCTCCTTCGAAGAGAAGACTATAATCCACGAAGCCCCACCCTACGTACCAGAGCCACCCCCGGTTTCCGGTGCCACAGTGCGCCTTAATTCTGATTACTCTTCGCACCGTATTTCCAAGACTGTCACTACAACTACCACTACCACATCCCCAACTTTCGGACCAACAGGATTCATCGGATTGCCCGGGTCTTCGCAGGAGAAGCTAGCGAGAGCTGAAGAGAAGGCTGCTAGAGCAGAAGATAGAGCAACCAGATTAGAGGAGAGGGCAGAGATCACCGGAAGGGCGAAAGATGAGCATGAAGCTTTCAAAGCGAGAGCCAAAGCCCAGGAGAAGCAGCGTAAAGTTGGAGAGACGCTGCTGAAGGAGAAGGTCAAGATGGAGGAGAGGGAGAGGTCTGAGAGGACATTAAGGTTTCAGAGGGGTGATGGCCGGGGGAATGTGGTTGTTATCAAGTAGTCTGCGTTTAGAATGCTTTTGATTGTGAGGCACTTTGTTAATTTTTTTTCGGATTGTTTTCCCTCGCCGTCGCAGCCATTTGGTGTTTTCCTTTATCATTTTTGTTACTGTTGGAGTTGTCACTTTACATTTTATCTACTTGTTGGGGTAGCCACGGAAGCATTGCATGCGCTCACACTTGTTCCTTGCACTGTACTCGAGTACTTGATGATAGTGTTTCGTAGCATCTTGTTTAGTATCCGATGTACAGTACGTTGACGGGTATTTGCGGTGTTGTTGGGAATTGAGAACTCGAATTGATTTTTTCAAAAAAAACCAAAAAAACCTACAGTATCATACCCCAAATGTGCTACAAAATGCTCGGCCCAGAACTCACAATCTGCTCTTCGCCTCACAAGTGATGCTTCCGATCTCGCCGCGCCCCGAAAAAAAAAGAAAGCAATTTTTTCCCTTCTATCTCTCCCTTCCTCGCTTTATCACCACCACTATCACTAGGAAACTCTCCCGTATCTACCCGAACACCAGCCTCACCCTACCGATCAAAAAAAAGTAAGAAATCAAACGGCTGAAGCTCACCACCACCACCACCACCATCACCACCACCTACCTATACTTGTATACTTGTACCCTCCAGCCCGTACTCGCGCAACCCCGGCTCGGCTACAGAAAAACAATTATTATCCCACGCATGCGGTTTTCGCCCTTTCCTTCCTGGCCAACCCGAACAACCTTACCCCAAGCTCATCGCTGCGCATGGTTTTCTCATCACGTTCATCTCTTCTGCAATGCGTTACAGCCCCGATGCAATGCATTCGGAATCCGGGATGCGGTTGAAAAAGCACAAATCATGGTCCCTGCTTGCTTTTTGAGACAACGAACGCGTTTTTCAGCTTGTTTTATCTCGGCGGGCTTGCCGGATTGGGGATGTGGTGGGAGGGTCATGGAGAGTCACTCGTGGCTGGCCCTTGCTGGGCCAGGCTGGGGCTCCCGGTCTTGTTCTGTCATGTGAGGCGGAAGTTTGAAATTTCCGTTAGGATGGGGATGCTGGTACTTTTGTTTTTTTATGCCTCCGCATGTAGTGGACGGAGCAAGTCCAAGTCACGAAGTTTCACTCGAACCACCGGCACCACGGGCCGCCGTGGTGGGCAGGCAGGATACTGTGGCGGGCGAGCGCCACAGAGCCGGGATTTCCGAAGCATACTCACTTATCATACCCGTGACCCATCCTCTGCGGGAGTGGATGCGAGGGTGCATGGGCGCGCAAATCTTGGAGAAAAGTAGGCATTCCCATTACCGGGGGGGGGGCAACCTAAGGCATCTGGGGGTCGAACCCTGGCCTCGAGTATTGTTCCGTACTGTACACGTCTAACATGGGCACTTTTGGAGTTACCGATGTGCTAAAAAGTCAGGTGCGCTGTGTGGTTTTCTTCTTTTTTTCTTTTTCCCTCTCTTGGAGTCATCTCGGGGTAATATGTTACGCTCAAAATTTAGGTGTGGTTTGCCAACTGTCAGTCCCTTTGTGCTTCTTTACGAGTAACTCCGGTAGGCATAACTTAAGGTGGAAGGTTGAAACGGCTGGTTGGTATAATGGGGAGTGTAGCCGGGTGTTGCGGTTAGTGGTAGGGTGGGATATAATTTGATTTTATGCGGCTTAACTCGGATTGCAAGCTGGTGAGTTTCACGGAGTCACAAAACTCCACTCTAGGCACTATCACTGAGGGGTGGTAGAATAGACGACGACGACAGCAGATAACCCTCACGAAAAACCAAGGTATCTGTAAGAGCGATTGTCACAGCGCCGTAGATTTCCGGGGAGGTGTGCATATTATGTGCATGGCCTACGTCTGGGGTGCGATATGAATTTTCGAAGCTTTTCCACGCCCCGAAAACCCGGGATGCATCAACGGTGGACGCCTCGAACGAACAAAGTCGGTAGAATTCATCTTCTCTCGGCGAAACTCAAAAGCCATAGTTCCACCCTTGCAGGGGCTGTGACCTTCGATGCCTTGTCACTCTATCATACCCGCACTGAAGTAAAAAATTCGTCACTCCCCTCCCCCTCTATTTCTTCCCTTCCTCCTAAGGTTCGCGTGTGAGTAAACTAGTTCATCCGTCGATTTGTAAAAGCCTTAGCTGAGCCGTCGTGATTCAGGAATCCCTAGTTTTTTTTTTTTGTGGGGCGTCGTCCACCCTTAGGTATCACCACCGTTCCGCTGGCGATGCATTTGTGCGTGTGGATAAGAATTTTTTGCAATGATCCTGGATGATGATGAAGGGCGGACATGAAACGGAAGGTGGAAGCGGCTGTTTCAGGGCGGGTAGGCGTTGTGGTGGTTTTGAAGTTATGGTAAGTTTATGTCGCACGAAGGTGATGGGGTTCTGGGAGTCATGGAGTTGCACTCGACGCACTTGGTGCGTGCACCACCAGGCTGCAGGAATTGGATTCGAAAGGTGCGGATTTTGCGAAGCGTGCGGGTGCAGTATGATATCGCCAAGCTTTCCATAACCTGGACTCCATTACTAATCTGGGAGCCGGGAGAACTAAAAGTCTGTTGATAGGTTTGACAGTTCGGCTTTTTCCCGCTGAGTCGGTCGGTGCAGTTGTGAACTGTGAATTCGTCCGTCACCAGACTGTACTTCTAGGAGATTGAGCACCATGAAAAAAGGAGATTTCTTGCCGGTTTGTATCGAATTCCCCAATACAGTATTTCTAAAAAAAAAAAAAACCTCTATATTCCGCTAACATAGTACGGCACGCTTCTCTACACTTGTATTGCACCATAAGACTGCGATGCACTGTACGCGTCGAATTTTTACGATAGGCCATGTAAGTGAAAGCGAATGAATGGCTCACAGTACGCTACACTACATTTACGTCCGACGAGTCACAATAGATTACCATGCCCGAGGTATCCCACGATTGAGGACCCCCATCAGGATTAATCCGCTTGGTCTTTTGCAGGGGGAATGATATACGGTATGGACCTCAAATGGTGAGAAACGCCGACCTTGTCTACCCCCTGAGGCTTATTACATGCCCGGGTAGAGGGGGGCGGGGCGGAGGAGTGAGGATAGAGAGGACCCATCCCATCGCGTTCCGCCTTGAGCTCATTCCTCTTTCCACACTTGCCCCCGCCTGACGGTATGACACCTGTTTCTTTCTTCCCTGCTCTTGCTTGGAAGCTTGAAGAAAGCCGAATTTTTAGGAACCACGACGCTATCACTGTGCAACAGTCCCCGTGTTATGTTTGTTATATTAGGGATAGTGCCCCTGGGTGGGGATCGGGTTCGAAACGAAAAGGGAAGACGGACAAAAATTGGGAGGGGTAAGTAATGGTACGGATTCACAGATGTTGGGTATGATACTCTCTCTCTCTCCGGAACTAAAAGGGTTTAAGTAAGCCTACAGTATTTTTGACGAGATATTCGGGCAGACTTATCCAGAGGATGTGTAACTTTATACCGTAGTATCATATATATCCATGGTATCACTCACTGCCACGCTGCCGCACAGCTTCTTGGCACCAGGGAAACGTTGCCGACACCGAGCGGGTTCAAGGATAATTTTTCTTCAATGTCTAGGAGTGAGAATTACTGGGCAGCAGGGATTAGGGATGTAGGATTGTCGGGGGGGGAGGACTTCCAAGATAGAACATCTTGGTGTTCGAACCCCGAAACCCCAACCACGGACTCACTTAGTAAAGGATGATATCACTCTCTTTGCTCAAAAAAGTTTTTACTAGTGTTCGGGAACCTTCGAGGGACTTGCGAGTACCGTATGGAGGGAGGGGTCGAGTCCGACTTCCTTCTTCTTTGAGAACCATGATGGGATGCTACTAGGACATAGTCCAGGCGTTAAGTGTTGTGCCACTTCAGAAACCACGTTCCTGAGGTTGCAAGTAATTCAAAATGGTCTGGTAGAATGAACAAGGGTAAAAGAGTGGCAATAGTGTTCGTAAACCATTGGGCACTGCCTCGGATAAATAGAGTATCATAATATTATTATAATACGTTAAATTAAGGTTATCTCCGATGAGGCATCTGGGGCCGGATAGAGCCGGAGACAGGATAAGCCTTAACGATGGTGATCCCCACTGTATCACTCGCTACCCTGCCCACACACGAAACTTCTTGACGCAACAGTGGCTCCGCCCTCGACGCTGGGGGGGGGGTTCCATGACCGATATCTCCATCAATGCCTAGGACCTAGCGAAGGACCTTAGGTAGTAAGGGTTAAGGGGGCAATTGCCTATTGATCCAATTTGGGTGGAGGAAATGATATCCTGGTTGGGGATTGGCGCTATCCATCCCCAATTTGAGGGCTGGCCATTTGTTCCAAAATTGGAGTATGTTAGATTTTATTAATAAAATAGGCCATGTCACCCTATCTGATTTTAGACTCTCCTAGATTTACTAATTAGCAAAAAAAAAAAAAAAACTATGCTTTGGGGAATAGTGTGTGCCCGACCTCCCCCACCCAAAATATTCTCATGTCCACTATACCAGCCTATATTCCAGATCTCCTGATCAACCTCTCGACCCATGAACCATACATTCATGTGCATCAATAGATAGTCGAACATCTACCGTACACCCCGAACTACCCCTAAAACAACAGCGCTGCACCATCTCTGCGCCGTGCCTTTCCGGGAGCTGCGCCCGTACCAGGGCGCGTGGGTTCCTCCCGGACAAAGCAATCGCCATATCATCCGTGTGCCGTTCTCCGTCATGAGCCTGGTGTCGTTGTTTGTCCGTTAAATCCACTGCAGAAATATTAAGAAATAACCTATGATACGTCACATCCCCTTGTCCCCTCCAACTATCCATGGCACGCTTATGTTTGTTTTTTCGTTTTAGTGGTTGTAGCTGAGCCCAGTCCAGGATGTGAATGACGGGTTTGCCTTGGACGACATAAGAAAGGTAAAAGAAAACATGGGAGACTACAATGGATACTGTGGCGGTCAACCCTCAAGGTGACCCGTAGAGGAATCGCTAACCTCGATACCCCATCTTTCAAGCCCCCCAGCATGAGTGTCCACCCCATCCGGATGCCCTCCACTCTGGGAACCAGAAAGCTCCACCAGTTCCTCTAGGGCAGTGCAAGTCGACGAGGCTCAAGGTTCTCATCTGAGGAAGGTCGTTCCCAGAATTCGAAGGGATGGAATATGTGCCCTTTCGTGCCAACTGCCTTCATCCAGAGACCCGAATCAGTTACTAACCCCGCTTTAGAATAGAAATCTATGAGAATGAGCTTACAGCCAGGGTTGTATCATATCGCATGACTCTCTTTGAGCGTCTGATCCTCCGGACAGAACAACCTACCCACATTCGCACCGGCCAGACGATGCCCTCGCATTCCTTGACCAGAATGTACCCCCCGGTAATCCCGCTTGGAATCTGGTCCGTGGCGGGTATTACCTTACCAGTATTTCCCAATTGCGAGAACCATCAAACTCGTGACGAACTGTAGGTAAACTATATGAACCGCTGATTGGCCTAAGAGGAAAAGGGTAAGTTAAAACAAACACAACCGAACAGAATTTAATAAGCACAAACACTATCATACCTGTATGAACTCTTGTTTGAATGCTCACAACATCTCACTCGATCCGCAGGCACGAGTCTAGACCTTGACAAGGAACGTGGAAGGGGGGGAGGAGCAAGCCGCAGTATGATATAATTGTTTTTTCTTCCCCCAAGGACCAGGGCCGGCGGTATGGGCTGTACCAGGGCTAATTTTGAAAATTAATAATATATTATGATACCAGCACTACTTCCCTTCATCCAGGGTGTAGTATGATATGATATCATAATACACGAGTACAGATAACTAGCTGAGGCTCTACTCGAGTACGAGAGGACCCACAACCTAGACTAACACTCTTCCCCCCGCCCTCCTCGCTTGTCGGGAGCGGACCCCCACCGTCCGCCAAAAACGCAGCAATCCCGGAGTGGTTGGGCGGATAGCAAGCAGAAAAGAAGAGAGAATTTACGTGAAAGACACCGGAGCGAGCAAGACACCTCAGTGAGCAAACGGCTACACTCGAAGCCTCGAAGAGGACCCTGCCGGTGACCCAGTGCTGTAGCTAGTTTTCTCCTTTTATAGCCTGTCTTTGACCTTCGGCCTCCATACCACTCTCACATGCCGGCCTTAACTTCCACCCGAGCATGCGGGTGGAGGGGGACTAGCTAGCTAGTGCTGAGGGAAGGAAGGAAGGAAGGAAAAATGAGAGATCTGGTTTGGTCTTTTGTGGTTCGGGGCATATAGTATCAGCCCCCTATGAGATAGTTCAGTATGATATATAGTATAGTATATTAGAATTCATGATTTATAATAATCCCATACAGAGATTGTGCCCGAATTCTCCCCCCACATCACAAGTTAAATTACAACACACAATCAACTTCATACAGAGGAAAATTGCAGAGTGAAGCATGAAAGTGAGGCCCTATGAAAGCCCTTTGCTATGCATGATACCAAACCCAAGGCAACACCCCCCTCTTCTACTCCCTCCGCCCCGTCCCCTAAGCGACCCCCCTATAAAATCCTAAGTTCGCCAAATCTGTCGTCCCCTCCTTCCCGTCTTGTGAGCGAGTGGTGTTCGATTGGAGGTTTGCTTACTTGTCATTCCCAGCAGGGAGCGGGAATACCGGGAGTGGTCGATCGTCGGGTTTGCGGATCATCAGGCCGCTTGCTCTGTGGACTGAAATGCGGTTTCTTTTTTTTTTTCCCCACGTTGCCATTGGTTGCTTGTGGGTGGTAAGGGTCGGTCGGCATGTGATCGGGTGATCGTTTGTATCATATGGTTCATAGTTTCTCAAGCACAATGCGTACCATAGTTGAAAATGAATTTGTTTGGGTATCATAATATTATTATGATATCTACGATAACGTTGCTGTGGCGGTTGTTCAGGATTACATTGGTGTAAATATCAAGCATGAGGCATACCGAAGACAGTTTGGATATCAAGCACCGGTCGTGAATACTACAACTCACCCGGAATCGACCATTCTCTCATCGTAGTCATCACCATCCAGGATCTCATCCCTGTCAGAGGAAAATCCTTCCACCAACTCAACATCGTCCATCCCTTCCTCCCAAACCGCCTCCTCGGGAACCTTCCCACCCTTCTCCCTCACCTCATCAAAACACTCTTCAGCGCCTGTCCTCAATTGTTCCTTCCTCCCCAGATCCCTCTCCTCCTCCGCAAGCGCGTTCAACACCATACCCTTCATCAACCATAAACCAACCATATCCGGCCACGGCGGTGTCAGCATCAGCTCCTCAATCTCCTCCCGAACCTTCCCAAGGCCTCCCGGCTGCATAACACGCAACCGAAACAGTGCAGGGTAGAACTCCAACGCGGACGCAGGACCTGTACGTCCGATGTCTCCTTCTTTCCTTCTAGCGGCAGAAATTATCGCGGGGTGGTGGGCGTGGATGCGGGGACGGTATGGGTAGAATAGGATTAAGCGGTTCAGGTATTCAATCGCCTTTTCAGTGTTCGCGTTGGTGGGAGCGGTAGTGGTGGGTGTCCGTAGGAGGAGGTCGAGCCCTATACTCCAGAGGGGTCGAAGGTCAATGCCTTTACACCGTATCAGCAAAGCAAACGCACGGGCCGCATGCGGGTAGTCTGCATCCAACAAGGTTCTGTGCAGGATTGTTGTAATAACTGCTAAATGCTTTGCCCGTAGGGAAAAAGGTTTCGCAGGCGGGGCTGTGAGAGAGTGCTTCGCTAACAGGTTCACAAACCGCCGGGAGTGGTTCCCACGACGGTGGATTGCTTTCGGCGAGAGGTGTTCTACTTCTGCATCGTTATCCGGGAGCTCAGGGGATGGGGATGGGGATGAAGGTAAAGAGGGAGGTTCGTTGATTGGGGTCCATGCTGGAGCGACTGGGGGTGTTCCAGGCGGGGAGGGAGTTCCAGGTGGGGATGTGGACAGTGGCCGCTTTGGGGGGGAAGGGTTTCGGGGATAGGTCGGGAGAGCAAAGTAGGAGCGTTGATCAGTTGATAAATTCATGTAAGGAGTAGTTGTTGTTGTTGTTGTTGTTTCTGTTGCTTTTGATTACCAGTAGAGAAGGGAGCGTGAGGGAGGAGGCTCTTAAGTTCGGGTAAAGATGAAAGTGCAGAAGGGAGGGAGGACTGATGAGTGAAGTGGTGACGATGGCAAAGTGCGGTGAAACAGTTGGGTGTAAAATCTACTCGTATGATAGTAGAATTAATTAATTATCCGGTTAATCTTGGGAGCATGGCTAAGCGAGGTCTTGCCAAGAGGACGAGTGACATTCTGGGTCACCAAAATGAGAAATTCTACTCGAGTACAGTACATAATAATAATATTCATGTTCACATATGTTGTTGGTATGTAACTTAGTTCTTATAATATTCAAACAGGTACTGTTTAGAATACCTATTTCCTCTAATATTTGTATTAAGATTATCATACTCTCTGTACTTGAGTAGTCGCATAATTACTTCACTCGGGGCAGCGCTGGAGACATCAATCCATTGGCCTAGCGATCTCTACTATTATTAAATTTATGACGGCTGTCCGGTTTCAATCACCTAAAATCTATTATATTATTATCAACGAAGGTCAGATCATATGCCTGGTGTAGGTCTAGTTTGTCATCTTAACAAAATTGTGAACACCAGTTAATGGGACTCAGCGCGTCCGTCGTCATGAGGGCTGAGCTTATACCATACTTGTTTTGGGAAAACGCTAAAAAAACTGTTTTGTCTCCAAGCCCGGAAACCACACGGCTGATGAGGACTGTGGATTCTTCGGGCAATAGGAAAACCAACCCCACCACCCCCCTCCATCTTCCAGCGCAGAACTCATAAATAATACATCTTATTAACTCCTTCGGTTGCAACACAGTTCCCATCCTCGCACGTGAAGTAGAAATGTTCACACTACCGGTAGTTGCTCAAACACCCATTCTCTCTGAATCATCTTGACCTTTCGAAGGTGTGAGTCTTTCTCTCCCTCTCCATCCATTCTTTCTCCTCCACTGCACCTTCTGTATGCAGCCGTCTTGACACAATCCACAAATGCCTCAATAGCATGATAATTTATTTCCCCCCTCTTCCCTTCCTCCTTGCTCTCTTTCTCTCACCCCTCCATCATCATCCATTCGTTCCCTCCTCTTTGTCTCCCTGTCTTACGCTTCTTTGATTAAGGGGCCGAGTGTTTTAGCGATGAAATTTGTTTCTCGAACTGCGAGAATACACTCGTTGCTACCCGGCAACTCCCCTGTGAGTTTACTCGAGATACCCTTCCTAACTCGCAACTAATGGGCATGTGGCAGTCCACGTCAATCAATTCCTCGGCACGAGCAAGATTTTTAGCTACGGGATTGCAATTATGTCAGAGTCCGGAAAGGTTGGCGGGGGCGGGGGTTGCGGAGACTACTACTACTTCACAGCTCGGGGCTCTAGGTTCGAGGAGTCAGACCGCTGAAGAAAATAGGGTAGCGTTTTTTGAATCCCCTCCTTGGAGATGATTGGAAGGGGTTGTTTTTCCCCCCTTCTGCTGCCCCGATTTCTGACAAGGGTTACTATGACAGGACTTGTACCTATCTGTACTATCATCTACCTCTACAAAGCGAGAAGCAAAGACATACCTACAGCGCTTTACACCCTCACTCGCTGTGACGCCAACGCAACCCGGCGCTCCCTCTCCTGCGCCTCCCCCGAAGCTTATGAAACAGTCCCCATTGACTGGCTCAGATATAAAGGCCCAGGATCCGACATACGCGCTAGAATCGTTAGAAAGCAATTCAACAGTGGGACCGGGTATTGCGCCGGCTCTATTTGTGCCTGAAATAGCCCAGGAGGACATTCATGTTGGATTGATCAAGATTCGGGGTGCGAGCCATACGGACGATGCTACGCTGAAGGGGGTGGGGAGGACGATATGTCAATTGCAAAGGCTGGGGTTGTTCACCATTGTGGTAGTGGACGAGGAGCTTCCTTCGACAAACAGCTCCGAGGCAATTGCAAAATGGCGGGCTGATACCGAGAACCAAGCGGATAGGGTCGTATTAGCCATTGAGATGGAAAGGGGACAGGCCAGAAGGGTAGATGGCACTCTAACAGTTGATCTGGAAGGATCTCCGCTGAAGGTTGCACCAAACCATATCACCACCCCGCTTTCCCGTGGGGTGATACCAGTACTTTACCCAATGGCATATAACTCGAATCAGTGCCTGGTTCCTGCCACGGCAAACGAGGTAGTATTGGAATTGACGAAACTGCTCTCAACCCATTACCCACAGAGCTCCCCGATAGACCAACCCATATCTCTCGACCGAATAATCTTTCTCGACCCTCTCGGCGGAATCCCCTCTATCGACCGCCCTTCCGGAGCACACGTATTCATAAACCTCGAGCAAGAGTACAACGATCTTAAAAATCAACTGAACGACCATCACCTCTCAAACCTCTCAACTCTGCGTGAAGCCCTCTTCCTCCTGCCTCCCACTTCCTCCGGCGTAATAACCACTTCGACCCTAGCAGCAGCCCACAACTTGAACTCCACCTCCAAACGTTCCAAAAACCCGCTAATTCACAACCTCCTCACAGACAAACCCCTAATCTCCTCCTCTCTCCCCGTCCAATCATCCAGCCCCGCGACACTAACTACCCTCCTAAAGCACGGAATCCCAATCACCACCCACCCGTCACACACAAAGCTCACCGATGCTTCGAAAATAAACCTTGCGAAGCTAACGCTGCTAATTGAAGACTCCTTCGGAAAGAGATTGGATCTGGAACACTACCTTTCCCGCACCAACGATAACATTGCTGCGGTGATTGTAGCAGGGGATTATGAGGGGGCTGCTATAGTCACCTGGGAGTATCCAAGCGAAGATAAAACAAAACAGCGAGTGTGCTACTTGGATAAATTTGCTGTGCTGAAGAGAAGTCAAGGGACGGGTGGGGTTGCGGATGTGGTGTTTAAGGCGATGGTGGAGGGTGTTAGGAATGGACTCTTTGAGGGTGCGGAGGGGATAGTTTGGAGGAGTAGGAGGTGGAATCCTGTTAACAAATGGGTATTCACCTTCCCCACCAACCGCAGCATAGGGGAGATGGCTAATGGGAGGTAGTACTTTGAACGAGCGAAAGGGACCTACAAAATCCCCGGTTCGGGGTGGACCATGTTCTGGACTACACAAGATGCGGAAGTGAGCGAGAGGCGATTCGGAGAGTATGCGGAAATTTGTGCCAGGATTGAACCAAGCCTTGTTGACGAGTGATGCTTTTTCTTCCCCTCTAAAAATATCCCTACATCCCCACTTGTCGGGATATGATGTGTATGGTAAAAAAAAAAAAAAAAAAAAAAATAGATTTTTTACTCTATTTCGTGTTGAAGGAAGGGTTGTTTGGGTATTCCTAGTTTACTCCAGAGTGAATGGTGATTCGTATGTATCTTCTGGTTTCAATTACAATCTTTCGGTCTCAACTATGAGAGACCTGCTTGCCCACGCGGCGGCGCAACTGTGATTTTTAAAACGAGCGAACTGAAGAGTCCATTTATTTTGGGCCTGGAACAATTTCTAGGGAATTTCTAGCCCGAGTGATTTTGTATGAACATGGGCTCTCGAGCCAAGCTGGGTAGAAACACTCGAGTAGTTAGTTATGGTTGTATATGCTCCGCCCCAGTGCGCAAGTGACTCGCTTGGCTGAAGGGATATCTAATCGATTAGGTAAGTCACTTTGCGACTAGAATATCCTAATATTCTCATAGCTTGGTTGCTCCCCCAGACCATCCGTAGAGAAGAGAATCGGGCGAAGAATTTGTGATTACCTTCACGAGAGGGCAAGGGATAATTCTCTACGATACCAATTGAAAGTCACAATACTGTATTATCATACCGTGGAAACTCGTTAAACGCAGTACTGCATCCCCCAAGCCCCCTCCCCCCCCCCGGTCTCCCCCACCAGAGACAAACCCCAACGAGAAGGAATCGCGTCTCCCAGACGCGGGTATAGTGTGGGTGAGGTGAACCCGTTCGCCCTCATCGGCCGGTAACTTATTCGTTAACTTCGCCAACATTCTCTGCCATCATAGCTTGCGATTTATAGAACGTCCGGACGCTTTAGCACCTCCCGGGACAATTAGCAATAGCGCGCGGTGAAGTCAGAGGATTAACTTCGCCATTGTTCGGTGACAGTGCGAAGGTTCCTCCTGCGACTATCGCATGTAACATGCGAGCAGTTCCAAATGCCAAAGCAGCGATATACCATATGCTTGACGGCTCAACGTCAGATTTTAGTAACACCTCACATGTCGATTCCACAACCGCCACGGATAGAAAGCACTGAGATTTTAGAAATTATGTGTATTCACCTCCCACTCTCCCTCGGACTCGTTTCCTTACGCTTCCTTTCATTATTCCACACTGTAGATGTATAATATAGTGTCAACATCGTAATTTCGGTTCATGGCCGACTCCAGGACGGTAATCGTCTAGATCAGTGCGCCGTGCTGTTCATTTCTTCCCTTTTTGCACCGGCGGACGGCATACCGAGCGAGTGATAGTAGGTGATTTCCCTTTTTTTCTTTTCGGATCTTTAACGCCCACAGATATACCATAGGTACTCGGATAGAGGGTAAATGTGTTAGGACGTCGTATCCACCTCTCTCATCAGGGTGCTATACCTATTCCTTTTGTTTCGCCTCAACTTGGGGAATAAGTTTGATGTGATTTTCCCCCGACACTGGACGAGAGGAGGAATTTCCACATTTATGAATTCTCACGGCACACGGAGGGAGCGAAGCAATAACGATGCTGGGGTATCTGGAGTATTGAGGATTAGTAGGACTGGGGTTTGGGTGACGCGTTCCTCAAGTTTTCCCCCCTTGTGTGATAAAAGACTCACCCATACGACATCCCCGAGCTGGTGTTCTCGAACATAGCCATTTCAGAAATGAAATCTACCGCACACACACACACACCGCATATATCACATATAGTATGGGTAAAGTGCGGGATACCGACTCTCGAGGTGTTGTGCGTTGGTTAAGTAGTGCAGCGTGCGGAGAACAAGGAGGATGATAGGGCGCGAACGAAAGTGAAAGTTATCCATTAAATTAAAGCTATGATACCATCAGACGCCACGGCACTGCATCACTCACCAATAGAAAAATTTGCCGAAATTGTCCCATCCGGCAAGTGAGATCGCGCGCGGTGGTATTGTTGGAAAATGGGGAAGGAGGGTTGCTCTCTAGAGCGAAGCTTCGTATGATATTCTCTACCATTTCTTTGCTTAGCACCTAACTATCGCCTCAAGCAGATTACCGGTATCACACCCACGGTGTCACTCAAGACCACCCCGCTGCTCCCGGCGGCCCGAACACTCTGGGGTTATTGGCTTCCACATTTCCACTCGATTGCGGGCGGGGGAGTATAGTCAGCAGCCTCGGGATGCTAGCTAGGTCAAGAATATGAAGAATGGAACATCCTCTTCCCCAGAAACGCCACCGATCATTAGTGCAGCAAGGGAAAAAATGTGAGTCGGACTGCGCAGAGATAAGGGGACTCGGAGGATTTGTGTATCACTAAGCTACGGGCCGCCAAATATTTTGTCAGACACACGGAGGGATGGTAAGTATTGGACAGGCGCTAGATATTCACGCGCGAGTGAGTGAGGAGGGCACATCAGTGGGTAAGTGCCACGAGGAAAGATATATGATCAAGATCAATTGGTCACTGTTTCCAGATTAATAGTAACTATTGGCACCCGACCCCTCCGAGAGAGCACGAGAAGTCAACAAGGCTATCAATGATGGAAGGTGGTTTGATACTAAACGGTCATCCTCACCCTCACAGACAGGTTCAGGTGTTCGTACTAGTGTCCAGAAGCCGTAGCTACCAGTATAGATACATGGAGGAAAAGGTTTCTCGTATTTTTCTGCTCCCCCCGCTGATCCCGGACCTCACCCCTAACATAGAGGTCCAATCTAGAGTCGGGCTCTACCTCCTCGTAGGGTAGTATCATACGCCCGATTTGCGCTACAGCCTTATATATTGAGGAAGGCTAAGGTCTTCAGTCTCCCCCTGGTTTCCATAGTGCAGGATTCCTTAATTCTCCTACCCGACGCGCTGGAACGTTCATTAATAACTCATAACAAGGGGAAACGAACTCCTGGGCTCCCGCTAATCGCGCGGTGTTTAATGGTTTTTGACATCTTAGTCACTGCACCAGCTATGTACTTCACGTAACGTTACCGTGGAATCAGATACTTGTCCTAGGGTATGAATTTGTTTTTTCTTTCGCCTGAGTTTAAACACTATTATCATGATACTAGCATAAACACTGAATGAATCATCGGAGCAGACAGGTCCTCAAACGAGAACTATAAACATTGATCACTTACAGCTACCGGCGAAATGCCCCGATATGCAAAGCAATAATCTCGACCAAGATATCCATGATAAAAAAAAAAAAAATGGACTCAGTTATGGACAAAGGAGGACCTACGAGGTATTAAGCATTATAGATGCAGGCTAAAGGTCGTCAAACACCCGTATGATACATGGACAAGAGCATCATATACAGAGAAGGGCCATGAGAATATGATACAATATTCACGGCTCATGAAAATCCCGTTCAGGGCACTACGCCGGACTCGGCCGCTAGGAGTAAAGGTCTTGATAGGGGAAGGATGTAGTCCGAGTGATTATTCAGGCTACACCACGGTTGTGCACAGGACGATAGAAGCCAAGTCAGATACAGTACTTAGACTAGATCTCGTACATTCAACAACGACAGAAGCCAGGATAGACCAGCTCACTGTCCATGTTTCACATATTACCTAATCAAACCCATCAAGTCACTTACACTTCTATAATATGATAGCTGAAAGGTAAAACCGCCAGCCCCTGCTCCAAAGAATCTCCCACAAGCATCCTAGGTAGAAGCGCAGTGCGCAGTACCAACCCACACATCTCATAGTTGTAGAAAACATCTTGAACCATTAACGCCACGCCTAAGAACATAAAACACGAGTATACTAAATAGGGTCTGAAAAGGCCATTATACCACGCTACCTTCCAAGCTCTCTCCTCAATCTTGCCGCAGCACTCCTCGGCTCTGGCGCTGGCCAGGTTGGAACCAACCCGTCAATTTCCTACCACATAGGTTAACCCCGCCGTCCACAACGCTAGGGAATAGATAAACCAACATCCATAAAACCCTTACTGTTCAACAAGCTAGACCCGCCAAGTACAACTCTAACTCCCGGCGTTGAAGCGTTAATTTGCGCAACCAACTTCGCTTCCTCATATGTTGTACCTCCAGCCATGAAGATAACGATATCTTGGGGCTTATCCCTTGTTGTTCCACCACCTTCCACGAACGGATGGGTGGCCTCTTTTAGACGGCCTTTGATCAAGTTGTTGAGGGTCTGCTCTAGACGTGGGGTGTGCTGGGTGTAGACATTTTCTACACCTTTAAGACCTTTAAAGCCGCTGCGTGCTCGAGAGAAGATACTATCCGTTTCGAAGAGATCTTCTTGGCGTTTTACAGTGGATTGATAGTGAAGTAGGTTGGAGATTGTCTAAGCTCGTTAGATGCGGAAAGATCGAGATAGGGATACAGAGAATACATTGAGCCGGGAGTGTGGGACTCCATTAACTTGAAGTAGATCTAGAAGGACTGCCAAGGCGTTGTTGGGGTGCTTCTCGTAACGCAAACTGTAGAGTGCTACTAACCGGACCTTGTTTTCGCTGGGAATGTTCGATTGCAGGAGACGTTGGAGAGACTAACACCGTTAATAAACAGATCAGTGTTAGACCTCGAAAGGCCAAGCATACCTTTAAATCAGCTCCATGCGAGTCGTTGCAAGCAAGGCTCTGCTCGAGCTCACTAACCTCTAGTAGGCTGTCCTTTTCGACCCTCCTACTAAGCTCCCCAACAAGTGTGACATGCTTCGTGACATTCCCGGAAAGCCTCCGGAACTCAGGGTACTCCTCAACAAACCTCTTCATATCCGCAATACTCTCGATATTCATGTTTGATTTAGTCTTATGTTGATATGTATCCACATAATCCTTAATGTTCCCACCGAGGTCACCGAAATTGAGATACATATTCTTCTTGAAAAACGGATCCTGGTCTTGCGAAAGCACGATTTCCTAACCAAATGTCAGTAGCCACACTAGTCAAGTCCCAAGATACCCATACTTTTAGCTCAGGCCTAACATCCGGCACCTCGGACAAGTCCACCCGTCCATTATGTATCCCCAACAATTCGTGAACCATGGCCTGATACGTCCATTGCGATAGCAAGGGTGTAATCGGGTCATTCCTGCGATCAAGGATTAACAGAATCGGCGGTGTATCCGCCCTTCTCCCAAAGTCAAAAAGTTGGTCCTCCTGTGCAATCTGATACTTGATCTCCGACGCTAATTTTTTCGCCAATGCACTGTTCTTTTCATACCGTACGAGCGGTCTCTTCTTCAAGCTTAGTAATATCGCGAGAACCCCCTCTGCAGAACGCACTAGTCCGTCCCCGTTCCACATATCCGGCGATGTAGACCATATACGCCGTTGAGCACCGCCGAAGCCTAGGGAGAATAGATCGGGATTAATAACCAGAAAGTCGGCAAAGTACTCGTGGACCACACGGACCACTTCATGGTCGTCAGCTTCTGCGAGGCGTTCCAGTGATGACTTCTTGACAATGTTGCTGAAGTCTTCCCATCCTGGGGTTAGCTTGCTCTACCAGAAGGTCGGAGAGAGGTAGAGTGGGGAGTAATACATATGTGATATTCCCCATACTTTGGGTCCCGGAGCTCATCGATTAAGAGCTGTATCGCATCCGAAGTCGGCCGTACAAAGCAAAGACACCGAAGATGTCGCATCTTCTCCCGATCAGCATTGTCTAACCGGCTAAATAAGATTAGCGCCCTCCCTCCGACCTCATAGACAGCCGGACAAACTCTATCAGGTAAATTTCATGGCTGAGCAAGGTGGACTGTGTGACAGCTGTAGATATTATGGACACCTGGGCAACATTAGACCTCCGGAACTCAATGGGACGGGAGGTGGGACTGACGGTTTCACTGTCGAGGAGGAGAATCTTCATTTTCCCAGAAGAGCCTCCGGCGCCTGCTGACGACACCATCTTCCCGACATAGCTCGAAACGGTAGACACTATATCCATATTTGCTGAGGCTGGTTGATTAATGAGGGCTGCGATGGATTCCGGAGGTGTCGAAGAGGTCGGTGCCAAGGGTGTGAGTGTGCCTGCAGCTTTAAGTACTGGTATGTTACACGAGCCAGATGCCTAACCTACCTCTCAACTTCGGCGTCACTGAAGGTGACTACCGCGCTGTACAGTACCGGTCTACCAATCAACATGAACTGTTTATGAAATAATATAAGTGGAACCAGCAAAATCCTAGATGCGACAGATTTATTGGCAACTGCGATACTAGATCAAATAATTATGATAATGTTATGCACCAGCGAGAAAAAATGTTTCCAGAGATTCCTCCTATATCTAACGCCTATGATCCAACCCCCAACATCAGCTCTGCAAACTCAACCAACCGCTTCACAATTGAAAAACAGCGCTCAGGTATCATACACCACAGCCAATTTATTAGCTATATTTAGCGAATAAAAAAAAACGAAGCCCCAAACAGGTGACAAAAGAAACCGAGCTAATCCCCCGCTTTCCACCCCATGATTCATGCCTCGTTACAACCTTTTCCAACCCTAAAAACCCTCTGTCATATCCCTACTATTGATAAACTCATACACGTGCGCTGGCAGCTTATACTGAATCATCCCGGCGTAGATCATCACGTTCTTAGCTCTAGTCTTAAGTTCAATGAGCTTCTGGCTCCTACTAGCGTCCGCGTACATGCTGTCCCGTAACTCTGCTGAAAGGCGGCTACAGCACTCCACGGTCATTTTGAGGAGAATGCCGACATTCCTGGCAACCGTATCATGGAGGGTGCCGAAGTTTTGAGCCCGGCGGCGAATGGAGCCCACATCTGCATCTTTTTCGATGGGTATCACATCGACATCCTGAATAATCTAGAGTAGAGATGTTAACGCCGATCACACCTACGAGTACGACACGAGAAAAGACTCACTTGGAGACATAGCTCCCATTTTCCTTCTCGGTACCTCTTCTTTGCCTCCGCAATGCTAAGAAGCACCTCGGCAGCTTCCCTACTCCTAATCGAAATTTTGCTATATATTGCGGCATCGTTGGCGCACATACCGAGCATGCGCTTGGCCAACTGAACCGGATCATCGACAGACGTGAGGGAAGAGTCCGCACTTGGCAGAGCGGAAGTCCCGGCCTGGTGGCTGAAGTCCAGCATAACATCTTCAGAGGCAATAGAATCGGAAAGACTTTTATTGATGATCTCAACAACAGTCTCAAAATCCTCAGCCAGGTGATATAACAGGACTGCATCTGACGCTCTGCCGTCATCATTCGCCTGACCAGCGGCTTGCTCCGTAATCGTTCGGAGGTATTCCCGCTGGTCGTCCAATTTAATAAGCTTCATCCTCCTTTCGATGGCACCCTTCTGTCTTGTCCCATCGGCATGCACGTCACCAAGAAGCTTGGTAAATTCTCGAGTCTCCAATACGAGTTCCCTGAGCGCATCGTGGCAGATAGTAAGGTGCTGATCGCCAGCCGGTGAAGGCAAGTCGCCATTCAGACAGATAAGGCAGAGATAATCTACAGCCTCCTCTGCATTTGGTGTTCGGAAGTCCCTAGTGTAGTAGCCAATAAGACGAGGAAAGTTAATCTGCTTCTCTCCTTTAGGTCCCAAAGTCACTACGATGGCAAAGTTGTTAGCATCCGAAATAATCAAATCGTAGGCAATTTCTTACATAGATCTGTGTCCGCCTTTGCGGGATTGGTGGTTGGCCTTAGCAGCCCATAGTAGGAAAGCGCAATCGCAAAGTGAACACCATCCACAAACTGGAACGAGTAGAGATAATGAACGGCCTACAACTTAGTTAGCACCTAATATCCTAAAATGGATAGGAATAGACAAACATACATCCTCGAAAAGCCCAGACATCAACAACATCTGGAAGTACAGTCCCACATTGCTTCCCTTGGTTCCGAAATGCTTGGCCCCAAACTGGATGACACCTTTCTGTAAGTCCTGCATTGTGAACACTTCGTGTGCCGGATCCGTGGATCTATCAATCTCGCGGGCGAGCACAAGCTGGAGCCACATCCAGTCTTCTGCCGTAGGCATGACAGTAGGCACAGACCGCTTTGCAAGCTCACATCGACCAATAATCTTATACACCGCAGGCTTGAAGATATCTTTAGTGTCCTCAGAATGCTTTACACGATTGTTGTACTCCGCTTGGATTCTGTCCAGGAGATTTCTGGGTAGCCGGCGCTCATCACCGGCGGAACAGTATGCGTGAAGATATGTTGGGAAACTGCGGTCAAGCTTCTGGAACGACTGTTGGTTTTGTCTAACAAATTCATCGGCTTCCTCGAGATAACCGGCTCGAATAAGATAGAAAATCAACGCCCAGCAAGGAACGTCGGCAACAAAATCAAAATTCTTGATATCCCATTCGGGTATATCCTTATTGGTAGCTAGTTTGATGTTGATATAGCCACGGAACTTGTGGAAGACGGAAGGAATACCGCCAACTTTAGCAATTTGAGGGTTTTCGGCAATAGCACTCTCAACAACATCCCGGTACCTTTAGAGCCATTAGCAATCATTTATCAACACTACGCGAGTTGGAAGAACATACTGCTTCTCTAAAAATTTCCTCGAACCCCTCTGCACATGTTTACGAATCCTGGAAGCTTCCTGACTATCGCTCGCTGTATCGATAACATAGTCCTTGACAAAACCTCTCTCTCGGGGCCCACTGAAAGGATTCGCATCATGGACCTCAGATTCGCCAGTGATATATGACAACAACATCCACGAGTCATGAAGTTGAACGGTCAACTGCCAACAAATCAGCAACGACAGCCCCAGTCATGTGTCAAATGAACCTACCAAATCGGTGCCAGATTTGCCTGTAATATCCCCAAATGTCTTCATCACCGGGAAAACACCACGAGCAGCATTCCCAGACTCCAATCTAACTTCATTCATACGTCTGATAGCTAAGGTATAGTGCTGTTGCCTAACCTGTACCTGTCTGGACAGCTCCAACTGCCTCCCAGGGTCAATGTCACCGAATAAGGTCCCCTGGTGACCACTTGAAGCGGCGGCAGATGTGGAGCGCCCGAGAACACTATTACCCAAGGTAGTCTTCGACCAAACACTTGTCTGTAGCCCCCTCCCCGGCCCAAAAGACGAATTCAATCTCGAGCGTCCAAAAGACGATGCCCCGAACGCACTAAGCCCTCCCCCGAAACCACTGGCGCGTAAATCCGCAGGGCTACCACCGGCAGCAACAGCCGATCTTGGAGCCAAACCGAAGTGCTCAAAAATTCGCTGTTTCTGGGCTTCCCACTCCATCGTGACGTTTTTTGCAACAAAGGCGTCGAAATCTCGGCCCGTCCGACGCATCCCATCTTCAATCGAAGACATGACATTCTGCTCTTTCCGGTTACGAAGGTATGTCTGTCCACTAGTCAGTAACAGGATATGGATATGTGTAGAGGCAGAACTTACGTCTAGGTCCGTGTCGGCGCGAAGGCTAGAAGGCTCGTAGGCATGGTGGAAATCAATAGAGTCCAAGTCACGCGAGACTTCATCAGTGTTTATTCCTCCAGCAGCAAGCAAGTAGTGTCTGTTAAGAGGCACCCATAAAAGAAATCAGCATTCTACAAAAAAAGCACATTCACGGAATCTGACACATACGCCCTAGCATCTGTTTGTCGTTGCCCCCCTGGCGCTCTCCGCAGCTCTTTGGCTCGTCTCTCGATCTCGCTCAGCCCGAGCTGGATGGGAGGCAATTCACCAGAATCCTGACCCTGGCGTAGTTTTCGCGACTGCTCCAACAAAGAGCTAAAGAGCGTAGATGTTGGAAAGTTGGCAACTGGTTCTGTCATGGTGATGTGGAGCTAAGAAATCGCGAAATCCAGGAGAGGATTGTGGAAAAACGTGGATGGACAGTTGACGCGAAAGATTCGCTGGAGGAGCATCAACACGTGACAAAGGTTGGCTTGGCAGATACTTTCCATCATAAACTTTGATTCGCTTTTGGGCTTCTGGATACCCTTACAAATTTACTACCTTTTGAATGCTCCCCACGAGTACAACATAGCACCGTTATCGCACTAAGAAACTATGATAATAATATTGTCATACATCTAACAATTTCCACTCTCTATAACTAGATCACCTCTACAGTACAAATGCCAACTGCTATTTACCTAAACCATCTATCCAGCTTCTGCAGACCTGGCAGCATCCTCATCCTCGGATTCGTTATCGGGTAATAACTGCAAGTCCACCGTTTTGGCACCCTCTTCCCCCCCTACCCCGTCCAAGGCCTTCAGCCCAGCAGACGTAAGGTAGTGGAACAATGGTGACTTAAACGAGTCAATAAAGTGGACGAATTGTGTAAATCTAGCAAACGTTAGCGTTTTACAGTTGGAGGAGGTATCCAAGAGCATAATCACATACACGTGAGCTCTCTCTTCCTCCTCAAACAGCTTGGTATATATCATTTTATCCCGGAAGGCACCTATTTCCCTAGCATATTTAGAGAAGTCTATAGGCTCTTTCTGAAAGTCTCGTTCAGCTTTTCTATTATAAGCATCGAAGACTGGAGATTCTAAAAGAAGTCCTAGACTGGGTGCTTTTGGTATAGATACTACTCGAGGTCCGCATGCCTCCTTGATACGCTCAAGGGGGCAACCGGTTCGGACGACCATCATTACCATGCCTACCATTTTACCTTTTTGGCTTGTTAGCATTGGGGATCCACTGCGTCTTGGAGTAACTCACGAATTTGGTGCATCATAAAAGATTGGCCGTGAACGCGCAGGGACAACCACTCAGTATTGTTGATAATTATTGGATCTAGCACCTATGAAAATCAGCGGCAGCCAACGTCAGACATTTAAATCATGTACTTACCTCAAACGACTTGATAAACCTCTTGGAGCTAGGATCATTGAAGGTTTTCTGGATCGTGAAGTTGTGAAAATTGTGAGTCCCTTCATAATATCTAAACCCTTCCCGGACCCTTTGTAACCTCTTAGGAGATATCCGGTAGGTCTTCTTCTCAGCGCGGTATATGGCCCCGATTTTCTTCCATAAACCGGCCCCGACATTTATATCCCCACCTACTGTATCCTCTCCAGGAGGCACATTCGGATCGATATCCACATTTTCGGAGTCTATTGTTTCCTCCTGCCTGCCTATTCTCTCTTCGCGTTCAGTCGCAGCTCCGGATTTGACTTCATATTCCAACGCCTTATCAAGAATTTCCTTGTCCACGTCACCCAACTTCTCGTAGATCTTCTTGTTGACTTCATCCCACCACCCATCGCATTCTTTATTTCTTTCTAGGAAGGCCTCCAGGTCACCCTCTCCCTCGGCCGCCCCGTGACAGACCTTGGCCAAATAACTCTTTGGATGGGGTGGTATAAAGCAATGCGACGGAACTAGATACTCGTATCGTCTACTATCACATTGGTGATATGAGCTGAAAGACCCAACTGTACGAACGATCCCCCAAACTCTAATCTGCTCAGGGAGATAAGAATTTATCTTCTCCGTGATATCGAGGTCCTCAATGATGAGTTTTAACGATATGACGTTGCCGGCTGCATGGACACCTTTATCTGTACGTGCGCACCGAACCAGCGATGACTATTCAAATCAGTAAAACCCCAATCCCTGGGATAACGCAGAAGTGGGAAGAGAAGACCTTCTTAGGATCATCCGAATTAGCTTTAGAAATAGCCCCAGCCTGTACGAAAGCTTCAAACAAATCACTCTCAATACTCTTATGTGGAGGATTTAACTGCATCCCCCGATACCCGGTCCCACAATACCCAATCAGCACGGCAACCTTCTTCTTAGGCCTCCTCTCTTCTTTTTCTCTTCCCTCTCCACCTTCCTCTCCTTCCTTCACGCTCACAGCCTCGGAATTCCTAGGCTCCCATTTAGAATCTCTATTGCGCCTAGTGAACCCGAAAAGTGTTAGTCATTGCACTGTGGACAAACCCCCCGATGGAAGACAAACTCTGACATACTTATACGCCGTCCTGCCCTGGTCTTGTTTCTTCCTTTTGGAGCATGAGCTACTGCTGCCGCGCCCGCGACCATTGTGGTGTCGGGCTCGACTATCCTTGGCCCTCGTCGAGTTGCTGCTGGAAGGCACGGTTTGGTCGCCCGCGGGAGCGTCAATTGCGGGACTCGGGTCCGGAGGAAGGAGAAAAGCTTTTGAAGAATCATTGGTATCGGTCATCGGGGATGTGAAGGTATATTCTGGTTGAGAGGAGAAGTAGATACTGTACCTAAATTAAAATATAATTATTATTATTATGAAAAATATGGCAACTTAGTGGGCGCATACTGTGCGTCTGAAGCCGGGTAACAGTGCTTCCACCCGTAACCAGTCGGTCTTGGGACAAACAGATTGTGCTGCTCTTTCCTTCATCCCCAACCTTCTAATCTCCACCCACGGGTACCCAAACTTAAGCTCACGTTCTCCTGCACCACCGCCCTTACTTACCAAGCTATAGACACAATGGATGGCCCCCGCCGCCCCCATCGCTCACACCGCTCTGGAGATCACTCTCACTCACCGCACCACTATTCCCGCCACCACCGTCACCACGACCGTAACTCCCGCTCAAGTTCTCAATCCCGAGAACACCATTCCCGTGAACGTCATTCCCGAAACCACCACCGCCACCACCGCCATCATAAGCGCACCCGTTCTCCCTCGCCAACCATAGTTCGCCCTTTAAACGCCCCGCGAATCTCTCGACATGATTTCGAGTTTCATAGGGATGTGTTTGCAGACTACCTTGACATTCAGAAAGGGTTGACACTCAGTGAGCTGGACAGGGCAGAGGCGAAGGGACGGTTCAAGAGATTTGTGACGCACTAGTAAGCTACATCTTCCCCCTGCAACATGATCGAAAGGAAACCAGGGGCTAATTGGCAGTAATCACGGGGAGCTAGCGAGAGGGTGGTATGATCGGATAGTTAATAGGAAGGCCAGCGATTCAACGAAGGCTCCCGAGGAACAAAAGAGCAACTCTAAAAAAGATGAAGATTCTACTTGGCCGGAGAAGAAGAGGCGGAGAATGGACACTCCTCGGTCCGACAAAAAGGGCGAAAGTGAGGAAGAGAATGAAAGTGAGAACGGAGAAACTAGCGAAGAAGAAATCGTAGGACCATTACTCCCAGGCCAACAACCCTCAAAGCGATCCCGCGCACGGGGCCCTGCAATCCCTTCAATAGAAGATCTCGACC
Source organism: Tuber indicum (assembly GCA_006112555.1). Taxonomy (NCBI): domain Eukaryota; kingdom Fungi; phylum Ascomycota; class Pezizomycetes; order Pezizales; family Tuberaceae; genus Tuber; species Tuber indicum. The sequence goes on along the minus strand of VBSK01000390.1, from coordinate 375,591 downwards.
TCCAGAAAGGTTAACTCCCCTCGCTTATTATATCCAACCCCCCGCAAAATCAATCTAACCCCACTAGAACTCCTCCGCGAGGACCAAACCCTCCAATACCTCAACCTCCGCCATGCCCGCAAGCAAGAGCGCAAACTCGAAAAGGAGCGCCTAGAAGAATTCGTCCCCCGCGCCGCCCCTGGCACGCACGAACGCCAACTCGAGAAGAAAGCCGAGCTCAACGCCAAGATGAAATCCTTCCGCGAGAAGTCTCCAGATCTGGAAGTCAATGAGGAAACTCTCATGGGCTCCGGTGGGACAGACGGTTTCAAGCAGCGGAAGGCCGCGATAGAACGGAAGAAGAATGATCGCGAGATACGGAAGGAGGAGTTACTTAGGGCGAGAATTGCAGAGAGGGAGGAGAGGTTGCAGCAACATCGGGACAAAGAAGAGAGAACGATGGCAATGTTGAAGCAGTTGGCTAGTCGGTTTAACAATTGATTTTCTCTCCGTTTTTTTTTTCTCCCTCTCCCTCTCCTTTTTGTATGTAAAGAAGGGCATGTAGGCTTTGTATAAGGCATGTTACATTGCCAGCGTACTGCATAGCTTAACTTACTTCATCGTATGATATCGTGTCGAATTCCAAAACCAATACCCTTATCCTATTCCATCCCCCGGTGGATTAATTCCTTCTTGATCATATTATTACAGTATCATTCATCCGTTCGCTCGCCACCATAATCCAGTACCGTATTCTAAGAATCACAAAGCCTCACTCGAAAACTAACCCCTACCCCTCCCCCCACTCTAACCTCCAACCCACCACAACACTGACAATCACGACAATCCCCACCGCCAACCAACCAATAACGTCCCGACAATCCAGACCCGCCAATACCATCCCCCATTACAGCGCCAATCAAACACACACCAGCATCACACAAAATCACACAAACCAACACAAACCAACACAAACCTCAGCGTAATAATACCTCGCACACCCCGAGCGTGATTAGCTCCCCGCCCCGAAACAGCCAGTTGCTTCACACACACACACCTTAATCACAACATCTCACTCGCGTAGCATGTAAACGGTAAGGTACCGTAAGGTACTCGTGGAGAGCTACGGTAGTCAAATCACCCCTTAATCGCTTCCGTTCCGGAGGTTCTGGCCCTTGCTATCTTTCCCTCTTATGCATTCTTAACGCTTGGTTGGGGAGATTGTTGCGCTCGGGAAGATGCCCGGGCGAGGATATTGGGTTACACCCTTTTATACCCGCGCTGCGCTCGGCGGCTGGAGCAGGTGAGGGGGGGGGGGAAGGGGATGAAACCTTGTTTCCCTTTGTAGCCGTTATTGTTATGGCACGCATCCGAGTTGTTGGATTTCTTCAGGGAGGTGGGTACGTGGGGGGAAGCACATGATTTGGAGAGTATGTACCCCACGATCAGGTATGCATACGCGTAGTGGGTGGTGTCCGGGTTTTGGAGGGGAGGGGTTGTCTTGTGTGCGTTTTTATTTTTATTTTTTATAGTTCAGATATTGAGGGTGATATCGATTTGGGGGCTCTTATTTTTTTTTGTGGGGGTTTTCTTTTGAGGGGGAGAAAGTTATATTATGGTAGGTAGCCTAGTGTACGAGTACAGAGGGGATGTCATATTAAATACATTAGTGGTAAAAGGCGTGATAACCTGCCGGCAGGAGAGAAGGTGGGATACAAGTTGGTCTGCAAGGGAAGGGAAACAGGAAGAGAAAATGGGGCCCAGATAAATAAAATAACACCGCAACCACAACTCCAAAGAGAAAATCGAGAAGCTATAAGGGGAATAGGAAAGGAATAGGAAGGATATAGAAAAGAAAAGAAATCAAATCAAATCTCGCGAACCAAATCCATCCACCCTCCGCCTCCAAATTTTACCGGGGACACACCATTACACCGGAAGCCAAATCGTTCATAAAATCCCACCAACCTATCTCTTGCGATCAGTGCGATCCTTTGCACGCACCCTCCCACGCTCATCCGTTGTATGTATTCCTGTAGCAACGTGCTTCCTAAATATCGTCCCTGGTGTGCCGGTTGTATTGCAAGAGAATGTAGAGCAATTGTTGGACCAGCAGGATTATGAGGGGAGTTTCTGGATGTAGCTACGGCCATAGATGACTCCGTCACAGTTGATGAGAGCGTCTTGGTTGCGATGACATGCCCGAGAAGATATTCTTTGCTTCGACGTATGGTAAATATGCCAAAACACAGCTCTGGACAGACCTTAAGGCGATACGAAAACTGTACTTGCTAGTCAGCCAAGTGTAAAGTGTAGAGAGGTGGGCGGGGTGAAGAGGTAGTACTGTTTCCCGAGGACACCGCTCGCTGGGGATAAAGGCTGCTTCTTCCAGAGCAACACAGGCCTCAAGATCTGAAAGCATAAGGGTTCGAACATATATTCTCTCTTTTGTGAATTTATTTGTAGCCGATCGCGTCCGCCTCAGGTCCGAGAATCCCATTTTCGTTTGTGTATACCGGTATCTTTGGTGTGAGCAGCTGCAATGACGGTGTGCGAAATGAGCGTGGGAGGGAGCGATATCTTATCTGCTCCCATTTCCCGAGGGGCAGGCTGACTCGCGGCGATATATTATTGTGAAAGGCGGAAATTGCCTCTGGGGGATCGCCGCTGGGGTCTCTCCAAATGACTGCAGGCAGCTGAAGAGGGTGGCGAAAATGGTGCCCGGAGGACTCCTTTTGTATCATAACCTAAGGGAGCTGAAGGAATGAGTAGATAATGTCTCACACCCTTAACGGGCGGCCGCAAAACTAATTTCCAGTGAACGCAAATGAAATACCTCACTCTGAAAAGTAGGCTGCCCGCCAAGGTCCCCTTGTCCAGGCGCGAGGAGAAGCCAGGAAGCATACCAGTGCGAAGGTGGAGCGGTGAGAAATTCAAAGGCAGTATTGAGGCTCGGAGCAGTGGGTTGAGGTAGGGCTGTTGTACCTATATTATTTACTTGTACAGTATCATATTACTCGCCACGAGCAATGATAATAACGATAATAGGAGTGGAATGGGGAATAGGGTACGAGTACGGGGCTCTCTGGATGAATGTACTAACTAGTATCATACAGTATGGTACTGGTAGGCTGCACTCGTACTGGCACAAGTAACTTAGGTATAGTAGGGGATTAACATGTTGGCAACTATCGACCTTGCTCGGCGGAAGGTCGCCGCGTGGAATGAGATATTGTGCATGTGTCCACGTGGGACGATGCGCGAAACAACCCGGCGCCTCTCAGATCCGATGGAATACCGGTAAATCTGCCCAGAATCGTACCTACATTATTATACCCTGTATGCCTGAGTTTCAATCATACCGGTACTGTATGCAACTCATGATCCCGGTACCACAATGGGAACTTGGGGAGAGAGCAGTAGAGCTGCTTAAGCGTCCACATCGAAGGAAATAGCGATTCTGAATTCCCGAAATTCCATACTCGGGCATGTCCTTCAAATGTGAAGCTGCCGGTACAGTAGGGGCGCCAGTTGACAGGCAACCGAATAGAGACAATTTTAATGCGGCCCATAAGAAAAAGACTTTGAATCACATGCGGATTGCGCCTTATCTTGTTCCTCGGGACTCGCGCGCGAGCTTGCGGGTGTACAAGTACCAGTACTCGGAGATGGAAGTAAAAATCAAGCAAAACAGGGATAGGAAGGGGGGATCTCGGGAATCGTACAGTTGACATCATGGAAAAAAAAGGGGAGTAGAGGAAACCAAATACCCGGAGTAGTTACAACACTCAATTCAAGCGGAGAGAGGAAAAAGCATATAATATTTGACTAGCATACATAATTCAATAAACAAAGAGTCAGGGTCTCAAAAAAGTAACTACTTTGACAATTTGAATGAATAAATGAACAGAAAACTTATTGAGCAGCTGAACGATCAAATGATCAAGTGAATACTCATATAATCAAACAGTAAGTTGTCAAGTCTGTTGAAGGAAAGAAGAAAAAAAAAAAAAAAAAAAAAAGCAAAGCAATTTGGGGACTTATAACGGTCCTATGGAGTACCAGAGGTGACAATTTCCATACAAAATAAAAAGCTTTGGTAAAATTGTAGAACATAGAGGGGGGGGAAACAGGTTACCACTTCGTATGACCGCCGTGTGCTGTAATAAGATCCTGAATTCGTTCAGGTACCGACATTGTATAGTTTGCAATAGTGGCAGGAGTAAGATTGTCCCATTCCTTAAGAATCACTTGGCGCAACTCCGGAACAGTAGTTGGGCGAGGATTACGGCGAGTGATATTTCGCTTCATTCGTTTCCAAACCTCTTCAATTGGTGACATATCGGGGGAGTATGCAGGCCATGGAAAAATATATGATCCCATTCCGAGTCTCGTAAGTTCGTTTTTCGTTTTAATAGCACTATGAGCGGAAGCACCATCCTGTTGAAAATAAACGTAGCCCGAATAGCTTCCCTGTTGACTAAGTCTTTGCCACCAAGGAAACAAAACAGGATAAATAATACGATCGAGGTATGTTTGAGAGGAAATCCTTCCCCAATTTTCCGTTTCCCAGATAACGAGTGGTAACTTTCGATTTCCACAAATCGCCCCCCATACCATCACAGTTGTGCGTTTTTTAAATTTTGGAACAAGGCAATCTTCATGATATTCTTCGCCAACTTTATGCGTAACCCAGATGGTTCCGGACAATTCGCTACAATTGAAAGCCGCTTCATCAGAAAAAATCACGTCACTAAAGTCATCCTCATTCCAGTCACAAAAATCAATAGCCCAGTCAAGTCTCTTTGTAACCGGTACTGGTACTCAGTTAAGGATTTTGTTTTATGTTTTGTTTCAAGTATCGCTTTGATACTTGGTTTGTTTGAAGTATCGTTTTGATACTTAGTTTGTTTTATGTTTTGTTTCAAGTATCGCTTTGATACTTGGTTTGTTTGAAGTATCGTTTTGATACTTAGTTTGTTTTATGTTTTGTTTCAAGTATCGCTTTGATACTTGGTTTGTTTGAAGTATCATTCTGATACTTGATTTGATACTTATGTTGGTTTACCAAAGTGTATCGCGTGATACCTTTGCTTAGTTTCGTTCATGCTAGACATGAACAGATTTGTGTATTTAAAGACCGTCCTATTCCACGATGGAAAGGACAGACTTCGACAGACAGTATTTTCAATATACTTGGTTGAACAGTTACTCTTTAGTTTCTCCAGTACACCACCGAAGCCTCCTTTAGTTCTTACAGCTCTCGCCTCCTCTCTGGAAGAGCTGGCCACCTGTCTACTATCGTACACCTCTCGAAACGTGATTAGCACCTAGCAAACACGTTACACTCTTCTCCTTTGACCTTTCCGTAAGAAAAGGCTTTGCACGGGCGATGCGGCGATTGTACCCTTCACTCTGAAAGTGGTGACGGAGTGATCGTTTTGATGCTTTCATATCAGCTAATTTGGCAACCTCTGCCAATGGGAGATGACGGTTGTAGGCACTCGCAGTGGTGGTATTGATAAGAAGACGTTTAATAGGAGTTGTGAAGACTGGCTTTCGTCCTCGGCCACTGTACTCACTATTCTGCACGGTACGAGTACTATGGATAATACGGGAGAGACTTCCTATCGGGATACAAAACTCCTCAGAAAGTTGACGATAGGTCCACCTGCCATGTTGCCGAAGTTGACGAACAGTATCACGAGTTACAGGAGTTACAATTTGATATTTCTTTTTCGGTGTTCTCGGCTCTTGATTTTCTTCTCCTTCTCTTTCTCCTTCATCCTCCTCAATATCTCCTCCGTTGGGCTCCTAAAAGCAATTAGTTTTTTTGATTTCTTTTATCTTAAATTACTATCATAATATTATAGTTTTCAACTACAAGTGCGGCGGATAGATATACTCTTCATGTGGAACCAATTAGACGTTTTTGGCATGGTTTTCTTACCAAAAAAGTGTTATCAGACTGACATGGTGAATATATCTATAGGACGCACTTATACACGTTTGGATATGCAAAAAAATACTTCTTTAAGGAGCAACTTACATCTATGATAGATGTATAATAAGCACGTACCCTTGCTATTGGAGTAGGAGTGCCTTGCTGATCATGCCACTCAATATAGTCATCAAATGATACGTTCGCTTGGCCTTCGATAGAGCTCCCAGTTTGGTCGGCATGTGGAAGAGATTCTCCTTCGACAGACTCAAAGTCTGTGGTACGATTGGCCTGGGCTTGGAGAGCAGATTCTTCAGAGTCAGAATGAGTGGTAGGAGACATTTGGAGTTGACTGAGAAGGCTCAAGGTGCTCGTATGGCTCATTCTTCTCCAGTGGTATGGGCATCCTTTATCGTCTCCTCCTTTTTTTTTTTTTTTTTTTTTTTTTTATTATCAGAAACCTGTTTTATTTCTTCTATCATTCTAACATCATATAGATATCATATTTTTCTCTAGTTACATCTTCTTGGTTTTAGTCCGGGTGCTTGGATCTCCTAACTTGCCGATCTTTTCTATATTTTTGGCCAGCTTAGTGCTAACCTGCAAGGGGAGGGTCGCTCGAGAAACTCGATTTTTACTTCCATCTCCGAGTACTCGGGTGTGTCCATAAATATCAGAAAGATTGGAATCCCTGTACCAACACGTTTCCAACAAGAAAGCAACAGAACATGGAAAACGAAGGCCGGGATTAGGAGTCCAGAGGTGAGCGAAACGCATGCCTGATAAACAAGTAAGTGGCCGGCCAATGACAAAATTACCAGGAGAGATGAAGTCATAAAAACAAGTAAAGATTCTAAATGCGAGAGGTATGAGAAGTAGAATAAAGGACAAGATATCTCAGTAGTGAGAATGCGTAAAGCCAATCACCGGTATTTCAGTTCAAAGATTTTGCCGTCACCTTCATTTGTTTCTTGAATATCAAATTCACTTTCTCAAAGCACAACAATGTCAACTTCCACCGCTATGGAACTTGAGACCAATCTGGACTCCTCCGGATCGGCATCCAATCCTTCTGGGTCTGAGAAAATGGAAGGTTCGGATCGTACTCAAGATATGAACTTTGATAGTGATATTGAATGGATCGCAGCCATGCATCCACGAACCGGGTGTAACGAGACTCCACTGAGTACTATTACAAGTAGCCAAACCTACACCCATACCGGAGTCAAGAGACTACCGCGGTAGGGCTGGCGGTAGACTTAGGTCTACCAGGTGGAGGTACCGGTGGTTAGGTACCTCAGTCGGGCATGCTAGGCCATACCAAAGGTACATAGGTCCTAGTAATGGTTGGGGGTTACCCTACTCTGTAGGGTAACCCAAGTAGTCAATTTGGGAGTTACCCTGAATTACTCGACGGAGAGTCCAGGTAAAGTTACCCTACTCTGTAGGGTAACTCGGGGTACAGTTACCCTACCTTCGGACTAGGGTTACCCTGCCTTGGGCCACGGGTTACCCTGCTATGGAGTCAAGTTACCCTACCTTGAAAGTAACTTGTTACGCAGGACTTCGGGGGAAGTGACTAGATTGTTTGTCACGCGAAACTACATAGGGTGTTCGATTCTCAGGTTGTGCGGATCACTCCCGCACAACCAGTTGAGCTCCGAACAAGCCGTAACTTGGAGGTGTGGTTGCTAACACCCCCCTCCGGCCCCGTTATAAGTCCCTAGCGTCATGGGCTACAGCCTGAAGAGTTGCTGTAAGTCTAGCAAAAGTCTCCAGGTGGAGATGCTTCCATAACACCGTATACGTCACTGCCGTCCGTCCGACCGGAAGCTGTCCGCAGGATATATGAGGGGGAAGAGGAGAACCTGGAGAATGGCCTCCAGGTGGTTTCGTGTAAAACGGACCAAAACTGACGGAGTAATACCACTTTGAAGTAAAGAGTAGTATGTGAGGTTACCGGAGGCCAGTAGGCGAGGTAACCGAAGTCCGTTGCCCCGAAAGTGTAATAGTATTGGAGAATCGTTAAGGACTCTAAGACACTAGTCTAAGGTCACGATAAGACTCACTTCTTGGAGGGTTGACTGTGGGTAGCGCCTATTGGTAGTCAACCTCCGAAGGGGTCTGTCGCGGGAGCTACGTGGCTATCATCCGGAATGATATAGAAATGAGTAGAACCGGATAGATGTTCAGGGGCTGCGAATGCTTGTAGAAGACTAAGTGTATATGGGTAGAGAGTTCCACATTTGGTATAACATCCGCTCGGGCATGTCAGCTCGCCACTGACATGTCCGCGATATGAAGAGTTTTTACTCCTGCGGCTGTATTGGAGATGCAGCGGCTAAAACACTTCTATCGGGCAGATGTTAGAACACCACCGAGTGGTCTAGTTCGCTACGGAGGATCGTTGGTCCGACCCGTAGAGGTTGGCTAGACAGCCCACGGGAGTTGGGTGCTCGCGAACGCAGAGTAGTGATGGGGAGTAACTGGCAGCATACCAAACCTACTTAAGTATATGCGAGTTCTCCTCTACTCTGGCAATCAACTACCTATCGAGATCAGGACTTAATTGAGTAAAGCTGTGGCTTAACGATATTAAGTTTTACCGTTTATTTTTTCAACTCTACTGTTGATTATCTTTATCTTTACTTCTGAAAGAATACTTCGGTGCGGTCGCAACCTCGGGATCCATCTTCCCAGAGGGAGCCCCCGTTACACCGGGGATATAGAACTTGAGTCCTCCAGTCCAACAGTTCGCTCTTCCACTCATATCAGTGAAATTTCAAACTCACCCATGGAGGAAAGCGAGCAATCCAACCCACCATCCACGCTAGAAGGCAATACTATTGTGGTACCAGAAGGCTCCCAGGGTATTGCCGCGAATCTACCATATCCGATAACCAATGAAACAATTAAAGCTCTTCGGTATTACGCCCAATGGAGCTATCCTCAGCTTCAAGCTGCATTCGGAATCCCTCTAGGATCCTTGCATCGAATGATCCACCGACCAACACCCTCTCAGAATCGATCCATAAGTCTGGGCGGAAGCCGTGGCCCCGGCCGTCCTCCAGTTATTTCTTCTGACCTCCGGGCACGCCTCATTACTCAGGCCACCGAAAGTGCACAGAACCGCCGCCTCCCCTATACTGAAGTTGCTCAATTAGAAGGTATCGAATTGGGTCGTAGAGCACTGAGAAGGATGTTTGAAAGGGAGGGCTATCATAGACGAGTAGCACGAGTAAAGCCTTTTCTTTCACAAAGAAACAAAGAGCGTCGACTTGCCTGGGGGGAGCAATACCACGATTGGACCCGCGAAGACTGGATGGATATTATCTGGTCCGATGAGTGCGCATTTTCAGTCGGCGAGGTATGTGGAACAGTTTGGGTTACCCGTCACCCTGGCGAGGAATATCACGAGGATTGCCTTGTTCCTCGCTTTCCACGTCGCACTACTGTTATGGTCTGGGGGGCTATCTATAGGAACCAAAAAAGCGAATTGGTTATTTGGGATACTCCATCCTGGGGCCGCATTAATGGTTCTACCTATATTAACCACATAATACGGCCAAATCTGCATCCCTGGTGGCAGTCTCTACACTCAACCGGACAGACACATTCCGGTTACATCTACTTCCAACAGGATAATTGTAACGTGTTCGCTAGGTGCTAATCACGTTTCGAGAGGTGTACGATAGTTGACAGGTGGCCTGCTCTTCCAGAGAGGAGGCGAGAGCTGTATGAACTAAAGGAGGCTTCGGAGGTGTACTGGAGAAACTAAAGAGTAACCGTTCAACCAAGTATATTGAAATACTGTCTGTCGAAGTCTGTCCTTTCCATCGTGGAATAGGACGGTCTTTAAATACACAAATCAGTTCATGTCTAGCATGAACGAAATCAATCAAAGGTATCAAGCGATACACTTTGGTAAAACAACATAAGTATCAAATCAAGTATCAAAACGATACTTAAAACAAAACATAAAACAAACTAAGTATCGGAACGATACTTAAAACAAGCCAAGTATCAAAACGATACTTCAAACAAAACATAAAACAAACTAAGTATCGGAACGATACTTAAAACAAACCAAGTATCAAAACGATACTTAAAACATAAAACAAAACAAACTAAGTATCAAAACAATACTTCAAATAAGCCAAGTATCAAAACAATACTTAAAACAAAACATAAAACAAAATCCTTAACTGAGTACCAGTACCGGTTACAATAATGCCCCTGCCCACCGATCTCGCATTGCTCATGCTGCACTACAGGAACTTGGGCTCGCTAACTACCTTCTCCCTTGGCCTGCCTGCTCGCCTGATATGAGCCCCATCGAAGGTGTTTGGTGCTTGCTTAAGCGTCGAATAATGCAACTTCGTCCTAGGCCCACCACCACCCATGATCTTCATCAAACAATCCTCCAGCAGTGGGCTAATATCTCTTCTCAAGAAATTCAAAATCTTACCTCCTCTATGCCAAATCGGATTTCAGCTCTCCTGGAGGCTCAGGGTGGACATACACGGTTTTAGGCCCTTTACATAGCTGGGCTGTGCTAGTAGGCTGCCGGAGCTCATAGTCAAAATTGCCCTCTAACATATTCCGCTTTCACTATATGGGCTCAACTCTTTTCTTTTTCTTCTTTCTATTGTTAGAGCCTGTTTGGATACAACGGTTCCGTTCCGTTTGGCGACTGTTTCCTATGTAAAACGAGTAGTGTTTCTATTTTCAACTCAGAGGAAACGGCCTCTTGATTTGGGAAACGGAATGGGGACCTTCTATTCAAATGGACTCTTGGTTTAGATTGATTTCTCACAGTATTATTATAGGCCTACTTTTATTTTTGTTTCTGTATGAGTATTTTTACCCCTCAAGCTCTCCCCTCATCCTTCTTGTCTTACCAGTATCCTTACCCTGATCTCCTTGTATGAGTATTTTTAAAGGCTCCTCAATTTTTGTGTAGTGTAGTAGCTGTTTCCCGTTCTATTTTATTTATTAAAGCCCGACCGCCAATCATATACTATCGCTCGGTGCAACCTAGCTACTCTCCAAGGTGTTTGGCAACACTGTGATTCTTTCCAGACAATCTTATCTTCCGATCGCTCTGATCCCTGTTTTGCCAGCCTTAGTTTCCGCTTTTTAAGGACACCCCCGAGTACATACGAGTAGGGTGCGATGACAGAGTGCCACCTGCTCGAGTGCTCGCTCGAGTCCTGGTGTTGCAAGTCTGGATCCCCAATTCCAAGGATTGGCGCGCAGTGCGGCTGACTGGCTACCTGTACGAGGAGTACTTTCTGCCAAACTTACAGCACCGTATCACACTCGTACCGGTAAGTTACTCGTACCGTATGATATCATTTCCAACTCTAACATCCAACACTGCAGCTGGTGGTGGCTGGGCTTTGTTCTCGGGAAAGCCGCCATGGTTTAGACTATTTGTTTGGTGGAGTGTTACGGGCCCCGTTGAATGCGGATCTTTTTCCTGATAATATGATATCATAATACAAGTATTATGATACGGTAGCCCAAATCCCGACCAATCCCGCAAACCTGAAACCTTTCTTTCGTGATACCAATACCTGAAAAGTCCAATACCCTTAAATCGGGGTTGGAAACAGAACCTAACTTGTATACCGGTGGGTGTTCCCTCAACAGTATTCAACTGGCCTACAGCCTAATCCCATAGTATGATATCCATGATATTATAGAGGGAGCTCGAAGCTTTTGAGGCTGGGCGTCTAATACCCGAGGCACAATTTCAGCTCGAACTGCTAGGAAATACCAAGACTTCAGTGGTTCAGGAAGCTGTTATCAGGTCTGGAGAGAGATATCGGGTCGGAAGACTGGATAGTTTAAGACTCCGGGGCGTTATCGAACGTTTCGCGCTCCCAGGCCTGCGATGTGTCCCAGAAGTCCCAAAAAGGTAACTATCCAGGTATTTTTCTTTCGGCTTCGTCGGGATTTATCCGAGCCATGGTGAAGTTTGTACTTTATTGGCTGCACTGGTGGACGCTCTGAACAGGAATGAGAAAGCCAGGTATTTTTCAAGTTTCCCCTGTCAATAATAGTACTTTGGTTGTTAAACAACTCGCGAAAGCACCATCTCTAGGAATACGGTACCGGAAGTGTAAACAACTATGGCCGGGACTGTCCTGTGAGATTTGGGGAGCTTTGGATATACTAAATTAGCCTTGTATTTGAACGAGCCTACTTGTACTCGCGAATCCAGGTGACAACTAAACTGTGGGGGTCTTGACTAGGAGACACGATCTATGCCTCAGGTCTGTCTGCATTCGCCCAAAAGGCGGAGGGCTGTTTTTTTGTAACCTGTTCTCCAGCTCCGGCTGAAACTCACTTGATATGGTATGATATCATACCTATTCGAATAAGGTCCGTGTGAGACTTTTTTGTTCATGCAGAATGATAAGGGTCAATGATCTTGTGGCATGAATTCGGGTGTGTGAGCACTTGACCACCGGTAGAATACAGTACAGCTTGTCCGAGGCCTAAGCAGGGGAAATCAAACCACAAGGGTTGGCAGTTGGGGTCTCCAGTTTGGATTCAGCAGCTGCCAGTATGGATACTACCGTAGCATGATACAGCATTTCTGGTCTGCTGTATCATACCCCTGTGCCAGTGGGACAGGGGCCAGTGGGACAGGGGAATGTCTGGATTGATGGCTTGTATCATAACGGGTTCGAAGGGGGGCTGTTTCGGGGCACGAACTGGTTGGTGGTGGTGGTGGGAGTGGGGGTGGGGTCGTACTCGTACCGCTACCGGTACGGTGGGAGGGGTTGCTTGAAGGGATAGGTAGACTAACCCTTCTACCGTACCGGTACAGTCGTGTCCGGAAAATATTTGTACCCCGCACAGCAACCGTGCAACACCACCTCACCCACCCCCCCATCACCCACCATGGCCCCAAAAAATACCAGAAGAGAAAAAGAAGACCTGAACCAGCAAATCTATGCCCTGCATAAGCATACCAGCATGGGTTATGGTAAAATAGCTAAGGCTATTGGGGTTGGCAAGTCTACTGTTCAAATGGTAGTTACTAGAGCCAAATTAAGAGATGGGAATACCCACTATGCTACCAAGAAAGGCCACCCCACCAAGATTACAGACACCAAAAGGAGGACAGTAGAGGCTATTATTGATGCTGAGCCTCATTTAGCGTTACGCGATATTACCCAAAAAGCGAATATTGGCCTTGGCAGGACCACAATTGACAAGATCATATCAGAAGCTGGTTTTAAGCTTCTGATTCCAAGGAAAAAGCCTTTTTGGAGGAAAGGACAAAAAGAGAAGAGAAAGGAGTTTGCTAGGAGAAGGAGGAACTGGAGGGGGATATGGAATTGGGTTGTCTTTGTTGATGAAGCCACTATTATCTATGATCCAAATCCTGCAGGCAGGAAGGTCAGGATAAGAGCTGGTGAAGAGTTGGAAGAAAAAAACTTAAAGCCTAGCTTTAAGTCTGGGAGGACTAGTATTGGGGTCTATGCTGCAATCATGAAGGGTGGGAGGACTGAGTTAATTCTTGTGAGAAAGAGGGGGGAGGAGGAAAGGACTAGCAAAAGGGACAGACTTGGCCTCAATTCCCACCAATATGCAACTGAAATCCACCAGCCATACCTCATCCCATTTATAGAAGGTCTGGATAGACCTTCTGATAACATCTACCTAGCTGCAGACAATGCCTCCTGGCATTGTGGTGAGGAAAATCGAAAATTGGAGGTAGACTGTGGTTACAAAAAACTCCCTTGGCCACCCAACTCACCAAATCTCAATCCAATTGAGAACACCTGGGCTCTACTCAAAAGAGCCCTTACCAGACGATTCTCCAGACTTGAAAGAAGGCCTCATAGTGCTGCTGAATTGTTTGAGGCAGCAAAGGAGGAGTGGGATCTAATTCCCCAAGAGACATTGGATGCTTGGATTGATAGGATGCCTGAGAGAATGCAGGCTGTTTTGGATGCAGATGGAGGTCACACAAAATGGTAGTAGGATTTATTTAAAGCTTATGATATCTACTTTCATCTATTTCCTAATTGAATTTATATCTTTTATTTTTTTATTGTTGAATGGGTTGATCGTGGTTGTTGTGGTTGCCGTGCGGGGGTACAAATATTTTCCGGACACGACTGTACCCCCTTTGCGTATTTATGATATGCAAGGTGCGGGAATAGTTATGCGAAGGTACGATGCATAAATCATGTATTCCGGATCATTGTGATTGCAACACGACTTCCGATAAATGCCTACGTTATGACATTATCTTCCGTTTAAACTGAATGCCGCAATTGAGAATGGAATGACACGCTTTGTTATCTAGAAAGAATCCACTCAACTAGGGAAAAAACCTATTCTATAAGGAAGGTCGGAGGCCGGCTGGTAATACAGTAAAAGGTCATCCCCTCAATTAGGGGAGTGATTTGGCGTACTGGGGTGGTGAAGACGATATACCCAGGCTTTAACAGTACTCGGGTACTCGAGCACGAGTACCATGGGACACTATATCATTTGCCCCGGGTCACCAATACACATATCTGCTGCTGTTCCTTCTATCGTCCCTGAGAGGAATAACGACGAGGCAGATACCATATTCCCATTGCCTAGACAACCTACGAGTAGAGCGGACCGTGCTAGGCACCTCCACGGAGGGGTCACCCGTAGGATACTAGAGAATAGCCATTGCAATTCGTGAGAGCCTCAGAAACAGACTACATACCACGTGCACACGCAGAGTCGCGATTTGTACTTGCATAGAGTATTAAATTATGTACTGTATCATACACGAGGAATTTTTCAAACCTTTCAATATCGTAGGAATACTAGCCTTGACGCGGTTATAAGTTAGGTGGCGACAGAAGTGTATTGTACTTGTTATGGTGGAGATACCGGTGTGGAGCTCTCGGTGGAATCCAAGAAATTATCATCATCATTGTTGACGCTCAATTTACCACACCATTCTCTCCACCCCGCAAAAACGATAGAGGTTATCACCATGGCTACGGGTTGTGTGATACGTCCCAAGGACGGGCGCAAAAAATAGTCTGCCGCACACAGACCACACACCCCTCCGCCTGTCTCTCTTGGCGCGAAAGGAGGATCACCATTTTCCCACCCTGTAATGTCTCACAGGGGGAGGCGACGTTGAGTTTATTGAGCCTACAGTACCTACTTGTACGGTACTCGTACTGTATCCTACCATAATAATAATATTATTATGATACATATTCCATGCATTCCTCCTACAGTATCATACAACGCAAGTATATTGTGTTTGCGTGCGTGTGCGTGTGCGTGCGCGTTTGTGTGCGTAAAGTACGGTACTTGTACCAAATATGGAGCTGCATATATGCTGTACCTCTTCCCTACCGCTATATACGGTACAGTATCATGCGAATAATGTATGAATGATTGAATGAGTGTGTATTTGTTGTGGTGGGGCGCTTCTCTCTCTTTCCTCTTGGTGCTTCTCTCTCCCTCTATCATCTCCCCCACTATTCTCTTGTTGCCCAATCCCTATCCTTCCCCCTCCCTCCATTGTCCTGTCGTCTGTTCTGTTTGTGGCATCTGTTGCATTCCAGCCTGCTTGTACCGCGGACGGGTAAAACTCGAGTGTGTGGTATCTCACCCTCGCTCTTTGTCTCCCGCCTACACCCCTCCTTTTCCTTCCCCATCTTCCCTCCTCACGCCCGATCCCCACTGTTTTCCTTCGAGTGCCATCCCTTCCCTCTCGGTCCTGATTCTTCCAAGTGCTTCCATTCCATCAGCATTCACCTTTGCTTCTCTGCCTATCGAGTTGCCACCCCCACCCCCCACTACGACAAACTTGAGAGCACAATTGTCTCCTTTGCTGATACGCTGAATTCCAAACCAACCCTTCAAAATGTAAGCAGCAAAACAAGCTTCTTCGTTTATTATCTTCTTAACGAGCTCAAGTTCATTTCTCCATGCCAAACGCTGACGACAAAAATTCTAATCATCGCTTTCTTACGGTAGGCGTCTCACCGTATCGTTCATCTCAACCTCCCAAATCATACAGCTCGATGTTCCATCCGATATGTCAACTGTGGATTTTAAGGCGCTGATTGCTGCAGAGATCCCCGCTGTCTCTTCCGTGGCCCAGCATCTCTATCACAATGGTCGGCTCCTCGCTGACTCTGCCAAAACTCTTGGAGAATACGGGGTTGCCGAGGGGGATATGATAGTCTTGCATACGCGGGGTAGTAGTAGCAGCAGCGGTTCTCCCGGAGCCGCATCTGGTCAACAGCAGCAACAGGCTGGGGCAATAAGGCGTTCATCAGGAGGCCCTTCCCAAGGCGCGGGTAGAGGTGCTCCATACGGGCGGCGACCCGCAGCAGCGGGCCCGCCATCTGCTCCGGGAGCCCAATCCGGCATGGACTCCGAGATGATTCGTTTGCAGGTTCTAGGGGACCCGAGATTGATGAATGAGCTCAGGAACTCCCAGCCGGAGCTGGCCGCGGCGGCCAATGACCCAGAGAAGTTCGGAGAGGTCTTCCAATTAATGGAGCGACAAAGGGCCGAAGCTGAGAAGCAGAAGCAACGGGAAATTGTAAATCAAACCTTACTGATATGGGTCGTGAAGATGAAGTCACTGACGCAGAACACCGTCTTACAGCAAATGTTGAACGACGATCCATTTAACATAGACGCACAGAGGAAGATCGAGGAGCTAATTAGGCAAGAGGCTGTTATGGAGAATCTACAAAATGCACTAGAGCATAATCCTGAAGGTAGCAAGCATCCACAATATTATCTCACATGCAGCCCTACTGACGTAAGAACCTTTCCTCGCGTAGCTTTTGGTCGTGTAACAATGTTGTACATCCCGGTTGAAGTAAACGGGACCAAAGTGAAAGCATTCGTCGATTCTGGAGCGCAAGAAACGATCATGTCACCTTCGTGTGCCGAGACTTGCGGCATCATGCGACTGGTCGACTCTCGGTTTGCGGGTATTGCCAGGGGTGTTGGGACAGCTAAAATCTTGGGCCGTGTTCACTGGGCTCAGATCAAGATCGGGAGTCTGTTCCTGGTCTGTTCGTTCACAGTTATGGAAGGCAAGGGTGTGGGCTTGCTTTTAGGGCTTGATATGCTCAAGAGGCATCAAGCTGTTCTTGACTTTAAGAAGGGTTGCCTAGTTATTCAAGATGAAGAAGTTCAATTTCTGGGGGAAAGCGAGATTCCTAAGCACGACGATGACCGCGGATTGGAGGACGAGCCGACTGCTGAAGGTTCTGGTGGATCGAAAGTTGGAGGTAGAACTGGAGCCTCAATCGAACCGTCTATCACGTCTACGTCGGCTGGATTTGGGCCTCCATCAGGAGATAGCAGTGGAGCAGCGCCCGAGCAACTGGAGTCTCAACACTCCGCAGAAGCCATAAGCCAGTTGGAGGGACTGGGGTTTTCTAGGAGCCAAGCCTTGGCAGCTTTGAATGCTACTGGCGGAGATATAGATATGGCAGCTAGTTTGCTCTTCCAATGATCTTGGGCTCCAAAACCTGGAGTGGCTTTAGCCTACTTGATAATGGCTTTTTTCCTATCTTCTATTTCCTTTCTGCTCGATTTATTATATTGTTTGGGGGAGTGGTGGTGGGTGTTCAATAGAGGATAATCCAGCGACTATTTGGGGGATCTTAATTGATGGAGTGATGGGGGTAGATCAGCTATATTTAATGCCCGAAACGACCGAAAAAGTTCCCTAGCCGCTTTCCAGCGGTTCATGAGAAGTCATCCAAATTTTGCCGGTCCTTAAGTCCCGTCCCTTTTCATTCCGTGATTTTGTCCCTTTTTGAAACGAGCTCGGATGTTTCCCCACATAATCCCTCGTTTTCCTCACCACGTCGCCGTATCCTTTACGCTGGAACCGACGTCGAAGCCACGACCGCGATCCGCCTCACATAATTCAAATTCAATCCTTAACACCGGGCGAGAAAAAGCCCAAGGCAACAACAATCAAAAAGAAAGGCACGTAGTCAATGCTTGTGCTTTTAAGATTGACCTTTTCTAAAAACATTACACCATCTGTTATGCATTTTTTTTTTTTAAAAAAAAAAAGAAAATCAAACTTCAGCGATTTCACGAAGACGACGGATTGTCGATCTGGTGGCTGCAGCGGCGGGTGTACTATATCCCCAAACAGCCCCCCGTTAGCATTATTCCTGGGGCGCAAGGAAAGTAAGGGAACGCACGAAACGACCCAAGCCCCACCAGCGACGGTCTTCTTACAAGACCGGCATTTCCAGATTCCGACAGATGTGCGCTTCACGGTGGTCTTTCCACAAAAAGTGCAGGTGTATCTGGCGTGTTGGGTGATTTCCATCTTCTTGACTTGTTTGCGGAGGGAGGCACCGTATCTGTTGCAGCATTAATACCCAATCCAAAACCCCTCTTCCCGTATTCTCGCCGCAGTAGTCGCTATAAGGTGCTTGAGCAATAGGAGATGGAAAGGATTATTTATTCACCTGACACCGTATTTGCCGGTCACTGTAGCAATCATTCATTAGCTTTTCTTTCTTTAACCCTCCAATAGCCAAAAAAAATCAAAAATACGAGAAACAACATACCGCCAACCTTCTTCGTGCGCTTGGTCATGTTGCCGAATTTCTGTTGATAGAGTTACTCGGGTTGGTAGTGAAGGTATCCGCCGGTCAGTCGGTCGTCGTGTTACTGAAGTCGGAGCGGTGTTGTAGCCTTCGCGTAAATCGACAAACCAAGGAAGTTTCCCTGTGTGTGCTTGTGTGTGTTAGAAGAGTGGGATTAGGGCTTTGTTTAGCCCTAGTGAGCAGTCATTGAGCAATTGGAGGTTTAAATTCTTATTCCGGAGGGCTTGGCTCTACCTGGCTTGGCTGCAACAGGGCTAGAGATAATAGCATTGTCTCTCCAGTCGCGTCAATCAGAGCTTCAACATCAACCGCTGATATCATACTTATAGTGCAAGGGGAACTTCCGAGGACTATTCACTCCACCCTACTTTGCATACCTACAACTACTCCATATAACTACTTTCGCGGTCAAATCATCACCATCATGGCAAACGGGTACCCTTCACCCCTTCCCGTTCGACCCTCGCCTACTAGAAATCGAAGCAAGTGCTAACACGACCCATAGCTGGAGCATATTCGTCGGCCTCTTCGTTGTTATCGCACTCTCCGCCGTGGTGTGGGTGTTTGCTCCTAGGGGCGAGAATCAAACGTGCCCTCTTCCCTCCCCCTTCCCCTCCCCTTCACCCCGGTACCCTGGCTAACTCAGGAATCCAGCATCTGGCGGAGCTCACTGATCCTTACGTTCGCTGCTTGCTACATTATGTGGGGTATGTGCCATCCTCCCCTCCCTTTGTTAGGATAGTATGAATTGATGCGTACAGCGATTACCTTTATGGCACAATTACATCCCCTGGTAATGCCCAAGAGATCGAATTTGAGGCCGGAAGCGCACTCGGACCCGAGGTTTTTTTAAGGGCGGGTGAGAGCTGGGTGGATGTACGATAGAGGGATACACATGACCCGCGCAGGGGTGAGGGTATGATATATTTATGTGGTAGCGATGGGGGCAGGGGATGGGGTGGAAAGAGATGGATACCGTGCCTTTAATGGGAATTTGATTGCTTTTGGGGGTTATTTTATTTTTCCGCCATTTGTGCGGGCCGACGATGGAAAGTCCGTGGCGTAGAGAGTGCTGTGGGATAAGTAATTTTCGGAACAATGAGTTGTGATTAGATTCGCGGCCCAGTCCCTGGAAGCTGAAGGGGCTTTGGGCGGTTCGGTGGACTTCCGGGTGGTAAGTTGTGTGACGCCGGGCATTCTTTGATGGTATCGATCTTACGCTACATGCCGGGTTGGCATCACATTGCCGCGGCGGTAGCGTTTGTGTTTCTGTGTACCCGAGAGATATACTGGCTCGGACTTACTGTTCCTCCGCTTCGGGAGCAGTAACCTCTCTGTGCTGTGTCTGCCAGACACTTGATTCGGAGTATACAAACAATAGCAACCACTATGCATTTCTTCGAGGAGAATAAGGATACTACATCTCATATCATGCCATCTCTCCAGCATGCATCACTCCTAACCCGACATGAGAATCCTGCGTTTCACTTCCGTCAGTCCCCATACAGCAGCGTGTATGTTTCCCAAACCAAGAGGAGTTTACAGGTCCCCCCATACCAGCCCCGCATCATAGAATCCGACTGCACTAGTACTCGGGAGGATTCGACAGTACTTGAGCACAATTCTTCCGGGTTTCTGTGGAATATCTCAAGCATCCAGCGACACTGCATCGCCAGTCAAACGAAGGGCCCATTCCTCCGTGAAGGCCTGGGAATGCCCATCCCCCAAATCCCGCGGCCGACCGAAACCCGCTTACTCACCGAAGCAATCGAACCCCGAAGCCACAAACAGTAAGCTAAACAGCCTCCCAACATCTCCCGATCGTAGTCGGTAGCTTCCTCATTAGCACGCTAGCTATGGAGCAGTGCTGTGTTAGTTAAACTACGAGTGATAATATACAAGCTTCCCACAGGAGCGCGGAACATGCCGTTTCCAGCGCGAAGCTGGCAAGAACCATGATAGGTTATCACATTGCGACAGCAGGTGAGTCTGCGGAAACCCACCATCAACCAGGAAGGTATCATACCCCTTTTCCTTTCCTCGCTGCGTACAGACCGAGGTGTCATACCACGGTACTGGCATCATACATGGCAATCAAGGGCCAGGTACGGTACAGTACGTCACCCCCAAAGAGCAGGATCTCTCTGGAAAAGGGCTGGGTTGATGAGGGTCATGGGCGGCTGGAGTGCGCGCGTGTTGATGGGTCGTGGATTTATTTTTCCCCCCCGAAGGAACAAGAAAATGGACTTGAAAGGCACCCAGATCCGTGCGAAGCAACTCCCCCTTATATTTTCTACTTTTCTTTGAGAGTAAGGCGGGTGAACATAGTACTGAAATAGATGCTCCACCAGGTGGACCGTCAGGGGGGGGGGGGGGTTAAATCTATAAAACGCGTCAAATGAGAAAGGGGGGGGATATCTGAACCGAGTGAGAATTCATGCATCCAGTGATTTATTTTGTTTATTATGATATCATTATCTAAGTCTCGTTGGGTTCTCCGGGACTCGAATTTACTATGGGACACTTCTCTTTATTGTTGACTTTTTTTTTACCCTAAGTCTCGGGGTTAATGTGGGAATCATTGTGGTTGGTCTTTCCGCGGGTTGGCTTTTATGCTGCGTCGTTCACTTCGGGGGAGGGGGGGGCAATTTGTAGGGCTTGATGGTGTCACTCATGGTCCGCGTGCGCCACTCTTGACGTTTAAACCAAACATAAATTCCTAACTCAATTGGGACATCCAAGACTCAGCTAACCTCCCACCCTCAGATTAAACCAAACATCTCAATCCCCCCCTCACCAATCCATATGCAAAACTGGGCTAACGTAGTGTGGGTCTAGCAAAGCTCCCACTCATCCCCAGCATCAGGTGCATTCGTAGCGAACTGGGTCCCAGTGACAAACCCTTCCTCAGTAGACCACGTGACCCCAATACCATCGAATAGTTCCGAAAACCGCCAGGTCTCCTTAACCAATCCAACACTCAACTTCTGGCCCTCCGCACCCTTGGCCACATAATACCCGGCAGTGTCGCCAAGGCCGTCAACAGGCTCAATGGTAACTTTATCATTCCTGATAAGCACCCTCTCCTTGTCGTAGTCCACATCCTTGATGCGGAACTTGGTCCTGCGGATGGTGGAAACAACGATCCTGCCGCTATCACGATACCAGTACAGATCAGGCTGGCGACGGTTGCGGATATAAAAGTTCTTGCTGGAGATCCAGTCGGGGCCAATAGTGGGGTTGGAAAAGACAGGCCAGTTGCGGCCCGAGTCGGCGTCGCCGAGGATGACGGACATGAGCTTGTAGTTGAATTCCGGGAGGGCGTTTTCGCGCTGAACGTAGATGATGGTCCACCACGGGTCCCCATCGATTGTGTCGTAGTACCATAGTTGCGGGTTGACGCGCTGTAGCTTGCTATAGCGGTTGGCGCCGGCGGCGTTCTTGAGGGTTTGGAGGCCGCGGAAGAGCTCGTCGGCTGCCCAGCGGGACTCGAAGGTCAGGAGGTGACGGCCCCAGTCGGCACGTTTGGTGTCGGTTTCGCGGGCATATTTTATGTAAACATAGAAGATTCCTGACATTCTTGTCTTCGTTGGCTAGAGATATGGGTATGTGTACTCGTTGCGATATGATCGGATATTGGGGTTGAGTTTGAGATTGCTGCTGGGGAGGGATCTGATGTGACGGGGGAGGAGGGCTTATATAGACATCGTTTTCAGTGCAATAACCGCTCTCCGAGCAATGGAATTGCCAGCTGAAACCCGCAATCGCAATTACTCAATGGAACTGCTCCTCCAAATCCTTAAACTCACCTGAAAGCCCCTACGTCAGGACACCATGCGCAGGGAACCGAGTCGGGGAAATGCCCCGCGCGCGTATACACCACTCCACATCCCACCTCCTCTCTTGATATTTCTAACATCCATCCTACACCCCCCCCAACCAAACAAAATACCTGCCGGAATAGCAACCGAGCGTTCAGAGCCAATAGAGTACGACAAGAAGAAGCGGGATCTTCCCCTAATCTCCGGGATTGGAGAGGGTGTTTGTGCGGGTTAAAGAGCAATGCGCCAAACCAAGCTGAAGACCTGAATAACTGCCAGACACCTAGCTGAAGCACTGCAGCGCAGAGAGAGAGGATGTTATCTACCAGAAGTCGCGATCAAGAGTGGAGGGAAAGTGTGCTCGGGTTGACTGCAGAACATACCCTTTTGGGGAGGAATAAGGCCTTGTCGTGCGGTAGTGATACTATTGGATTGGCGCAGCATAGCAAAGAAACTTGAGAATCTACCGATACTGCACAAGTGCCCGGGGAAATATTTTTGCATTGTATCATATCATACGAGTCAGGGATAATTAGCCATCAAAATATAACACCTGTCTTGTACGAAAACATCTCCCCTTGACACTCGTGCTGGGGGGTGGCCAAAACTCGGGCGCACTATCATACCTGTGGCCACTGTTTAGGGCTTATCTGGCATAGAAGGTTAGGATATGTCGTTGTTGCGATGCCCTCATGGGGGTGGGGTACGGTGGAAGTGGGCTAGCGATGGCAGTTGTGATAGGGAGTCACGTGGGCGATTTTGGTAACGAAAAGGATTATCATACCAGTTACCCGGACCAAACGGAAGGTTAAAGGGCTGCCAAGGCTAGGGATGGCAGGGCCCGACTTATCCTTCAGTTACACCCAAATGCCTGCTTACCTTAAATCCCTTCCTTATCGATACACCGCAGACTATCAACAAGGATAACCCCCAGAGCAGCCTTGCTGACCGCCAGTAACCCGCCCCTCCCACCAACTCCAACACGGGGAGGTCCCTTGAAAAAAGTCATACTAACCCCAACATGCAGCAGGATCCTTGCTGCGATGTCTACTTGAGTACAAGTAGTTCGGAATATTCGTACAGTGCACAACCTGCGGGAAGACCTTATTCGAGCCTATATATGTTGTGCAGAAGTATCGGGCAGAGGGGCCATCAGAATGTCGCTCCCACGTGGAGTCCAGCTAGAGGAAGTCTTATGCCGCAACGGGACAAAACATCCTCCAAGACCATATACTCGTACTCGAGCAGAGATCGAGAACGGCAGAGTAACCACACAACCGCAGAAAACCCTGGGGGAGCGTATCCTTTCCTACCTTAGTCTTCTAGCCGCACGGCACATAAATCATCCCGAACTATTTACACCTCCCAGGCGGCCTACACACTGCCAGTACAGCGGCACCTCCAGGGTCCGCATCATAAACTGGGATTCGTCGCACGGCATTAGCTAGCGAGAAACCAGCAGACGCTTTTACGTTAAAACCAGGAACTGAAGTGAAAACCTACGATTGCGTCGAATTGAGAGCCTAGAAAGGGTTGGCCCTCGCTATGGAGAGCGTTATGATATGGCGTTTTATTGCGATTTTGAGAAAAAAGCAAGGATAAAAATCCCATTTGAACGCACCAGCGCCCACCGGTTCTCGCCGGTCACTTGTAATGCGGTATTTTGGGGTTAGCTAATATTCGGTAATCGACGATTCAGGAGCGGCGCAGGGTAGGTGCGATAGCCGAATAAGCCCGTCAAGCCCATTTGCCTAGACGGTATGACACTTGCAGGTATGATACTTGCAGGTCGTTGGTCGCCAGCTGTCATCGGACCCCGCGACCGATAGCAGAGGGTGAGTGCATTATCACATGTAGTTGGGCATGCGGACCATAGTAAGCTACAGCGGTCCTGCCGGATGAATGCTATAAGTCAATGTATTATCACGGTGGATATGGGAGCACTGTAAGTCAGCAATTCCGATCCCTCCATTGGAGAGTGCTCGGACCATTCTCTCCCGCGCACAAGCTTGGAATCAGGTGCAGAGTTCAGCTCTCACACCGCGTGGATTGGGGCACAAAGAGTAGAGATTGAGAAGGTAAAGGATAAAAATGAAGAGATGTTATTGTGGTATCGGTAATACGGGAGAGATTCTGATGCTGGTGAGCTTAGGTGTTGCAGTTACGGTGGAAGAGTGGGGGGAAGCAAACTCGGGAGGACTTGACGAGATTATGGGCAATGAGGCTAGCCATGATGGGAATGTTGCTATTCTTTCCAGCATGGCATCCCCGCGGCTACGGTTCACTACCCGAATCATTTGATATCACCCGTCCACAGCTGGGGTTTGAACAGAGCGTTCACACGGTGTATCACATGGAGCCGTGATGCCCAGTTCTGAAGTAGAACTATACAGCCTATGCTCTGGGGGAGAGAAGTGACCATTAAACCACAAATATTATTCATAGCATTCCTCTGTTCCCGACCATACCGGTATGGCCCTTGCGGTGAAAGTGCCGGCTTTCCCCCACATATGATAATCTCGCTGGGACAACATCCATCCGGGGGACAGCCCGACCACCCGCGATGGTGCTGCTATTACCAGAATTGGCTGACCGCCGACCCTGCCGGCCGGTATTCACCAAAATCTAGGGAAAGTTGGCCACTAGCAAAAAGGATAAAATTTATAGGTCTATAATCCGGGTGCCCATTCAGAATCAAGTTTTACAGAGGGTTGTGAGTTATTATCTTCCCGTATGATAGATGATACGCATGGGCGAACAGCCACTCACATCCTCCATATCCTCCACGCGGTTCCCCGATATCTTCAGCATCCCCTCAGAGCGTGGTATCCTGCCGTTTTCTGGCAGAGGTTAATATTGGCAATTCAAAATAAGAATACGGCGCATGTATCATGATTGCAGTATATATTATAAAAATGGGTTCGAGGGCTGTATCACCACTCCCTTGTAGAATCCGTTTTGTCCCAAGTCCGACAAGGTCGGGTCAGGAAAGTGGACAGCAGAGATCCCAAGACTTCGATGCTGTGCTAGCCCCGGCAACGCAAGTTCCCAAACACGTCCGACAATCTTACTTTGTCGAAACAGCGGTACAGGTCTCGCACCACCCGGTTCCTAGCCGGAGAAGGGATACGTGAACTCCCCTCCGGGCTCCCC
Source organism: Tuber indicum (assembly GCA_006112555.1). Classification (NCBI taxonomy): domain Eukaryota; kingdom Fungi; phylum Ascomycota; class Pezizomycetes; order Pezizales; family Tuberaceae; genus Tuber; species Tuber indicum. The sequence continues at coordinate 350,068 of VBSK01000390.1, read as the reverse complement.
CATCCACTATCGCTTAATCCGTGACGATGTGTGTATAGCTGGCGTGAAGCAGAAACCGGGACTCCCCAACTCGACGCCCGGTAATCTCTCATCACGGGAAATCACTCGTGTTATTAGCAGGGGCAAGGGGTCTGGCTAAAGAAGGGGAGGGGGAGGTTACAGAAGCATCGGGGTTGGTGACAGAGAACGAGTGCGGTGCTTACAGAGTGCAAGGAGAACTCGACATTAGGGCCCAGAGAGGAGTAGATTGCTGCTCCGCGAGAAAGATATTGTGGTGCAAGATATCATATTATGATACCGTTTGTCAGCACCGCGATTTAAGTGCTGCCGCAGTTCACCCACCTGTACGAGTGCTGTCCCATACGCCACCAGTTGTTTATGGTACTGTAATGCACATACTGCACTCGTACCGTACATTAGCTGTTGTGCGAAACGAATCGGTCAACTTAAGGCTCGGTATGCTCCGGGGGAGAAACAAGCGAATAGTTGCTAGTTCTGTGTCGGCAAGAAATTTTACGCCTTATGCCCTCAACCTCCACTATCGCCATGCTCCGCCACTCCTTAGAATCACAAACTTGACATGCGCAGCCACAAAGCCCCGTCTCCATTCGAACTTAATAATACATAATACGCCGAAGGTCTAGCAAGGCTACGTCACGAAACTCTAATATCGAGAAGAGGAAAATATAATTTAAAAAAGGAAGAAAGGAAAAAAAGGAAGAAAAAAAAAAAAATTCCCCTAGTATCATAGCAAGGGCTGGAAAAAAAAAAAAAAAAAAAAAAAAAAAAACATGGAATTTATGACATCACCTTTCTATCCAACCTACTTTGTGCGATGTATGAACGGGTGCTTGAGTGCTTCGACAGGAGTGCAACGTCGCTCAGGATTAAGGTTCAGGCACCGGTCCAACAAATCAATGAATCCATTCAATTCTTTCAACTCCGTATCCGTCATTCCAGGCGATGCTGCAGCTAGGAGCCTTGTTTTCAGTTCCCTGATAGGCTTGTTGAAGGCAAGCGTCTTGGTGATATCCTATACGGGCAGAAATTTTAGTAGGGCTTGGGAGGAGACATCAAATGAGTTGCCATTTACCTTTCCCGTGATCTTATCATTCTCCACACTCCTGAAATTAAGCATATCATCAAAGTGCAAACCTGTGAATTTTCCCTTACGAAGCACCTTTTGTGGGAATTTTCCACGGCACTCCATGATCGAACGCAGCATCTGGTTATTGGTGCGGCCAGTGAATAAAATCTTTCCAGTGTATAGTTCGTAGAGAGTGCACCCAATGGACCACATGTCGATAGCAAAGTCATAGGGAATACCTAGAACTACAGAAAGTATCAGCATCGAGGAAATTTAATCAGGATAAAAATTGCTTACTAATTTCGGGTGCTCTGTAGAACCTACTCACGAGGTAAGGAGTAATCTCGTTTTCAGAAGCATCGGATGCAGAACCAAGATCGCAAATCTTGAGCATATTGCAGTTTTCATTTGCCTAGCACCAAGAATTAGCACGGCAGTAACGTGGACACCCCGCGCTGGACCCTACCAAAACATTGTCCGGCTTCAGGTCTGCATGCAATATATTGCACTTCCGCAAGAGCGATAAACCGAGAAACAATTGCTGAGCATATGAACGAACTGCCATTAGACTAATACCCTCACTTCGTCCGTATCTCTTGAGCACTTCACGTAGATTAATGCTAAATCAAGTTAGTAAGGAATAGGAAATCGGGGCACAATTGGAAATACCTTAAGTTTTCAAAAACGATACAGAGATGGCCCTTGTGCTCAAAGCATCTCTCTAACCTAACCAAATGTTTTTTATCATCTGGATCTGCTTCGATCAATTTCTTTAATATATCAATTTCCTTCAACCCAGCCTTTTTCCTGCGATGCCATTAGCACTATAAATAAAACAACTAGAATAAGAACTTAAAAAACGTACATCGTCTCATTATTTCTAATGATCTTGATAGCAACCAGCTTCTGAGTTGTCAAATCCAGGGCTCGTACTACACCTGAGAACATTCCTCTGCCAAGATTTGTCTGTACCCGGTAGCGGCCATCAAGGAGCTCAGCAGGTATAACGCGGTAATACCCATCGGGATCGTCCCAGTTATCTAAGAGACTAGCATCCAGTTGCTTCGCGTCAGAAACAATGGGGTGAGTCTTGTCAGTCTGACTTTCAACCTTCTTTGCTTTTGGCATCGGCCCCGCAAACATATCATCGTCGTCACCTTCGGCAAACATGTCAAAGTCATCATCATCCTCCTTCTTTATAGGCTCCTGCCGCGGTTCTTGCTTTGGTAAACTTGCCGGTGTCTGTTCATCCCTCACAACGACTTTGGTCACATCGTATGCACTAGAGGGCGCTTCATGATCGTGAATACGCTGCTCGTACCGTTTGTTATCCTCCTGCATATCAACCGTTGGGTCGTAATCTGCTGCCGAGGGCCCCTCATCCTCAGCAATTGCCATCGCCGTAGAACCTGCATTGATTATAGTTGCACCATTTTTTGATATGTTGAAGGCGCCGGCCGGAGAGTCTTCACGCGAAGAATCAGGAGGCGCAGGGGATGCTACAGCTAGAAAGAGGTTAAGCAATCAATAGAGCTAAGAGATGGGGTGTCAGAGCCAACCTGGAGTAGCCTCCCCCTCTGACATTCCTGGTGAGTTCGGGTTTGATCCAGCGATCGCTAGCGCCGATACAAGAAGTGGTGTAGCTTGCCCCTTATACTTAGCCTTGATTGCCTCCCTCTTCTTGCGCCGCTCTTCAATAAGCTTAGCCTCATCAACTGGCTCCTCAATCTCCATTTCTTCCGGCGGTGGTTTAAGCGGAGCCTTCTCGGTGGGCGGGTTTCTATCATCCCCCAAGATTTCAGCTTTGGGAGGGAACCCAATGCTCTTGGAGGTTTGAGCGGACCTTCCGCTATCCCCATTCTGAGAGGTACGGTAATTAAAGGACTGTTTATCCCCATTCCCCTGATCTGACTGTTTGTTGTGGCATTCAGTATCTCGTTTTGATAATTCAGACGGAACTGGGATATCTCCTTGTTCGCTCACTGATTGCTCCTGGGAGCGTCTGCGGCTGTCGTTTCTACCCCTGTCCCGTTCCCTCTCTCTGTCAACGAACCTGTTACCACCATCACGTCTGCTATCGTCAAAATATCCACGCCTACCGCCTTTCCCATCTCCTCTAGGCCCCCGTGGGGGCGAACCACTGCGGGTACGAGATCGCTTGGTATCATGGTAGTACCTGTCCTCATGGTCGAAAGGTCTGGGAGGATCTCTAGGCTCGGAGCGGTCGATATCGGCATACGAAACCCTAGGGCGCCTCCCGATATTGACGTCACCATTTGCTTCGTAGTGGACCCTGTGCTGTCGGGGATCGGGGCCCCGTTCGTGGCTTCGTCGTCTTTTCTCACCACGCATGTTTTCCCCGTTCCCAGGTCGACGGATGTGGTCTCTAGGGTCAAAGTGATCATGGCGAAATGGAGGGTAGGTGTCACCGTTACCGCCGCGGTAATTGTTGATGGCGGGAGATCTCGAGCCTCTGTTTCTACTTGAAAGACGGTCAACCCTGGGGCCAGTAACGGAAGGCAGCGATGGAGGTGCCTTCTCTACTTCTGTTTCGAAAATTTCACCCTCCTCGTCAAATGACTCGCTTGGTGAATTCATGGTGCACAAACGTCTAATCTTCTAAGTATCTCTGTAGACACGAATTTCTTTCGTTGAAGAAAGTATTAGCCTCGCGTTTCTTTGGAGAGTGAGGCGTTTGTTTGGTAGAAGTCCAACCGGGATTCAGTTCCGTAGTACAGCTTTAGCTGATTGTCCGGTCGATTGAGCGTAGAAGTAATCGGGGGAAAGTGGGCGGGTAGAGAGCATATATAGACGCTCTCTATATGAACAACAGGGAGCAAAGCGTATGAACTAGAAAGGGGTGGGAGTTTAAAGGTTGTGCTAGCAAGACACAGGGGGAGGTTGAAGAGGAAGGAGAGGAAGGAGAGGAAGAGAAGCAAAGAGGAGGAGAGGTGAGGATGATGAAAGTAAGGATAAGCGTCGTGGAGAAGATCGTGTGGGGTTAGGGTTGTCCAACTTAATTGTTTGGTTCGTGATGAACCCTGAGCTGCACGCGTAAAGTCTGTCACTAACAGAAGAGCGACCCAAGTTCCTCCGGGGAAAAACCACCGTTTCAATTGCTGTGGTACCGTATCATAGGATTCTGTAAAATAGTCTACCGATACTGCAATAAGAAACACACACAATCACGCCATGAACCTGGGATCGCTGGATATCATTATTAATAGTAAATAAATTGATTTTAAATGAGATTCACCGAAATATCCCTTGCACTGCAGTACTAGTACCGCACTGTACAGTACATATCATACTCGTACCAGTACCGTACTCGAGTGACAATCACGAAATGCTTATTCCTTGATTGCGGGAGTGTGCATCACCTAAAAATACCGGTACGTGATCTGATAATCTAGATTACTTTGTCACAGCATTATCTTATCGCAATCTTTCTCATCTATCTTGGCGAAACAGCTTTATCTGAAATTTATATGATAACTTGTCGCTACAAAAAGCTCTGGTATGATACATAATATTATTATGATATCACGTTCCATCACCCATAACTCACTGCGAATTCCCGTACCGAACGAGATGCCCTCCCTTCCGCCTGCATCACCCATAAAAGGCCACACTAGAGCTTCATCAACTGATGAACGACGGGGTCAGTATGATACTCGACTTCCTCTCCAACCGTAGTTCCTAATCCCCATAGTTTCTGTCCCCCGTCGACGAACAAAAGGTCCCCTAGACCTCGGAGAGTAAGCTATCCATCCGCCCCTCACCAAGCAAGGCAAATAGAGCTTCCCCTGCTCTTTACTATTTGGCAGGAGAGCTAATAGATACCCTCTCAGCCCCCCATTCAAGGACCACCCAGTCCCCACTTCCGTCGCAGCAACCACAACCTCCCCACCCTCCTCTCCAACGACTCCTAAACAACGAATGTCCGCCGGCCTCTTTGACATGCACCCGCCCGCCATATCTCGGGACTTTACCTACCTCCTCCACCCCCAGAACTTCCACCCGCTTCCTCAGCACACCATCCCCGCCGCCTTCCGCGCACCAGCGCACCAGCCCACAGCATCCACCCCCCTCCACACGCTCCTGTCAACGGGACACTTTCGTGCGGCAGCCATAACTGCCGCTAACCGGCTCACAAATTCCACCTCCCCGACTCCGCTTACCATAGAGGAGATATTCAAGCTCTGGTACATCCGACTGAGCAGTCTCATGCTCATTGGGAGCACCTCCACCGCAGCACAGGAAATAAAAGTGTTCTCAGACCTGGGTTCCAACTTCTACCGGGATGCACGGGGTGGGCACTTGGTCCCCTGGGAGCTCCGCGTTCTTGCAGTCCGCTTGCAGGCCATCGGGGTAAGCGACTGGCGTCGGAGCATAGCGCTTTATTATGAGCTAGCCCGTGAGGCCCGCGGCGAGGTACTGAAGCGCGAGGCGAAACCTGACTCCCCGGAACACAATGCCGAAGGGGCCTCCCTCTGGAGGGGTCGTCTCTGCGACTTGGGAATTCGTGTCGCCAGCGCGCTGGTGGAAATGGGTGACTTGGCGGCTGCCTCTCGACATCTGGAAGGACTTCGAGCGAGTGCCGATGACCACGAACTCAAAGCAGTATTATGTCTACTGTATGTGCGCATCGGGAACCTGGCGGCTGCAAAGAAGGTTCTCCCGGCTGTGGGCGGGGAGGATATACGCAAGGGGATTCTCTGCGCGTTGATACTCATGGGCGAGGCGAAGTGGGCGGAGGCCGCCGCTGCGTGGAAGGAGATTTCCGATACGAAGAGAATCGAGGAGGGTGGGGACATGGCGACTAATAATTTGGCAGTCTGTTTACTGTATATGGGGGATCTGAAGGAGGTGACCGTTTCCCTTCTTGACAATTCTCCATCTCGTGCTGATGGGATACTTATAGGCCCGAAGAGTCCTCGAGTCCCTAATCGATGGCGGAACCTCTTTCACTGGTCTAACCTTCAACCTCTCAACAATCTACGAACTCTGTAGCGACAATTCAAAAGTACTAAAAGCAGGTCTAGCAGAGAGGGTAGCAGCCCAAGGAAAAGAAATGACGGGTTCTAGTTTCAAAATGTAAACGGTAACAGTTGATTACAGTCACGCGCATTGCTATTCTAGAATACCCGACACCATGGGGGAAAACTACATTTATTTTATTGTTGCATCATCGGGCACAGTGACCGTTTATCTTAATTGTTACATACAAGGAATGGTGAACGGGCTGCATTTTCAGAAGTCAAGCTTCTCGCTTTCGCACAGGTCATAAGTTACATGATATCCTCGGTAGGGGAGTCATTCAAGACATGTTTTATATGAAATCATGAACAAGGACAAAGGAACGACGTAAGGAAATCGAGATGTAGTGGTATTTGAACTAGGAAAAAAGATGGAGAAAATAGGAAAGTGCGGGAGAAGGAATAGCCAAGGAATCACACCGCTAAGTGCCCAAACGCTGAAGTGGAGGGAGGGAGAGAGGAAAAGAGACCAAACGAGCGTTCTGTTGGTTGTGTAAGAAAAAGGAGATCGTACGTACTTTTTGGTTGGTTTTAATCTCACTTGGCAACAAACGCTGTGGGAATGAGAATACATTCCACAAAAGGCAGCAAATCCCGGAGCCGACGAGCCAAGCTAGCAGTTTTGAAGATAGTTGCTAGGGACTAGACCAGGTCTTCCCTGAATGCCTACTATCTCTGCCTCCCACCATCCGTCATCCTGCTGTCTCAAAACTGCGACGATATCTCCCTTGGCAAAGCTAAGTTCTTCCGGGATAGCGGCCTGGTAAACATACATGGCTCTCGCTGTTTTTCAATATGGGGTCAGCCCCTTCTGTTCATGTAAATTATAATGATGCACGGGTCATTGCGTAACTTACCATAATGTAGGATTGGTCTGCCATCGCGGCTGTATTGCCTACTAGTGTCGGCAACACTCTTGCTCCTGGGACGGGCAATTTGTCCTCCTCCTCCTTGATAGGTTGCGACTACACCCACCTGGCTGCCATTGTCGCCATTGTAATAGCTATGCCTGGAGCTCTGGCCATCATAACTGCCCCGAACACTACCCGCCTGACTTCTGCCTCTGGATCCATAGCTGTCATGTCTGCTATGGTGACTGGGCGCAGGAGAATGTGATCTATAATTACTCAAAGCAACCTCTTGCCCGGATGGCAGTGGTGAAGGGGAACGCTGTGAATAAGCTGTGTACTGGCCCCTATTTGTGTTTGAGGTGCCGGGACGTGATTGTGTGTAAGGATTGGGGGACGCCGAACGATTATATGTAATTGGTTGAGGGGAGCTGCTGCGATGCCTATCGTCACCATAAAGCTGTGGACGGGGGCTAACACTTCTATTAGGAATTGGGCTGGCCGCTCTGTGGTCTTGCTGGTTATTGGATACCTCGCGAGAGCTTTGTCTAGATTGTGTGCGTAGATTTTCCATTGTCCTGGCTCTTTGCCGCCCAGACCCGGTCCTACTTGGCGCTTCTTCCATAGCCACAGGCATCTGGGGGCCGTCGAGCATATGGTCCCGTTGGTTAATGTATCTTTGGGTAGTTTCCTGCATCTGTTGAGATGTGAAGGCGGGTGGCGGGAGACCTAGAGCGCTAGTCTTAGGGGCGTAATTTGGTGGCGGGGTCCCTCGCTGCGCTGCGTTTATAGCCGAGTTCGGTCCAGGAGCCGGTGTCGCCGAAGGGGCAGGTGTTGCTAGCCCAAAGAACCGATCTGCAGTATTCCTTGGTGGGGCGGACCCTTTTGTCACGCCCTTGAGCTCCGCTAGCGCCTGGGCTATAGGATCCAAAGCCAACTCATCCTCCTCCGGGGCTTTCCTAGGTAGACCCCCTTTGTCACTCTCCGGCGCTGCTACGTCAAATACATTCCCACCGACATTAAGTGCAAGACTAGCCCTTGGGTCTATTGGTTCGGGGCTGTCGTGTTCACCATTAGGCCTTTGCTGCGTTTGACGCTGCCGTCTATTTGCGGAGCCACTCTCGTATCCTTGCTGATGCCTGGAACTCGTTGAAGGCGAGTTGCTCTGTGGGGCTGGGGACCAAGTGCTGCGATTTCTCAACGACGGCGGGGGCCTAACAGGTGATTCTGGTTGTTGTTGTTGAGCCTCCATACGACGCTGCTCTTGAAGCGCCATATGCTGTTGTTGCTGCTGCTGTTGCAGCTGGAGTTGATGCCGCTGCTCTTTCTCGCTCTTGCTCTTCCTTCTGAATGGCCCGCCATTGCTGAAAAAACCGCTCTTCCGTTTCCCGACAAGTTTCTCCTCTTCTCTATGTACTGGCTGCTGTTTCACTGGAGACCGTTGACCCCCGCCCCTGGCAACTAGTGGGGCCTCACTCCCACTGGAAATAGAGGTTGGATTAGAGCAATCACTTCCGGAAGCATGGCTGCTGGGAGGGCGCGCGATAGGGCTGCCGCCCGAACCACTATCAGAAATCATATTTCCAGGACGACAATACATAGTCATCCCATCAAGAGGATATTCATTGTGAGGCGCGTTCTGAGCGGCTTGCCTTTCCCTCTCATATCTCTGTGACCTTGATGGTGTTGAAGTGCTGCTGCATTGCTGGTACTGGCTATCGCGGCGAGACCTTGAGCCAGGAGTAATATTACCCGCAATTTCTCGGTTGGCGGGGGGAGTCTGTGGTTCCTTGTTTCTCAAGTGATCACGACCAGAGCGGCGATCATGTCCACGACGCCCGTGATCACGACTCACTTGATCCTGCGACTCATACTCAACTCTTTCCGGCTCACGACGTGCACTATCACGAGATCCGGTGTTTGGAGCTTGCTCTGGTTCTTGTTCAGCCTGAGATGAGGAGCTTGTAGAGGGGTTTGGTGAAGCAGATCTAAATGTTGGGTTTCCTGTGCGGGGGAATTGTGCTACACTATAATTTTCTTCCTGGGTCTCCGAGGCTCCGTCATCCGATAAGTCCCCTCGACAAAAATTGATATATTTGGGTGCATCTAAGAAAAGGTCAATGATATAACAGCGTGGAACGGAATAGCAGCAGCTACCTGGGATGTCTTGGCCTGTCCCACGATCCAGTATAAATGATGTAATATCCTTCTCCACTTCGCAATCTTCCAAGGACACTCGAACCTTCTCGCAAGACTTTTCGGAGGTTAGACCTGCGCAATACAAAAACCATATATTCCACTCACCTGGTCATCGTCAACACAGACAGTGGAGGCAAGGTTGGCAAAAGCCCATAGACTAGCCTTTAAAAAGTCGATCCTTTCTTCCTCCAAATCTTGAAATTTCTGTGAAAGGTGTCAGCAAGATCATTACCCACCCATGGGAAGGTTGACTGAGCGTACGTCGCAAGCTTGTTTCCACTCTTTATTCCACCTAGCAGTGGTGCCTTCCAATGCCTTGATCGCCTCCTGATACTCGGCATTTGAGGTGACCAGGGCGGCCTGTGTTTTCTCTAGCCTAGCCTTATTCTTACGTTCTTCTTGTCCCATCACCATATGCCCCTGGGCAAGATAGCCCTTAATTTTCAAGCAATCTTGTTCGTAGCGATCTCGAGTCTAATATGCGCCCCCAGCCTCATTAGTACCATGCCCCTTTCCTTCATGGCACTAAGGCGGAAAATACCTTATTCACTTGGTTGGTTTGCTTCGATTTCAACTGAAGGATTTTCTCGCAAGTTCCCTGAACAATTCTCCTTCGCTCTCGCCAAGCTCCCGAATAATCCGTCAGAGGTTGCTCCAACTCTGTTTTCATCTTGTTAGCAGTGTTTTGGTGGGCCTTTCCCGTAGACTCGACTTCTGCTCTGAGCACATCCATAGAAATCTTGAGTGTTCCTGTCTCAACAGAGCCAAGAGGTTTCTTTGAGAGTGCCAAAAGCTTCCTGGCAAATTCATCCTCAATCGCCGCTCGTGCTATTTAATAATTAAACCAATCAGCCAATACCCTTATGAAGGTTCGAATTTATAAGCAGCTACCGGCATAAAAAGCTTTTAACTCTTCGCATGTAGTCTTTGCGTCATGCATGCGCTGCAGGAGAGGGCCAACGCCAGCATCATCCTTTCCCCAGAAATTGTTCGCAACTATTTCATGACATTAGATATGTGACCTCCAAATACCGGTACAGGTGAGAGACCAACGAGGGGGGGGTTGGAATGGGATGAATACATACAAGATAGCGAGACAGATGGTTCAGACATGTCCGAGGACATAAGCTGTCGCTGTAATCGTGTCATAGCGTATTAGAAGAGCTCGTAGGAGTCGTGAGGATCGTAAAGTGAGTGTGGAATGAAGCAAGGAGGCAGCGAGAACGCCTGCAAGGAGCAAACGGGAATTGCTGCAACTCTAGGGACACGCACTATCGCTGGCTATCACTTCTTAGGGTGAGAATCAGAAGCGGGAGTGGAGAAGGGGGGGCCGTATGTGGATGTCAGGCTGTAGATAAAGCTGTGGATGGCGTGTACGGGGAGATGTCGGCTTGTAGAGCACGGTTGCCATGGAGACAGGCTATGTATATGTAAAGAAAAAAGGCCAAAAAATTTACCCATAATACTTGATAATACAACAAGCCCTGTCGCCAAGACGGGTAAGCGCGCATAATACTGTGCGAGAATCATACTCGAGTACTGTACTCGTACTTGCGGTACAACGGTGGGCAGTGGGGTATTTGGTCATGGTAAGGGTGCGTTGTCAAGGAGGATTTATTGGTGTTGTTTGTGCTAGTGTACCATTAGAATTAAGTTGATATCTTTGTTACTGTCCCATGACCAAATGCCTCACCACTGTACGAGTACTAATACGGTAATACCAGTACTCAAGTACCGGTATGATACTTTATGGTCGATTAGGCTGTTGTTCAAAGGGTTTGTTATACTTGTAGCTCGCCCCCCTTCCCTTGCGGCCCGCAGTTATCACACAAGCGGATCCCCTATCGTAGTGGCTGCCGCAGGCTCTCTGGTGCTATCCTACTCGTACACCTGTCCCATACCAGTACGAGTACTAGTATTCTTCAACACTTCCTCACAAGGAGGAAGCCTTCACAGGTACAGTTGTGCCGGTATTCGAAAGAGTTAAAAAGTTGGCAACCATTAAAGGGTAATTCGGATACCGGTGAAGCCCAACAGGAATCCAGGGAACCTCTCCTTCTTCTCCACGTTATCCTAGCTGAGATACAACGTATTGGAGATTCACTGGTTGATCAAGTCATGATATTTTGGACTACCCGCCTCACCTACCTCAATCAATATCCTACCCCCCCCCCCCCGAATTTTTTATCTTACATCCACTCATACCAGATGGTTTACTGGTCAACTCTTGCTTTTGTGACGCAATAATTGAGGTTAAAAGCACCAGCAGGCATTCCTAGAAGAAACAGTGCTTACGTAATACGGACGACCATTTTGAAAATCTCGCCGGCAGATTATCGATGAAGCATGCATAAAATTTTGCAGTGTCCAAATCTGCATCACCGCGCAGTGCTCAAGCCGCGAGTGAAGAAGAGCCTTTGTCATTTTGGGCCTGAGTTGTTCACCCGGAACGAGCAATGCCATTATTTGTGACGGATGGTGGTCTTCCTCTCTGAATGTTCCACTTAAGAACGCATACCGGTGCTTAACCTCGATAATGCAGTCGTTGTTTTTCTCTTCTCCTTGATTTTGGGCTTATTAAACGATATCTCGACAATCCATTAAATTCTACCACTGCTGGTACGAGTAGACTACAGTATGAATACATAGACTAGATAGTTAATATTATTATGATACCGTCCGTGAATTGAGTCGAGTGGTGGCGATTGTCACCACTGCGCCACAGGCGGTGGCTCGCCTCCTTCTAGAGTGGACAAGAGGGCATTGTACCGACCGCTTGTAGGCCTTGGATACTGGTAGGCTACCGGTGCTTGTAAGTGCGTGTCTAAAGTCCTCGCACGATCAAGCCTTGAGCCTACCATACGAGTAGAGTGAGGGTGAGTAGACAAGTATACGTTCTACATACACTTTGTGTCGGGGCGTGATCAAAAGTATTGTCTGCTAAGAAACGGAAAGAGAGCCCTTTCCGCTCCATCAGCAGCCATCACACGCTTCACTAAGATACGGTACGATATCCCAAGTAACTGCTTTTCTCTTCTTTTTTCTCACTCCTCTTCCTCTTCCTCTTCCTCCTTCTGCTTTACATCGATTAAAGTACCCAAACGTACTATCTTGAAACCCGTTCTCTTATCCCCCTATTCCCCGATCTTCTCCTCCCCATCCCCATACACACATCCTGCATACCCTCCGCCGTCTGTACTTCCTGCGCTTTGCTTTTACCCTGATACAAGCTTTTCGCGTCTTGGACCTTGCCCACCACCTATCACTACTTTATCACCGATTGCCATAGCTACATTTACATTTAATTCTCATTTTTTTTTTTACCCCTGGCTACTACCCCTACCGTACTTGCCCTAAGGCACGACCTTTGTGCTTGAGCTTTGAATAACTTAAGGGCTTCTATATATTTTTCAACGGTACGGTAGGAACCATCACGCCGGCGTCCCCTCCCAAACACTTTTCGCCGCATCCTGCCGACTGTAACTTGCTTAACACCACTCTTCGTCCAGAGCCTTTCCCTCTGCACACATCCTTCCACCACTTCTCCCCCCTTCCATTTTAACGCATTCCTCCTCTCCTTCCTCCCACCCCCCCCCATCCCCCGCCTCCCACGCACCCCGAAAAAGAATGAGCAGCGGTCCCTGTCGCCAATAGAATGACAGCGCAGAACAGCTCGACACCTTCAAATAATACCACTTCTGATATCCATAATTACCCGCACCAGAAACCTCCATCCGTATCCGATCACGCCTCTCTCGGTGCCATTCCTCATTCTCTCTCTTCCTCATCGCAGTATCGGAGCCTCCATCTGCCAAGCAACTCCGATCTACATCAGCCCTTTTCGACCTCTGCCTTCGGCCAGACTACTCACGCTACTTCACAGAACTCCCCCGTCTCTGGAATTCCTGATTCAAGAAGCACCACCGCCGTCCCGTCGTCTTCCCAGCAACTGCAGCAGCCTTCCCAGCTACCGTCTACTTCCTCCATAACGCTACCCTCCGAATTTATAGGCTCGACGGCGAAGCCCCCTGAAGGCGGTGGTGGGACCGGGAGTGCGGGGTCATTGCGTTTGGTGAAATTAGGCCTTGCGCACCTCAGCCTATTGATAAGTACTTTGACTGAGAGTAACTACGAGAACAAGCGTAAAGAGATTCGAGAGGTGAGCTTTCGCTATCCTTGCTTGAAGGCTTGCCCTTTTGGACGGCTCCATGTTGTGTTATGCTGCCTGAATATCCTCGCACATTATTCATAACACCCTCCCATTTTTCCCCCCCCCAATTGCTAACATTAGGCACTACTACTTCAGCTCCTCAACGTCAGCATGGAGATCAATAATAGGACCATGCGGAAGCTCATATCCAATAACTACTCATACATTATGTCGTCAACCAGTAGCCGGTCGTCACCCAATCCTAATCATCGACTCTTGACAGAGACGATTAAAGAGATTGCGAGTTCACCGCAAGACACGAAGGAAAAATTTGCGGATGTGATTGCCGGAATGGCTAACGATGGTGAGATGGCGAGGGATTTTGATTTGGCAGTATTTCTCAGTCATTTTGGGCTGGACAGCCTGCAGAAATGCATATTGGCGGTGGGCTTAAAGCAGAGTCAGAGGCACGATCTCCGCAACAAGGGTATCAATCTTATTTATTCCGCCCATACAGAGATCAGATTGCTGACCATCTGCGTCAAAGCTTATGAGATCATTCACAAGTCATTCAGGTCAATGTTAGAGATTCTGGCTAACCCCTCCAGACATCCTGAACTGAAGCCGGAGGGGATTGCGTTTTTCATCGACCAAATACTAGGAGAGCCGGTATACCCATTCGCTGATAATCTCAAACGACTGGAAATTTCGTACGCTGCGAGGTCACGCTACAAAAATATGCAATTGCCACCCGAAATCATCCATGTCACCGAGTCGATCGAGAAGCTGCGGCAGCAAGAGTCGCTGGTCCATATATTCTCCGTACTGGGGCCAGAGAGTACAAGCTCGCTGGAAAATTGTAGGGAGGTTCTCAAGCGGAAGTGGAAGGTTCAGATTTCGGAAAGTGAGATGACAGACATGCTGGTTCTGATGGCCACGGCAAGAAATCCTATCGAGTGGCATGCAGATTTTTTCGTGCGAGCTCTTCAGCATGAGAACCTACCTCAATCCTTTAATTGGGAGCGTGTGGTTGAGGGTTTGGATAGAGAGGACTTTGTCTTGGAAGGAACAGAAGGGTTGCATGTTATTCTCACCGCTTTGCAGCATGGAAACACCGATCCCGACTTTCCTATCCATAAGCTTTGGGGTGGTAGATGGAAGCATCCGCGGTCACAGTGGTCTGTTCTCAAGGGGTATATCAAAGCAGACAATCTGGACGTCAAGAGGATTCCTGGCATTCGAAAGGTGTTCTCTTCGGCTGATTTCCTATCTTCCAATAGTAGCCTCAAGCTTATGGTTGCTACCTTCGAAACACATAAGCTGATATCCCTTGATGCTGTGGATGCTCTTTTCCATCTTGCGTTGCACGAATCGATTCCCCCTGATGTCAAACAGGCAGCGCAAGCAGAGCTGGACAAGGCTGCTAAGTTTACACCAGAATTACTTCTTTGTGGGGCTTTAATGATACCTAAGCCTTGGCCCGAAAATTTGGAGCATGTCATTAACAATCTGTTCAATATGTTTTTTGAAGGGCATACTAGTCATCAGCTGGTATTTTGGCGGCTTTGGCATGTCGACAGGCCATTTATTATCGGCCAGTTTGTTGACTACCACCTCGGGAACAACCTTAATATCACACGTATCCTAGATATCGCCCAGGAACTTCGATGTCTTAGTGATCTATTGGAGGTTAAGAATGCACCATTCATCCTTGATGTTGGAGCTTTGGCAGCTAGGAGAGAATACCTGAATCTTGAAAAGTGGCTTCAAGAAATGATCAACAAACATGGAAGCGATTTTGTGACAGAAACCTACCGATTCTTGCGGGTCAAAGCGGAAGCAGAGTACATTCAGACGAGAGAAGGTGGAAAGCCCGCTATGGTTAGTCTTAGAGTCGGACCCGTCCACACTTTCCTTACCCTGCTCGATAGGAAGTAAGTTCCCCAGGCCTCTTGATTGCTATGTCAACCACTAACTGCTTATGTAGTCATCCGCCGATGACCCAAGATATGCAAGAGAAGGTTACAGAAACCCAACGTTTGTGCATCCAGGCTTACCCACGGCTGATCAATCTTGGTTGTGGGATGGATTCCATCATCTTGGCGAATAATTCTGAGAGCAATACATTCCCTCCTATCGTCGACAAAGAAATGCAACAGAATTACAAGATGATGTACAGCCAGGAGACTGAGATTAGTGAGATGGTCACCTATCTTCGCCAATTGAAAACGTCCTCAATCCCCCAAGATCAAGATCTCTTTGCTTGTATGATACATGGCCTCTTTGACGAATATCACTGCTATCCTTCATATCCACTCCAAGCGCTTGCGACAACCTCTGTGCTCTTTGGCAGCATTATTGTCTACAAGCTCATCGATGACATCCCACTACGTGTTGCGCTGGCAATGGTGTGGCAAGCTGTCCGTGATCACGACCCTTCTTCGACAATGTACAAGTTCGGTCTACAGGCCCTGGTTCAGTTCAAGGAGAGGCTCAAAGAATGGAAATCTTACTGCGGCCTGCTTGCGCAGGTCCCAGGGCTTCAGGGGACAGATATATGGAAGATTGCTCAAGATGTTATCGGCGGCAATACTGACCGACAGAACGAACTGTCGGCAAACGGCAACACTGATCGAGGGGAGCCCGGAGCTGTGTTAACTAATGGCGACTCCAATGCCTCGTCTCCCGAATCACCACACCACCCTCCATTTCAGTCCTTGGACCCCACTATGCCGTTTCGAGATCCATCGGCTTATACTGAACCCGACGAGGAAGTCCAGGATAGGGTTTTGTTCATCGTCAACAATGTTTCTCATTCTAACCTAGAGGAAAAGCTGGAGTCATTGAAGGAGCATTTGCGCGAGGAGCACCACCAGTGGTTTGCCGACTACTTAGTTGTGGAACGGGCCAAGCTCGAGCCTAACTACCACAAACTATACCTCGACCTTTTAGACAAATATAACGATAAGGGGTTAACAGCAGAGGTTTTGCGCGAGACTTATGTCAATGTTATCAAATTACTGAATGCGGAGGCTACTTTAAACAGCTCGAATGAGAGGACACATTTGAAGAACTTGGCTTGTTGGTTAGGAGGACTGACGATTGCGAAGGATAAGCCGATAAAGTTTAAAAATATCTCCTTCAGAGATTTGCTTATTGAAGGATTTGTCACGGAGAGGCTCACGGTTGTCCTTCCCTTCACTTGCAAGGTTTTAGAACAATCAACCAAATCGACAGTCTTCAAACCCCCCAATCCTTGGCTAATGGCTACTATACGAATCTTGGTTGAGCTCTACCAACATGTTGAGCTCAAACTTAACCTGAAATTTGAGATTGAAGTTCTCTGCAAAAACCTGGATCTGGACATCAAAACCATTGAACCCTCGACAGACATCCGAGAAACTCGGGATAGGCCGGCGGAGAAAGTAGAGGAGAGCTTACCAGTTGTTGAGGATCTTCCTTTGCAGCCACAAGATTTCTCCCCCACATCAGATCCGGTTCCCGCCGGGTTTGCCGACCATGTTATCGTCAGTTCTGCGGTTCAACACCCTGCTATCAAACGCATTCTCCAGCTAGCCATAGATCGTGCCATTCGGGAGATTATTGGGCCGGTCGTTGAGAGATCCGTTACTATTGCTAGCATTTCGGCATCTCAGCTCATCCAGAAGGATTTTGCGACAGAAGGTGATGAAGGAAAGATGAGGAACGCTGCGCACATCGTCGTTCAGCACCTTGCCGGAAGCCTGGCTCTTGTTACATGCAAGGACCCGCTGCGGATGAGCATGCAGAATAACATCCGTGCTCTACTTGCTCAGAGTGGATACAATGAGCAAGTCATTTCAGATCAAACAATTACTGTGTGTGTCAACGACAATATTGATATGGCATGTCAGATCATCGAAAAGGCTGCCCAGGAACGTGCTATTCCAGATATTGATGACGGATTGAGTCAAGCGTACCAACTGAGGAAACGGCACCGGGAGTTGAGAACTAATCGACCATTTGTCTCCCCTGATGTTTCCCAAGTTGCACTACAGCTCCCAGATCAGTTCAGGTTGAAGCCAGGCGGACTCTCTCCCCAGCAATTGAGCATGTACGAAGACTTTAATAGGATGGCAAGGGCTCCGAACCCGGAGGGTGCTAGAAATTCGTTCGAAAGTGCTTTCCCAAACGACTTTTCGCCAAGCGGAAGCACAATTGTGGAACCCCCGCAGGCGCAGCCGAGAGCTTCTGAACAATCCCCCGGCGCCTCGGATGCTGGCCAGAAAGAAATTCAGTCTAAAATTTTGGTAAGTTTTTTTGGTGCGTCTATATGGAGGCTTGTTGTTCTAATGCTATCTTTCCCCTAGGTCCTCTTGAGTGAGGTGCGGAAGCTTGCGAAAGAGTGTCGTGAGCCACACCTCAAAGACCTACATGCCGAGCACCCACTTTTCCAGTTCATCGAAGCTATACTCAGCAATGCGTCCCTGGCACAACCTAATATACCTCGCCTAAAAGACACTATTTGTACATCTGTGGCTTCCTCGGTATGCCTCATTTTGTATACGGACACGCAGAATCAGATGGAGGTTGAGGCGCTCGGGTTTCTCCTGCAAAAAGTTTGCGAGCTATCACCACTCACGGCAAAGGATGTCGTTATGTGGCTTTCCCAAGGCCAAGACGATGAGGTATGTGCCTGTTGATATATATGCATTTGCCGATGCTGATTTATACAGCGAATGTTCAATGTCCCAGTCACAGTCACGCTTCTAAAGACTCAACTTTTTGCGCTCACCCATCTTGATGCCACCATTGCCAGGTCGATTAGCGCGAGAAAACCTGCAGCGTTGGAGTTTTTGTCACAGTTGCTCAAAGAGACTGTCACTGGTCCAAATCCTCTTGCCCTAAGAGCCGATTTTGCATCGTCACTCGACGCCGTAGGTGGCTGGCTCAAGCAGGATCCCACTAACAAGGTGGCTCTTGAATTGGCTGGTGACTTTCAAGATTCAGACAGGGGAGATCAAGATGTAGATCTCGAGGATCGCGAGAAGCGTGACCAGATTGAGTATATATTCGCTGAGTGGATATCTCTCTGCCAGTATCTCTTGACGACAGAGAAGAATTACTCCTCCTTCATCATGCAGCTTCATCAGACCAAAGCTCTAGCTGATACGGCGTCCTCTTGCGAATTTCTTCGAACTTGTATCGAGTTTTGCATTGCGGAGTATGAACAGTCAACCAGCACCAACCCGACAGCCGCAACTAACTGTTATATCCCTATTGACGCTCTTGCGAAGTTGGTCGTCCTCCTTGTAAAGTACCAAGGGGAAGGCGATCAGAAGGGTCAAGCGGTCGACAAGGCAGACTATCTGAACAGCACTTTGGCCCTGATCGTTTTTGTCTTTAACCACCATCACGAGGCTCGCGGTGAGCACTTTTCACAAAAAGTGTTTTTCCGTTTCTTTTCCAGTATGCTGTACGAATATCACCTGATCGAAAACCAGATGATGGGGTACCATGAGAGAATATTGGAGACCTTTGCGGAATGCTTTTTAACCATCCAACCGGTCTTCTTTCCCATGTTCAGTTTCCACTGGATGACATTGGTTTGCCATCGGTACTTCATGCCTAAGCTACTTAGGCTCGAGGGCGAGAAGGTGAGATTCCATCTGGGATCAGCTCTTCTACGAATACTAACACTATTGAAGGGCTGGCCGGTATTTGCGAAGCTTCTGGAGACCCTTTTGGTGTACGTTGGCGCACCACTGAAAGAACGCTCGATTCCACCAGTCGTAAAGCTACTTTATCGGGGGATTCTCAGGGTCCTTTTGGTGCTGCACCATGACTTTCCAGAATTCCTTGCTGAATGGCATTTCACAATCTGCGAGGTCATCCCAGTTCATTGCACACAACTTCGCAATTTGATATTGTCTGCCTATCCCTCCTCGCTCTCGGACCTCCCAGATCCGTTCACAGCAGGATTGAAAGTTGATCGCCTGCCAGAAGTCAAAAAGGCTCCCAGGATAAGTGGGGATGTGTTCAGACCTCTTATCGATAGTGGGATAAAGCAGTTACTGGATTCGTGCCTTAGTTCCCCCGAAGGTTTGACGAACGCAGCGATACAAAGAATTGTGGAAATGTTGGACACAGAGCCTAGAAAAGTGACTGGGCTCGGATTTGCTACAATCACCGTAGACACCGCTATTATCAACAGTCTCGTCTTATATCTCGGAATGGAGGCCATACGTGAGGCCACTGAAAAGGGAGGCTCAACATTCCAGACGCAGAGCCCACATACCGCCTTGTTCTCAAAACTTGCAAGTGACCTGAAGCCTCAGGCCAGATACTTTTTCTTGAGCGCGATCGCAAATCACTTGCGCTATCCTAACAGCCACACCCACTACTTCAGTTATTTGTTGCTTTACCTTTTCGGCCAGGTCCAGGGCAAAACCAACGAGTCTGATGTGAGGCAGCAAATCACCCGCGTCTTGCTCGAAAGATTGATCGTCCATCGCCCTCATCCCTGGGGATTGATCATTACACTTCTGGAGCTGCTTAAGAACCCAACCTACGACTTCTGGCAGCTGCCGTTCATCAAGACCGCACCTGAGGTAATTGTTTTACTCACTAAAAAAGTCATGATCCGCGATTTAGACAGCTTACACTCTACAGATTGAGAGGCTTTTCGGTGCTTTGTTCCAACACATTAATAATTCCCCCCCTCGTCAGTGAACAAAAATAAAGCATTGTCACTTTTCCACTTTTACTCATTTCCTCGCCTTCCATGGAATCTTGCATACCTTGTCCTTTTCTCATCTCCGGGGGCGCGCTGAAGCTTTTCTTTTTTTGTCTTGCCTTGTCTGTCACAACTGGTGGTTTTTCAGGGGGGAAAAAGCACAAAACAAAAGTTATGTTGGGGTATTTAGATCGGGGTTTTTCTCTCTTTTCTTCTTCATATTCATTCCCATGATTAGTTCTTAGCATCCTTACATCTCCGCATTTCCGTTCGATTTCTTTCTTTCATTTACCTTCCCTTTTTTTCTTGAGGAGGACGATGATAGAGACATGAACGGGATAGATTAGCCTAGTCTAGTTTCAATTCCATCTTACCACCTTGCCAAGAAAAAAAGAGAAAGCGAGACGAAAAACCAAAAAACTGTACCTTCCCTCTGTTTTCTTTCCTTCAATTATTGTTTTTTTCTTTTCTCTTTTTTCTTTTCTTACAATTGCATACGGTATTGTACTGCTCCACCATTTCCTTTTTTCCCCAATTTTTTTTTCTTCGGGAATTGTTTTGTGTATTATGTTACGGAGTTTGTGATGCCGCATGGTTCCCCCTCCCTTGCGGGAATATGGGGGTGGTCAGTCCATGGTAGGGTTCCAGTGCGTTTGTCATTGTTTGTTTCCTGTCAATTTGAGCATGAGGGAGTGGGAATGGAATTTTCTACCAATAGTTTTATCCACCTGTTTCGCCTTTTTTTGCGCCTCACTTGCATTGTCTCGCATTGTCTCGCGCAGTGTACCGATAGCTTAAGTCGCTTTATGGGATTTTTTATACATATATATTTGAGCGCCTACGAGTATAACTTCCAGTATCGCAGGCAGAAGCGATAGCATGAGTTACGCTCGAGTGATAATTTGTGAATGGCAGTGAAGAGAGTCAAAACACTAGCAAGGAACCTGTGTATATTAATACTATATACCCCAACACCCTGAAGCCACGGTAAGATTTAAAGAAGGGGAAAGAAGAAAAATAGCAACCAAGCCAAACGTACGCCCGCAGAAAGTGCAAAAACTCCACATTTGGAACATGAGAAACCAATCTGCCAGTGTTGTCTCGGCGGCGAAACCACTGCCGCGAGTAGTACACCGGGATTGATGGAGGTACCCGGGAAAAAAAAGAGGTGAAAAAGAACGGAGAATAGCCACGATTTTGCACTGATTCTCGATCACAAATAAACAACCCCCATGCCAACGACCTATGGAGACTTATCGCCAACAGTAGCACTCCGACTAACTGGGGCAATCACCGTCTCCTCCTTGATCACCTTCTCGATGATAGCAGGCACGCGCTTTGTCGGCCAGAGGGATTCTTTGACAAGTCTCTTGTAGCCAGCGACAGCTTCGGTCAGGTCAGACTTTAGGACATATTCGCTATCACTGTGTGCTGTGAGGATTCTAGTGGAATGTTAGTTATTGATAGAGATGGGAATAAGAAGAGGAGGAACGTACGAGCCAGGACCATATAGGTAGCGTTTGTGGTCACCATACAGGTTTGGGACATCAGTTCCATAGGAGCAGACTATCGTTTCAAAGTCTATTAGAGGAATTAGTTTGTGCCGGCCAGTGACAACAGCCGGGTGCAGGCACTCACTCTCAACATCATGGTCCGTTTCCTGCGGTCCGTAAGCAACACCAACAAATCTCAACTCGACAGGAAGTCCGTAAACAGTCTTCTTGATGACTTCCAACGTCTCGTCCAAGTCCCCAGCAAGACGGATGAGTACGGAAGCGTTAGCGTGTGGAGAGATAATGTTTGTAGCAACACCACCTTGAATCAACCCGATGTTGACAGTGGACTCGCCCAGAATGTCACTCCTCGGCAAGATCATGTGCTCAATCTTGTACAACGCCTCGACAAGATGGCTATTAGCGTTAACACCCAGTTGCGGGTAACCCGAGTGCGAGGCTTTGCCCTTGGCAATGACATCAAACATGACGATCCCCTTATGTCCCACGGCAAGTTTGTTCTCTGTCGGCTCCCCGAAAATCACAGTCTTCCACCTAGGCCCCAACGAATTCGCAGTCTTCATTCCATCCCCCAACGTCTCTTCGCCGACCACAAACAACAACGAAACGTCTCCTTCGGCAATTACCTCCTCAGCGATCAACTCCTCCACCGCGGTGATCTGCGAAGCAACAGACCCCTTTGCGTCATTCGAGCCACGGCCGTAAATTGTGTTGGAAGTAGCCTTGTACGGGATAAAGGGCGGGACAGTGTCGATGTGGGAAGTGACGAGTGTGTGGGTTGTCCTGTTCTTGCCTAGGTAGGCAAATATGTTGACCCTGTCCTCACTCACAGCTTGCGTCTCCACAGTGAAGTTCTTGCCCATGAGGTAGCCTGCGAGCCATTCCCCCACTCCCTTCTCGTTTCCCGTGATGGAGGGGATTTCGATGAGTGAACGGTGCAAGGAGTAGAGTGGTGAAGTGCTTATTGGGTCGGCGAATTTCTTGATAAATTCAGGGACCTTGAAGGAGGCTCCCAGAGTCGAGCGTATCCCCCGGACCGAAGTGGGGATTCCAAAAGGAAGCTGGAGAGATTGAGTGAACGGCAATAACAAAAGCCCGAGAGACGCAGGGTCGATGAGTTTCATTTTGAAAGTTTGAGATTATGTTTTAATCAAGTTTGATATTTTTTATCTGAAGAAAGGGGGAGAAGAAGTGGGATGGTTCAATTTTCCAGAGCAGATAAGGAAATGGGGGATTGAGACAAACAGACGAGTAATGCGTGAACACGGCTCCAAGAGACGTGGATACTTCGAGTTGTCAAACAGCCAAGGTATGGCGGAGGGGGAGAGGGATCGAACGAGAGAGAGGGGGGGAGGAATAGAGATGAGGGAGAAGGATGAAAACAAAGACAGCAATAAAAATGGAAAATAAAAGGGAGTACAATACCGGTAGGACCAGAGAAGGAGTAACTTAGAGGAAGAGAGAGGGCAAAAGAAGAGAAACAAAAAAGTATGATGTAATCCATTCCCAAAATAAATAATATCATAATAATATTATTTATATATATTTTTAATTGTTTTTTTTATCACGATTTCCACCAGAGACAAACCTCATAACATAAAGCAAGTGATGCCGCCAAGACCTTCATATTCACCCGTTACATTTCCCCAATCTTTAGGGATCTGTTGTAGCCCAAGTCAGAGTACGGTACATTACAGTATTAGACGGGTACAAATGCCGTGGCGTACCGGTTATCATAGACTGCAGGATCTACTAGTACTCGAGTAGGTACGGGTATTACGGGATTGGCATTCCAATATTGGCAGGGTAACCCCTCCTTCATCTAGCAAGAAAGTAATAATGGAACAATGGACCGCCGTGCACAGCTTGTAAGGAGAGCCCTGTCCACTCCCCAATTTTCTTTCCAACCCCGCAGCTCAAAGTTATCCCAATCCCGTTTTTCCACCGTGCTGCTTCTGCTGCTTCTCATCTAAACCAGGCACACGACAACCTCCACAAATCCTCGATCACAACATTCCATCGCATCTCATCCCAAAAAAGAAAAAGAAAGAAAAACCCCCCTATGGACATCGACGACCTTCTACAAGAATTGGACGATAACAAGGTTCTAGGCGGAACGCGAGACATAAACGACCTCACACAGTCGTGGATAGCGGAACGAACGGCCCCGGAGATCCTGCCCTTTCAAACTGCATTGCTGGAAAGGTTAATGGAACGGATCCGACAGCAGGTACTTCAGCTTTGGCATCCTCATTTCCATCTTATTTTTTCGTAGGGGTTTGGAAGTTAATCCTGGGAGCATTTCCGAAAGTAATATAGATTGAATTGGTAGAGACACAGACAGGAAATTTGGATCCGAAGACGAACTTCTGTCTTATCCTTCTGCAGACGGAATTGGAGAGGGTAAAGTTTCTTGTCAGGAGTTATCTTCGGGCGAGGATACATAAGGTATGTTTGCGTCTACCTGTCATAACACATAGTCCCCCTTTCCCTTTCCCTTTCCTTTCCCCGGGATTAAATGAGATGGGGTAGCTAAAAAATCCGCTCCACCAGATCGACAAGTATTCAATATACATCCTAACGACACCTTCAATCCGTGGTAGGCTATCGCCGCCCGAGCTATCGTACTTGAAATCTCACCTTGGACTTCTTAATTCACACTTTCTGGCATCCTTTCTCCGCCGATTTCCCGAACAGTTGCGCCGGCTGGACGATAAGGCCGGAGGGATATCCATGGTGGAGGAGCCGGACCTTGATGGTGCCGTGTTCTGCAAGGTAGTCAGAGACATTGAGGATAATATTGCCCGGATTCCGGGTACGGATTCTGAGTTTAAACTCACGAAGGGGGATGTCTATGTTGTCCGATACA
Organism: Tuber indicum; assembly: GCA_006112555.1. Taxonomy (NCBI): domain Eukaryota; kingdom Fungi; phylum Ascomycota; class Pezizomycetes; order Pezizales; family Tuberaceae; genus Tuber; species Tuber indicum. The sequence goes on along the minus strand of VBSK01000390.1, from coordinate 325,647 downwards.
GCGCCGTCCGGGAATTCGTCCTCCGTGGAGAGGTAGAGCTGATATAATGGCGAAGCTATAACGATGTATCCCTGCTCTACCTTTTTTTTTTTTTTTTTTTGAGCGTTGGCGTTTTTCTCCCTTCCTTGTTGAGATGAGTTTTATCATGGGTGAGCGGGGATTGTATCATAACCGGCGTTTTATGGCTCTTTTGAAGGGAAAATTAGACTCGCTTATTTGGTGGGTTCTTCGGCTAATGACAAAGGAGGGACGTGCGGTACTTTACATTGCAATGTGATATTATGAGGTCTGGTGATACCATCCCATTTCTGTTTCTTGAAAATCCGAATTCCCCTTCTACTGTTGCCAAGGTTGTGGCTAGCAGCCACAACTCCTGGTTGCCCACTTTCTCACAACCTTAAACACTCTGGAGGAGTGCCTAGCAGTTTAAGATGACTTTATGGCTTAACAAGACTTTGTAGCTTACTATTCTAATTTTGTAACTTAACATAATTTTGTAGCTTCTGATAGCAATTTTATAGCTTAATTTAATCTTGTAGTATAATTACAGTATTGTTACTTGATACATTATTATAAGAAGTTTGACTATAGAAAATTTGTAATACCTGCTAGTTATATAAGAAGTTCAAAGTGTTAGATACAAAGAATGTAGTTATTTACAAATGCAAAGAAGTAATATATTTCTTTCTAGTATGATTCAAGATCAGAATATAGCACATGATGTTGATGTACCCGTGCCAAGGGTGTGGCTAGCCGCTACAATCCCTGGATGCTCGCTTGCTCACAACCATGGGCATTCCTCCAGAGTGCCTGACAGCTCAATGCAAATTTGTGACTCAATGCAACTTGGTACTACAACAGATTTGTGGCAAAATACAACTTTGTAACATGGTACTACTTTGTAGTTGTAACGAGACTCCACTGAGTACTATTACAAGTAGCCAAACCTATACCCATACCGGTATCAAGAGACTAACGTGGTAGGGATGGCAGTAGACTTAGGTCTACCGAGTGGAGGTACCGGTGGTTAGGTACCTCAGTCGGGCATACTAGACCATACCAAAGGTACATAGGTACTAGTAAAGGTTGGGGGTTACCCTACTCTGTAGGGTAACCCAAGTAGTCAATTTGGGAGTTACCCTGAATTACTCGACGGAGAGTCCAGGTAGAGTTACCCTGCTCTTTAGGGTAACTCGGGGTGCAGTTACCCTACCTTTGGACTCGGGTTACCCTGCCTTGGGCAATGGGTTACCCTACCTTGAAAGTAACTTATTACGCAGGACTTCAGGGGAAGTTACTAGATTGTTTGTCACACGAAACTACGTAGGGTATTCGATTCTCAGGTTGTGCGGATCACTCCCGCACAACCAGGTGAGCTCCGAACAAGCTGTAACTTGGAGGTGTGGTGGCTAACACCCCCCTCTGGCCCCGTTATAAGTCCCTGGCGTCATGGGCTACAGCCTGAAGAGTTGCTGTAAGTCTAGCAAAAGTCTCCCGGTGGAGATGCTTCCATAACACCGTATACGTTCACGCCGTCCGTCCGACCGGAGGCTGTCCGCAGGATATATGAGGGGGAAGAGGAGAACCTGGAGAATAGCCTCCAGGTGGTTTCGTGTAAAACGGACCCAAACTGATGGAGTAATACTGCTTTGAAGTCGAGAGTAGTATGTGAGGTTACCGGAAGCCAGTAGGCGAGGTAACCGAAGTCCGTTGCCCTGAAAGAGTAATAGTATTGGAGAATCGTTAAGGACTCTGAGACACTAGTCCGAGGTCACAATAGGACCTACTTCTAGGAGGGTTGACTGTGAGTAGCGCCTATTGGTAGTCAACCTCCGGAGTGGTCTATTGGGGGAGCTACGTGGCTATCTTCCGGAATGATATGGAAATGAGTAGAACCGGATAGATGTTCAGGAGCCGCGAATACTTGCAGAAGACTAAGTGTATATGGGTAGAGAGTTTCATAGTTGGTATAGTATCCACACGGGCATGACAGCTCGCCACTGGCATGACCACGATATGAAGAGTTTTTACTCCTGCGGTTGCATTGGAGATGCAGCGGCTAAAAACACTTCTATCGGGCAGATGTTAGAACACCACCGAGTGGTCTAGCTCACTACGGGGGATCTTTGGTCCGACCCGTAGAGGTTGGCTAGACAGCCCACGGGAGTTGGGTGCTCGCAAGCGCAGAGTAGTGATGGGGAGTAACTGGCAGCATACCAAACCTACTTAAGTATATGCGAGTTCTCCTCTACTCTGACAATCAACGACGTCTCGAGATTAGGACTTAATTGAGTAAAAGCTGTGGCTTAACGATATTAAGTTTTACTTTTTTATTTTTTCAACTCTACTGTTGATTATCTTTATCTTTACTTCTGAAAGAATACTTTGGTGCGGTCGCAACCTCGGGATCCATCTTCCCAGAGGGAGCCCCTGTTACAGTAGTATAACATAATACTTGACTTTAAGAATATAATATTTGAAGTCTATGGTACAAAATAAAATTTACATTTTAGTGACTTCATCCAAACTGACTTGTTATTTAATACCTGCAATAAGCAATTTTTTTTATAAGTCTCTATTCCTGGTTTCCTATAATATAAGTCTTAATCTTATTCAGAAAAGACTTATGTTCTATATTATTTGCTATAGACTACTCTTACTTTAAGTTAAATTAATACTATTGCTATTAATTTCTGAATTAGTATAGGTAATTTCAAACGACTATTATGATGCTGTTGTCACAGTAGCAATATTCATATTATTTATATGTAAGGCAGAATGAAATTTAATTGCTGATTTTATATTACACTAGTATATGATATTTACATACAATTCCAAACTCTAGCTGGGAAGAATAATTTATAGCACTCGTGGCATGATTGAATTTGTTAAGAAATATACTGTGTATAAACATGCTAGGTTTGAGAATAGATAAATCTACAAGCTGAAATTAAACCATAATGATATATTGAATTTGAAAACTATCTTAATTGTAAATGTGATATTGAACTTAAATAATATTATCATCATAATATTATATTGAACTGAATAATGCTGTGCTACAAAGTTGGATTTTGCCACAAATATATTGTGGCATCCAGTTGTATTGAGCCACAAATTTGCATTGTGCCACAAATTTATGTTGAACTGCAAATTTGCATTAAGCTGTTGGGTACTTAGGAGGAGAGCACATAGTTGCGAGCAAGTGAGCAACCAGGAGTTGTGATAGCTAGCTACAACCTTAGCACAAGTATGATACTCTGTTATGGATATAACAGGTAGCTTAGGATTTCGCATATGACTCAATGATGAGTCATGGGATTCATGTATATGACTTACTTGAGTTATATGACTTGTTATATTATGATTTGCCAGTGTTATATTTTGCACAAGACTCAATTATCAGTAAAAAAAATACCCCCATCTGAAGTGTTGTTGCTGCGTCCGGACATCTCACCGTTACTCATTACGCCCCGTGCGTCCGGTACGTCCTGACACCAGTTCACATCAGTCGACGTGTCTTGTGTGTCATGTACTTCTTGCTGTTTCTCCAGCTCCTCCTGTACGTCAGCCAATGTTCAACAACGTCTGGGCCACGCCTCGTGTGCTTCCGACCACTGGACTTGCTTCTGACACGTCGGTCTACGCCTTACGTCTGTCCAATGTCCAGACGTTTGCTGCACGTCCCATCCCCTCTGAGCGGTGTCTGACGCTGATATCCGTGCCTTTACGTCCTAACTCGTATGCTCATATTTGTCACTTCCAAGTCGGTTATATAGATAGTATCCTACCTGTTCCCGACGCCATCTGCTATGCTTCGAATGCTATTCATATTGCCAGCCGGACATCCCGCTCCATTCTACAATTATTATTGATCTCACGGGTTTTTCAGACGAAGTCATCACTTTCCATTTTTTAATATTCTATTTCTACTAGTAACATGTTTTCTATAAGCTCTCAATTCTCAGACTGTGTTGCCATCGCATTTATTTTTGCCTCAGCTCCTTTTTTAAATTGCTCACCATGTTGCACCAGCCTCGTAGTACTATAATCAAAAATGAGGAGATTTGGTCCAGCTCTATTGCTTGACATCGAAGCAGTAGGCTTGGGCCAAATCTCCATCTTTTTTTTCCACACATAAAATATCTCCATGGCTTCGAGACGGCCATTCACAACGTAGAGTTCGTTGAGGGGCCGTCATTTGATCCGACGTCGGGTCAACATATCTCATTGAACGTTCTTAAATCGATCTGACTGTTAACGAGCCACCGCCTGTTGACCTCCGGGATTAGGTGGGCTATTGTAACGTTCCTTGCTTGTGGTTAACTAATAGCGACAGGCAACGATACTTCTCTTCTTAATTCCTATCTCGTTTGATATAACAGTTCTTAGATCCGTTGATCTACGTTATCACCGTTCGTCGGATAACGCCTGTTAAATCCTAACTAAGATAGCTTCGCCTTATGTAGGCTTGTGAGAAATGTGTCGGACGTGCAAACGTGATAAAGAGTGTGAAGATGTTTTATTCGTAAAGTAATAGGTAAGGAAATTACTTAGAACATTCAATCTAATTCATTTATACTAGTACCGCCGACTCCGGCATACGACCAGTCTCCCCCACGCCCCAAACAAAAAAAACCTCAAACTAAAATACACTACCACGGGCGTAATCCCGTCCCGCAACCGCGCCTCCCAAACATAAATCCAAAAATCACTACCTAAGGGGCTCACGGGCGCTCACGCTGGCCAGCGACATCCCGGATTAACGCGTCTTCCCCTTCCCGCGACCCTCCCACCAACAACATACCAGCACAACTAACCCGCCTCCAACACAATCTCATCAACATACTCAACAAAGGAAACATACAGTCTGTCCCAACATCCACGCTTCTTCCGATAGTGCTCCCCCATCCTATTAACCACACCAGCAATCCGCCTCTGGTCGCAAAAGGGGCACCGTTCCCGCTCGATAAACCCAAACAGCCCAGCCCACTTGAGCACGACGGCCGTCCATAAGGAAAGCGCAAGATCGTCCCAGTCACGCCAGTGCCGCTGCCAAAACCGGTTGAGGCTCGCCGAGAGGCAGCCCGGGTTGTTATCGAAGTGAGTAGAGAAGGAGGGCCGTGTGGAGGTGACTTGATAGGTAATCGCCATGTTGCAGCTCGGACAGCGTGTAGCAACCGAGTTCGGAAGGAAGAACCACTTGGTAGGAAGATGCTTACTCGGAAGCACGCACTCCCCTCCAGGATGTTTCTTTTCGCACCGCAAACAAGTATCAGGCGTCCCTACGCACACTCGCCTCCCATCCCTCTCCACCATCAGTGTTCCATCAAACGGGTTACCTGCGACCACCAACTCCCCGTCCACCTCCCTAATATGACGGGGGATCCCCAGGCCCAGCCATCCGTGTTCCAACCACCAGTCCTTCCACCCCGCGATCGCCGAGTCCTTAAACAAGTCCTCCATAGTCGGCCGTTTCCAACTGTAGCGATGGCAAGAAGTCCAGTGGTGTCTCTCTTCACATCCTTCACACCCGTCGTGCCCAACCAGGCCAGTACCGCTGCGAATCCTAGTCAACACATAGGAATCCATCCTTGTCAGCCCGCGAAGGTGTCTGGGGGCCTTAGGCCCACGAGCATAATACCCATGGCCTTCACTAACATGCCAGGCCTCCCATTCCTCCTTTCTTAACTCACGAGCCAACGCAGCGTGCCCTATACCAAAGCTGACCCCTTCCCATCGGAACGGTTGCAATGGCAGGCGTGTACTTTCCTTGGCCTTTCTGTCGACCAGCTCATTGCCCTGAATGCCCATGTGCCCCGGAACCCAACCCAGGCGTGGACGCACAACCTCCATCAAAGGTGCCATGACTTCCCACATCTCAGCCGAGTCCCCTTCGGGCAACATATTCTCGATCAAAAGCAGGGCGGGGACGCAGTCCAAAAACACATGTACACCTCGTTCCTCACACATACCACTGACCTCCCGTAGGGCACAGACCACGGCGAACAGCTCGCATTCGACGATGCTCCAGGATGGCGGCACAGAACACCCTCCCAACCTAAGCGAGGCTCCCCGTTCGAACACGGCACATGCGATACCAGCACCCTCGGCCATCTTGAATCCGTCAGTGTATACCACCAGATCCGAGCCGCTATTGAGCCCCTCGACTTCCCTGGCGTGTCTGAGGGCCATGGCCTCCTTCCCCTTCCCGATCGTAACCGCGGGGCGGCAGGAAAGCACTTTGTCTGAATACTGCCGGTGGGCCACCATGCCCTCCTCTTTCCAGTCCAGCCTGATCTGCCCGAACCAGGGATGGTCCTCGCAATACCGGTAATTGATGAACCGGCTGTAGCACCTCCGCTGTAGGTACCTGCCCTGAATAGCGAAAGGCGTAACCCCGTATTCTGCCAGCAAAACGTTGTTAGCTAGCTTCATTGGGGTCCGAAACACCGAGCGGAGGCAATCGTTGACGTGGACCTGAATCTGCTTCACATACGACGGGTAGTCGGTTACAAACTCAAGTCCGTAGTAGACGGTCGGAAGGTAGGCTGCCTGCACCAAACGGTAAGTCTCCCACGCTCCCAATCCCCCAACACTCCCAAACCTCCTCCCCAACGCCGCAATCCTCCTTCTCACCCCCAACCCCCTGTCCAACCAATAACGTACATGAGAAGAAAAGTTAAGAAATACATTAAACCTATATCCAAGAACCCGCAGGTCCTCAGACGGCAACACCATTTCTCCCAACAAATCCATTCCTTCCCACGCTCTATCGCCAAACCCAATCCACTGCGTCTTCAACGCACTAAACCCCATTCCCCTGTCTCGCGCAACTCGGTCACAATCGCGCAACAATTCCCCAGCATGGTACCGGGCAGCATCAAAGGAGTCAGCTGCCACCATGATAACCCCGTCATCGACATATGAGGCCACCAAATGCCGGACACCAGGGGAGTAGCGCATCCGCGGTGTGAAGATGTCAGCCACGTACGCGCCGAACAGAAAGGGGGAAAGTGGCGACCCCTGGGGAACCCCTTTGCTAACATGGTATACCTTGGAAACACACCCATTGAACCGGAAGCGAATAGACCGACAACCTGTCCATCTCCGAACCCATAGACACAGGTTGGGAGGGCACCCCCGCGCCACCAGGAAATCTGGCAGGAGGTTGATATCGATGTTGTCAAACCCTCCCTCTACGTCCATTGACAGGATCAGACGTCTGTACCCCTCATTATGGCGAAGGAATTCCTGAACGACCGCCATGGCATCGTGGACACCCCGCCTCCTACGGGAGCCAAACTGTGTCTCACCGAGGTCTAGACAGGTGGCCAACCGGAGTAACACCACCCTCTCCGCCACCTTAGCCGTGGTCGGGAGCAGGTGTATCATGCGCCAGGACTTGACAACATCATACCGTGGCTTGTCGAGCTTGGGTATGAGCACTACCTCGGCCCTATGCCAGTCCGGAATGTCATGTCGTAGCCCATAATCAACGACGCGCCGCAGTGTCGTGGCATCCCGCCTCTTCCAAAACCTTAGAAAGGGATAGCCGATATCATCTTCGCCGGGGCCCGTGTTAGTGGGAGATCTTGCCAGCGCCGTTTCCATTTCCTGGGCACTGTCCATCTCAACCACGCTTTCTGTCCACTGGGCGGGATCACCAGGATCAAGCTGTTGTGCAATTAGGTCGCTGATCTCAGCATGCGTGGTAGCCAAGGAGCCGTCCGGCCGCAACATCGAGGGCAGTGTGCGTTTGGCTTCCAACTTCCTTGCCAGCCTGAAGATGTCGGGGTCCTTGCTTTCCGCCAGTTTGGCCCTAATGTGGTCGAAACGAGCCCTCAACAGGCAAGCCGGGTAGACACACCTCGCCAGCCTAAAGTCCTCCGTTCGCTCCGCCGTGCGCTTGGAGTATCTCTTCAGCCGAGCCACATCCAGCCTCATCCTTTCCAACTCGGGCGTCCACCACTCGCACCGGCTTCTGCCAACGGAAGCCCGTGGGAGTGCGTCCACCACACTTCTCACTCCTTTCCACAACCGCTCATCATCCACCTCTTTCAGGGTGTCCAGCTCTTTCCCAACTTTCCCCCACACCGCCTTCTTCCAAGCAGGCCTCCTTCTCATGAGATTATCAGGTAGGTCCACATGGAGCCGGATAGTCTGGGCGGCGTGTTCGCAGCCGACCACATCAAGGTACCTGTGCTTTAGGTACGGCCGTCGGTACAAGCAGAGGTCTATCATCGATACATCGCGGAATGTCGGCTGGTCAGGCGGAGTCATGTTCAGCAGCCGTGGTGCCATCCATTCCCGCAACCATCGTCCGCAATGTTCCTGCCTGGCCATCTCCGCCCGTGGGTCCCAATCTCGATGTCTGGCATTGAAGTCACCAAACGTGATATCTGGTTCCCCGACGTCCCTCAGCCCTGACTGATATTCGGCCCTGGTGTGTGTGGGTGGGATGTAGACGCCTGCGAGCACCCTCTTCTCACCCTTCTCCCAAAACCCAACGCGAGCACAAGCGCCCTCATGCCCAACAACATCAAACAACCCGCACAAATGCGAGCGAACAAACACCTCCACCCCCGATCCAACAACAAAGGAAAACAAATCCCAACCATCCACCTCCACCGGTACATGCTGTCCCTCCGAATCAACCGGAGGCTCCAAAACAAAAAATAAATCAACAAAGGAAAACAAATCAAACGCCAGCGCCCGATTCCTGCCGCTCCTCCCCACATTCAGTGCTATCGCCGTGATACGCATTAAAAGGGGGCCTCAACAGATCCGCTCGGGCCACAAGGGCCAAAGTCACTCAAAAAACCCTCAGAATCCTGGGCGAACCACATGGTATCGCCCCTCTTGGGAACGGGTTTCCTCTTTTTCAAAATACCGCGTTTGGGGGAGGGGGAAGGGGGGGGTCGCTCAGGCTCCTTACCCTTGGCCTTGGCGGACTTTTCCCGCGGAACAGTCTCCACCTCCTCATCACTATTCACCTCCACCACCCTGGGAGTTGGTGACCGTCCCCTGCTCCGGCGCCGTGGCCGCCTTCTCCTCTCAGGTCCACCACTCGTATCGTCAGGCACTTCGGATGACGAGGCTGTAGCAGCGGCCGCCGTCGTCACGGGTGGGGAGGATATGGGAGTCCTAGAGTCAGCTTTCAAGGCAGGACACCACTCATACCCAGCAAAGTGATCGGTCCTATCGCACAACCAACACATCCTGCGGGTGTGCCCACATGCCTCCCCCACACCTCCGGGGCACCCCAGAGCCTTACACATGTGCTCCCAGGACAAATGCGCCCCGTAGCAAAAACGACACCGGGAAGGGAGGGCACAGGTGGCCTGGAAATGGCCCACCTGCAAACACTTACCACAAACCTTCGCCGTACGGTGCTCAGTGAACACCCTAACACCCCGGGTACCTCCCCGAAGCCAGATCCTCCCGGCCTCCAAAGCAGCCTCGGCCGCCTCATTCTCCTCCACCACAAAACGGATACCGCAAGATACGGCATTGGCCTCCCTCATGGCGTGAATGGACCCCATAACGTCAGGGCGGGATACAGTGACTATGCCGGGATTCTCCAGCTCCATGTCAGTGCGCAAGCCATCCGAGGCCTGCTCCCCAATCCATCCCTCAACCTTCCAAATGGAACCACGGCCAGTGTCGGAAAGGGGGACGCCTGTAACCATGATCTTGACTTTCTTCACATCCTTTTGGAATACAAATTCCGGGAGTGATAGCTCCTTCAACAGTGCCAGCCGGGCCTTGTCAAGACGGTTTCCAAGTTCAGCAGCTGAATGGGCCGCCAGGGTGAGGAAGATGCACCCGATCTCGTTCCGGATATGCCCAGCCCGAACGTAGGGGCTGATTCCCCTAATCTTCGGCGAGTTGGCCAAGACGATGTTAATACGATTCCGGATGGCCTCGATCGTCACACCTTCTGGCAGGGCCACTTCCTTGCGGGTGGCGAATCGCATCGTGATATGCCTTCCCCTAGCATCTGGGGTAGGCGAGGACTGGGGTGGAGCCGGCTTTGGTGGTGTCCCCTGCTGACTGGCGCTGCGAGGAGGGCCGTCGCGAGGGATCAAGTTAGGCACCACATTGTAGATCCTCCTGATGGCGCCTGGCCCCGACGAAAGGGTTTCCACCTTGGGTACCGAGGCGGTGGCGACGGAGGGTGCAGCCTGTCCGTCAGCAGTAGTCTTCCCCTGAGTCTTGGCCGGGGTTGCCGATGTCTCCTGGCCAGCCTGAGCCGCCATCTTTCTCCTTCTCCTGGCAGCACCACTCAGGCGCCTGCCCGTCTTTCTCTCCCTCTTCTTTCCATCCCCCTTCTCTTCCTCATCATCGAAGCTTACCCTCTTTCCCTCCGCAGCTTTTCCCCCTTCAGGACTACCCCCCCATCACTGGAAGAGCTGCCACTGCTGGTGCCATGGGAGGAGGCCGCCGAAGCGGGCCGAGCCGGAACTGTCTTATCCTTTAGTGGGACGGCGGGTTTGGGCACGTATGCCATCTTCTTCACCATATCCACAAAGGACGTTTTAGCAGCAGGGGCCGCCGAAGCAGCACCCTGGCCCTTGTTAGGGACTTCAGTAGACCCCTCTGACGAGGAGCGGGGAATAGGGGTTGTCCCTGAGGACTCAGGAGTCACAGAGGGGGAACGACGGTGGGGGGCCAACCTACCTTTCAGGGTGGCGATTTCCTCCTCCTGCCGGCCAACTATCTCCGTCAGGGTCCGGACCGCATTTTCCAAGCGATGAAACCGACGTCCCACCCACATAATGGGGACTGTCTCCACGATCTCATCTTTCATCCAAGTCCGGACATCCTCCACAGTGTCGGGCTCCACGGACCCATCCACACTGGGGAGAGGCGACAGGAGGGGCTGGGTGTTCCCGGTCCGGATATCCTCAAGGCCTTCCAACATGGACCCCACAATACTACCAGACCTGGGAGCGGGGGAGGGGGACTTACCAGCCGCCATCATCTCGTCCACCTCGGCCATAATCTGGTCAGCCCTAGCCATGGCCGCATCAGCATCCTCTGGCTGGGTCTCCGGCAGCAGCACCTCCAAGGGAGTGCTCGTGCTGCGAGGGATGCCCAATGATCCTTCCAAAATACCCCCAGGTGACGTGGGAGGTAGAGAACCATAGTCAGGAGGGGACGAGCCAGGGACAGGTGTACCCAGAAGACTAGGGGCGTGAATACTGTCGCCCAGCCCGGTCGCTTCCGAATTCCGTCCCTCCTCCAGGGCCATAGGAGTGTCCCGAACCATAACCTCTGCCGAAGGTATCACTTCCCGGGTGACCAGCAAAGGGGGGGACGATGGGGGGGAACTCTCAATAGTGGAAGGAACTAGCACGGGGGGGCCAGGCGCTTCCGGTGGGTATCCAAGAGATGGGAAAATTCCTCATCCGGGACGATCTGTTTCTTCCGACCTTCTTCAACATCAATCGCCTTCATGAACCGGGGCTCAAAGAAGGGACTGGCGGCCGGGGCGGCGCGTTTGCGGGGAGAGGAGGAGCGGGCACGGCCTAGCGTCCCTTTGCCGGAGGGGCATAGTCCTCATCAGCAGGGTCGTCCAGTTTGAACTTCCCAGTAGTGTAGAGGGCTTTTTCGCCAGAAGAAAGCCCAGACAGAAAAGAGGGGGTGGAGGCAGCGGAGGCTCACTTAGCGCGATCCCGAGCCACTATCCTATCGAACACCGCTCGATGGGCGGAGGGAGAGGTGGACCATGAGCTGGCCTCAACCATGGTAGTGGTCGAGCCTTGCTTGGCCGGCGGGAGGAGCGATGACTCCGGGATGATAACCTGTGAGTCGGTGGGGGGAGAGGGGGTGGGCACGGTCGGTGTGTACACCGAACCGTGATCGGAGTTGAACCGATTGAAAAGGCCTGTGGTAGAGGCGTTGTCCAAGCCACAGGTGGCTGGACAACCCTTCCCAAATAGGCAACCCTTCACAAAAGACTCCACCTCTTTCATCGTGACAAGGGCGGTTGCGGCAACCGACGCCCTCGCCAAATCATCCAACGCTGGGTTCACCGCGTTGGGGCAGCCATGTTCATGGGCGAAGGACAGAAAACCGTAATCCCCGCCAGGCGCAGCGTACGACCGTGTAGTTGTAGGAACAAGGCCACGGACAGCCTCAGAAGCGGGTGCGAGAGACAAGGCGACGCGAGCCGTCTCAAGCGAGGAGGAGGGGTTGGAGTCGATCCGAACGGGGGACGACATCCGCGAGTTGGGGACAGAGTCCGTGGAGGAGGAGGCGGACGAAGTCGCCATCCTCACTCAAGCCTGTGTCCAGAGACTACCGGGATCAACCACGGATATCTCCCTCTGGAACACCTTCTCAAGCGAGAACAACTATTCTATCACCCAACCGCCCGACAAACGAAGATGGAAACGATGGATCGTATCGATGAAGTTATCGTGAGCGAGGCGAAATGCGTTGCGTGAGGTCGAAGCTCGCTACCGAGGCGGAGCGAAGATAGAAGTAAGGAAATTACTTAGAACATTCAATCTAATTTTATTTATACTTGTAACGCCGACTCCGGCATACGACAAGTCCCCGCCGGCACGAGGTTAACGCAAACCGGAACTACCACTAACTACGAACAACCCAAACCTCCGGCCCCAAACCTCAAACATGCCCGCGCCATGCCCACAACACGAACACTAAGTACAAGACCATCAACGGTAAAGAAAGTCCTCCTCACCCCCGCATCCGAAGTCCCTCTGGTATGGGACCAACCGCAGCCCTCGTAGCAAGTCCGCATCATTCCTGAACAAGGAGTACGAGGGGCGAACCCACGAATACCAAGATACACAGGCGACAGGCAGGACCCAGGCCGAAGCCCAAAGCCGAAAGGATGTCCGACAAAGGCAAGTTCCCCGTACAAAAAACAAAATTCCACTACCGCCCGGTCTGAATACCGTCCCGCAAGTCCTCCCCCACAGTAGAAAGCCAACAACAATTTATCAACACAGGCGGCACCAAGGCAGAGAGGTCGCGACCAACATGTCCACAACTCGCATCCGCATGCCAGGCCGTCGACCCTATGAACCCACTTTGCCAAGTACCTCCGAGGAGCGTAATGGTGAGGAGGACCTGTACCTGCTGCCCGTAGTCCCCAAGCAAAACCAAAATAAACAAAAGAAATACATAGAGGTGGTGACAGGCCGAAAAGGCCAGTGGGGCCTATCTCCCACCCGTGGTGCCATGCCTCCGCCCGCCGTACCCGCAACCAAACCAAAGAAACCAAACAAGCTCCACAGAACCCAGCACGCAAGACCCAAACAAGTCCAACCCAGAGGTCACAACCCACTATCCGCACAGGTGGCCATCAGCCAGCAGGTCCGACAGGAAGCTTTGCAGCACTCAGCAGCTTAACCTTAACAGCCCAAGCCGGCGGGAAACACTTAATTAGACCTCGCCCAACCTGACGCAGGCCCAACCGGTGCTCGCAGGCGTCTCTCCCCGCCAAGTCAGCCCCCCCCAAGCCCCACACACCAGGCACTGCAGCTCCCATCCAGCCCCCTCAGCCCCTCGGGCAGATCAACCGCCCGACAGCCACAGGACAGCCGATACCCGACCCCACCGGGCAACCACCGTCTTGGTCGCACCAACAGAGTCCCAACCCCCAGCACCACATAGCCGAGGGGGGCCACCAGGACGAACCCGAGGCCACAACATAAAGGGTCGCCACCCGAAGGCAACGGCCACAACCCCAACCCGCCCGAACCAAAGTCCAGTCAGGCCGAGAAGGAAACCAGGGAACCCGCAGGCCCCCCAAGGTGGGCCCCAAAGGGCCACACTGTAGACTGACGAGAGGTACCCAAACTGACGCTTCAGAGAGGGCGGGTACCAGGATAGGAAACGAGACAAACAGAAGGTAGGCCCCACTTGCAATGGGTGTGACCGCCAACCACCATCCGTAACCACACCGACCCCTGCACTAGACCAAGCGTGGCCCGGCAACCAATCGCCCCACACCACCCTGGGCAGAAGTTCATCCGCACCAGGAGGCAAAAGATTTCAGGGTCAAAGCCATCCCCACGTAGAAGCGAAGAGGTGACACCTGACTGAACCACCGTAAATGCCACAAGGACGTAAACTCCAAGGGAACGGTGATAAACGACATCGTAGGATTCCGATCGTGAGGATAGTAGACGAAGGGCGGGGCCGGCGAGGCCCCCGTCCCTTAAAGAGTGATGCGATCGGTACGACGTGTTGATACTTGGGAAGGTCATCAGTCTAACCCAAGGGCGTTTTGTATCGTGAACACTAAGGACTCTGTTAAAACCCAACAAGAAACATGAGCTGGCCCAAAGAACGACACGGGTGTTTCCCCCCACAGCAATGTTCAAATCCCCCAACCCCCGAACGCGAAACTCTGCGAGTAGACGATAGACAGAGAAGCCGAAGTCTTTTTACCGAGGGAGGGCTCGTAGACGCCAAAGGTGAGAAGGCTCGAAGCGAAATCATCGTGAGAATCAAACAGCGACGAGGAGGCGAAAACAAGTAACCACGACGCTCCACCACACAATAACCTCAACACCAAAGACCCCAGGAACTACTGAGCGGACTCAGATATCTCCCCCAGAATCCAAGGATCAGAAAGCTATCGTGGGCGCGATGGAACGCTACCGAGGCGGAGCGAAGATAGAAGTAAGGAAATTACTTAGAACAAAGCGTGAAGAGCCTATCTTCCTCGGTCGTATCGACCTCCTTATATAGTGCTCTTCTGCCAACCCTAACCCTGATGACTCACAAATGTGAGCCTCGTGAAAAGCCTTACCAAAGTCATATGACTCAAATGAGTCATACGCACGAGACCCATGACTCATAATCGAGTCATGTGCGAAACATAACAAATTATAACATAAACAAGTCATATGACTCAAATGAGTCATACGCGCGAGACCCATGACTCATAGTCGAGTCATGTGCGAAACATAACAAATCATAACATAAACAAGTCATATGACTCAAATGAGTCATACGCGCGAGACCCATGACTCCTAGTCGAGTCATGTGTGAAATCCTGTGCTACCTGTCACATCCGCGACATTAGCTCCCCCCTCCTTAAGTCTGAGTCCCATCAGGCTCTATCTCGAATCCCCCATCTTTACCAGGTCCCGTTCGTACGTGCGAACGGACCTTCGAAGTCTATGGTACTTCGATTCCCAATCCCGGGCTCTTAACCTCACTGACTCAAGTGTGAGGTTAGCCGTTTCGATCGTCCTTTGCTGTAGGGCGATCGTTTGCGCGTGTGCCGAAATTGTGGCTTCGGCTGAACCAAGTTGGCTCCATAGTCCCGAGATTTGCCTTTGTAGGCTTTCGTAGTCGGGTTCGGTTTCCGCGGAGGAGTTTTCGGCCCCCCCATTCCACAGGCTTCGTCCTCGAAGTCCTTTTGTGTCGGTAGGCATCCTTTCTTTGGAGCGGTGCCCTGCTCCCGTCCTTTTGCGGGTAGTACCCTGCCTGTACTTTCGCCGCCTTGTGCATCGCACAGTGCTTGCTGAAGCACTGTGTCCAGTCCTTAAGGGCATGGTCTGGACGAGGACCTCCCCTCTTATATTCCCTCAGGAACCATCCGGATCCCTCCTTGTCCCCATAGTGTACGGGACATCCGTTGTCGTAGCATACCGTCCAACTCATCTGGTTGTGTGCATTCTGTCTTGCTTCCTCCTCGCGCTTGGCGAGTTCTTCGTCTGCTGGCCCCATCCATGAGTATTCGGGGCTCGTTGGGGTGATTGCACGAGGGCAATCATCCCATCCTTCATGGGGCTTCATCGGCGACTTAGCGCCTTCTCCGTTCTTGGGGTTGATGGTGATCGTTATCCCAGTAGGGCTTGTCGGGATAGCTTCGGTGGAAGAGTTCGATGGCATCTTGAGCGTTGGTGAAGTTGCTCGCTGGATACCAGGTCTTATCGTGTTCGGGAGAATAACCGGTCCACTTGGCATGGTATTGGAGCTTTCCGTAGCGCAAGCGAGAATCGATTATCTCGTCGAGTTCGTATTCTGATTCTCCGTCTATTTCTAGCGGAGGAGGAGGGGTTATCGTTTGTGAGGGAAACTTGTTGTCGTTGTAGATTTCGAGGAGTGAGATGTGGAATGTGTTGTGTATTCGCATCGAGGGAGGGAGATCGAGCTTATATGCTCGATTCCCAATCCTTTCCAATATCCGAAATGGCCCAATTTTCTTGTAATCCAATTTCTTGGATGGTCTAGTGGTCTTGATGTTGCGTGGTAATAGCCACACCATATCTCCTGATTGTAGGTTCGGATCGGGTTTTCGGTGCTTATTGTATTGTTCTTTCTGTCGTTGTTGTGCATAATCCATTTCGTATCGTAATGTGTCGTGTAATTGACTCATCTCCGTTTTATCTGTTATCATTCCACCACTCGTATGATTTGTGGCCTGACTTCTTGGATGTTGTCCATAATTGGCGAAGAAGGGTGTCGTGCTCATCGTTTCTTGTTTGCTGTTGTTATATGCAAACTCCGCCATCGGAAGTAGTTCCCGCCAATTATCCTGTTGATAATTGATGTATGCGCGTAGATATTGTTCCAATATTCCGTTTACCCTTTCAGTCTGTCCGTCTGTTTGTGGGTGGAAGGCGGTGCTTAGCCTGTTCCAGATTCCCATTTCTCCCGTTGCCTTTTTCCATGCGCCGGATGTGAATAGTGATCCTCGATCCGTGATGATGTTTTTTGGTAGTCCATGTAATCTAAAAATTTCGTGGAATATCGTTCGGATGAATGTTGCCATTGTCATATCCTTTTTTACTGGAATAAAGTGACTCATTTTAGTCAGGTGATCCACCACAACCAAAATGGCGTTCCATCCTTCCGAACTCGGAAGGTCGGTAATAAAGTCCATGGTTATCGTTTCCCATGGTTTTTCCGGAACTTCGTTCGATTTGAGTAATCCGTACGGCGCATGTTTGGCTGTTTTCGTCCTTTGGCATATATCGCAATTTTTGACGTATCTCTTGACATCCTCGCGCAGTCCTGGCCAATAGAATGATCTCGTGATGAGTTCTGTTGTTTTAGCTGTTCCTCCATGTCCTGATATTCGTGAATCGTGGTGTTGTCGTATGATTCCCGTCCTTATCTCCTCTTCTTCTGGAATCCATTGCATTCCGTCGTACCATAATTGATTTTCTCTCCACTGGCATAAACCCAGTGCTATCCCCTTCATTTCCTTTCTTCCTTCTTCCAGTGCTTCCCTTATCGTTTTGATAGTTCCATCTTCTTTGCTTGCTTCCCGTATTCTTTCTTCATTTTCCGTCGTAATTTCAACCATCTCCATCGCTTCGATCCTGTCTTTCTTGAAATATCGGTCGGCTGGTAGCAACGTTTGGATTTTCCTGGTAATCCTTTCGTCATTATCGTCTTGTGGTCTGTCGCTCGATATTCTTGTGAGAGCATCTGGTTTGCCCCCTTCCTTGCCAGGTCGGTATTCGATTTGGAACTTGAACTGACTTAGTTGTTCCATCTATCGTAGTTGTCGATCGTTTAGCACCTTGTCCTTCATGAACGGTACTAGGTTTTTGTGGTCTGATAGTACTTTACAACACCTTTCGTGTCGCAAACGTATCGTCTCCATTCCTTCATTTCTTGAACTATTGCTAATAGTTCTTTGTCGTGAACGTCGTAGTTGCATTCGGCGGGTGTCATTTTCTTTGACCGGTAGGCGACCGGTCTCCACCTTCCGTCTTCGCATTTCTGTGAGAGTATCCCGGAACAGACGTATTTCGAGGCGTCGGTTTCGATTACTAGTTCTTTATCGGGGTCGTAATGAACTAGTAATGGGGCGCTCGTGAGTCGTTTCCTGATGCCGTCGAATGCTTTCTGTTCATGTTCGTTCCATCTCCATTTGGCTTCTTTCTTTGTTAGGTTATAGAGAGGTTTAGCAATCCTGCTGAACCCTTCTATGAACCTCCGATAGAAGTTGCAGAATCCAATGAAGCATTGAACAACTTTTCTCGTTCCTGGTGGTTTCCATTTCCATATGGCGTTTGTTTTGACTGGGTCCACTTTGACTCCTTGTCTGTTGATGATGAATCCCAAGTATTCTGTTTCCTCCTTATGGAATTCGCATTTTGTTGGCTTGATCTTCATTCCGGATTCCTGGATGCATTCCATCACTTCTCTAACGTCTCTGATGTGTTGCTCCAGGTTATCGGAATAGATGAGTACATCGTCTAGATAGACGATGCAGCATCTGTCGAGGAACCGACTCAATATTTGGTTGATCCATCGTTGAAAAGCCGCAGGTACATTGGTTAGCCCGAAAGGCATAACCAGGTATTCGTACATTCCGTATTTGGATGCGAAAGTGGTTTTCCATTCGTCTCCCTTTTTGATTCAGACGTTGTGGTACGCGTCCTTGATGTCGAGTTTGGTGAAATATTGTGCTGTTCTTAACCAATCCAGGGCTTCTCCTATCAGGGGTAGCGGGTATCGGTCCTTCTTCGTGAGCGAATTGAGTGCTCGGTAGTCCACACACAGCCTTAGTTTTCCGTCCTTCTTTTTGATGAACATTATGGGTGATCCCCATGCTCCTTTCGTTTCCCGGATCCATCCTCGGTCCAGCTTGGTTTCGATGTATTGTCTTAACTCTTCTAATTCGTGTTCGCTGAGTGCATATACCTTTTTCCATGGTATATGTTGTGTTCGTTTTCCGTCTTTGTCTAATTCGAGATCGATCGCCAGGTCTACCCCGTGTCGATGCGGGGGTAGTTCTGTTGCGTTGTCTTCTTTGAATAAATCGTGGAACTTGTGATACTGTTTGGGTATAGTATCCCTCCAGTCTTGTTGCTTTCGTTGTTGTTTGTCTTGTATGGCCAGTTCCGTGCTGATGTTGATCTTGGCCCATTCTAGGTCTTTCGTGGTGAAGTTCCATCGGAGCATGCCTGTGTACGCTCCTTCCTTATATTCCTCGCGGAATTCTTCAGCTGTTATTTCGCATATCTGAATCTTGTCTTGTTGGCTCTTGGTAGCCTCGTATTGGTCCGTTGACCCAAACCTTGATTTCCTCTTGTCGTGTTATCGAGGTTGTTAACTTCTTGAAGCTCTTCGTCGTTGATCTTTTCGATGATCAATTGAGCAATTCGATCTCCTTTTGAGATCTTATACTCCTTATGATTCAGGTTGGCCAAGATCACCTTTATCTCACCAGTATAGTCGGCGTCGATTACCCCGGCATTGACTATTAGTTTGTGTTTCACCGATAGTCCACTCCGTGGTGCGATACGTCCATAGGTGCCGTCCGGTAGTCCAATGGCTATTCCTGTTCGTATCGTGGCTTGTTCTTTTGCTGGTATAGTGGTATCTTCGTGTGCATACAGGTCGTGTCCTGCAGCCTTTGTTGATCCTCTAAGAGGTATCCTAGCCTCCGGGTCTATCTTCTTGACAAGAATTCCCTGATTCTTGTTCTTCTTCTTGTTCTGTCCGTTGACAGATATCTTGGCCTCTTCGTATCTTGCCTTGAGGCTTTCGTATTCGACTTCGATTTCAGGGGTTCCGTACACGGTGGGCGGGTCTTGTAGGCATTCCTTCTCGCATAATCCGCTTGCGAAGGTTACCATATTCTGCGTCCAATCCATGTCCGGGTTGTGCTGCTTGAGCCAGGGCATTCCTAGCACGATCTCGTGATTTTTGAGATTTGCCACTTGGAAGGTTGCCATTTCCCTATGGTTTCCAATTTCCATAGGTACTTGTGCGATATGGGTGATAGCTCCCATTGCACTCGGATTCCCATCCGCCAGGTAAATCGTCCTTTTCTTGTTCGTGTTCTTCCTTTTGATTCTGTGTTTGTCACAGATTCCTTTGTCGATGAAGTCCTCAGTTGCTCCTGAGTCTATCATTGCGTATATCACGATCGTATCTTGCTGGTTGATTTGTAGCTTCGTTTTGACCATCAACTGGTCTCCGTGTGTTTTCATTGATTCCGTTTGCAGTGCCGCGTATGTATTCGATAACTTGATGGGTTTCAGTTGGTCCTTGTCCCTCAGACCATCTATTGCTGGGGACCGTCGTCTTTTTCTGATTGGTCATCTCCTTCGTCCATGGATATCTCCCTCAGGTTCGTTCTTTTTGGAAATTGTTGGAACCTTTGCGTGGTGAAAGGTTTCTTCGTCGGTGTTCCATTTCCATTCAATCTTGGCCTTCTGCAATCCTTGATTCCGTGTCCTTTGATTCCGCAATTGAAACAAAGGTTGTCCCTTTTTCTTTGGTCGTATACGCCTTGAGGGATGTCGAGCCGTCCTTTCTTCCTTGTGCCGTCCAACTCCATGGGTTCCCCTCTGTCGTCTTGTTCTTGTCTTTTCCAGGTTCCATCCTGGTTCCTTGGTGATGTGTATGTCTTGTTGGCCGTGACTGGTGGGTGATAATTTCGTTCTGCTGCCTTGCACTGGTTTATCCAGTTCTCCTTGTCTATCGCCCAGACTGCTAATTCCATTGCCGAAGTGAACTTTTTTGGCATGTGTATCATAGCATCGCGATAGATCTTCTTCAATCCCCGAGTGAACCATCTTCCAGCTGTCGTGTCGTCGACGTTGGCGTCTTGCATGAGAAGTCTGAACTCGTACCAGTATTCGGTTACGCCGCGATTTCCCTGTTCAGCCACTTCGAGCTTATTTCTTTCTTCTTGTTCTCTGTCGAGGTCGTCGAACTGCAGGGTGAACTCTGTACGAAATTCATCCCAGTTTCTCCATGGTTTTTCAATAGTTCCTTCCGTATAAGGTCGTATCCAAGCCAGTGCTGTTCCTTCAAACAACGTGCAGATGTAGAGGATTTTCTCTTGATCGTATCCGATTGTCCATCCTACTGCTTCGAAATAGTTGTCGACTTGGACCATAAAGTTGCGTAGTTTGTTTCGTTCTCCCCCATATCGGGGTGGTACCTTGACCTTCGGTTGCGGCATCGTTCGAGCTGGAGCCACTGTTACTGCCGGAATTGCCGGTGGCATAGATGCTGTTACCGCAGCTACGATAGCTTGCATTTGGGCTGGGGATATCCCGATATCCCCTTGTGCCGGCGGCACCGCTGGTGGTGCTCCTGACATCCTTCTTGGCCTGGGTGTTCCAGTTGGTAAATCGTCGGGTGACGATCTTCTTTCAGGCGTGATAGGACTTGTTGCTCTTGAGGGTGCTTGGGAGGTGATCTCAAGTGCGTCGTTGAATTCTTCAAAGTTACCTAGTCCTCCTTCGTTTTCTGTGAGATCGATATCTCCTTCGTGGTCTTGTCCCTCCGGTTGAGGGTTTATATTCGCCGTGTTGGAATCGTTGGGCGTCGCTTGGGTGACACTTTGTAATGTAACGTTCCTTGCTTGTGGTTAACTAATAGCGACGGGCAACGATACTTCTCTTCTTAATTCCTATCTCCTTTGATATAACAGTTCTTAGATCCGTTGATCTACATTATCACCGTTCGTCGGATAACGCCTGTTAAATCCTAACTAAGAAAGCTTCGCCTTATGTAGGCTCGTGAGAAATGTGTCGGACGTGCAAACGTGATAAAGAGTGTGAAGATGTTTTATTCGTAAAGTAATAGGTAAGGAAATTACTTAGAACATTCAGTCTAATTTTATTTAACCACGTACTGCCGACTCCGGCATACGACGTGCCCGGGGCTGGAGGGCCCCCCAGTTAGCGCACCCCCAGTAACTACCACTATCTACAAACAATCCAAACCTCCGACCCCAAACCTCAAACATGCCCGCGCCATGCCCACAACACGAACACTAAGTACAAAGTCATCAACAGTAAAGAAAGTTCTCCCCAAAGCGACACCGTAGACCCTCTGGTATGGGCCCAACCAAGCCAAGTAGCCGAAGCCGCAAGACCTCCTCGCGTAGCCGAAGCCGAGCAAGGTACCAGTCCCCCAGGTTCCCCGTACAAAAATCAAAATTCCACTACCGTCATCTGAATATGACCCCGCAACCCCTCTTCCACAGTAGAAACCCACCCGGGCGCCCCCACTGAATGATCTCGGGACACCCCCAGCCGACCGCCACGGCCAAACACCCCCCAATATCCCACAAACAAAAGAAACACCCAAAGCCCAAGCGCGAAGTCCCAAAGGAAAGCCGACTTACTGGACAAGGGCTCCCTAGCCGAGGGGGCCGGGACCGGCACGCATCTGGCGCGTCTTGTAACTAGCGCAATAACACCAGGGGGCACCATCCGGACGGCCAGTCAATCGCAGACTATTCTCCCCACAGGAAGGACACCCACGACGATACACCTCAGCCTCCGCCACCGACAAAGCAGACAAGCCGGGGTCCGTAGGAGCCGGGCGCGACCGAGTGCGCACCGGCGATGGCGATGACGTATCCGAACCGGGGACAAGTGGCACAGGTGAGGTCTGGTCTTCTTTGACCCGGCGCTTCTTGTTTCTCCTCCTCTTCCCATCCCCAGGCGCAGGTCTACGGTCGGGGGTGGACGGGCCACCCTCAACACCACCCACCGCCACAGGGGGGGCGCCACTAGAGGCGCTTCCCCGACCAGCCACGGGCTCAGCCACAGAGGACTCAGGCACCTTCCCCCCCGAAGGGGGTGATACCACCACAACCGGCGCCACCACAGGGCTAACCACCTCACCCACCAGAGAGGACGCCTCAGCCACCACACCCGACGAATCAGGGGGAGGCCCACCCACACCATCCCCCGAAGGGGGTGGTGGTGGGATAACCGCCGGCGTAACAACCCTCCGAGGGAGCTCCTCTGCCAGGCCCTGAGAAATCTCAGGGTCCAGCCCATCCCCCACCGTAACCACCGTAGCAACCGAAGCGACCGAGGGAGTAGGCGACGAAGGAATAACCGTAGGAGCCTCGGCACCAGCCATCGTAGAGACCAAGCCCCTAGTGAAAGAGACCTGAGAGTCCAGGGCGGCCGACAAGGCAGCGTTCTCCTTCTCAGCGCGATGAAGCCGCCGAGAGAGGACAGAGATGTGATGCCGAAGGCGAGAGACTTCGGCCTCCAGGGCGAAGTTCTTCTCGACGGCACGAGACAGAACCACCGACGAACGCAAGGCGGACGCGGCGGAGGGGGGAGAGGCTCGCTTAGCCATAGCGACCGTAAGGAGGCGAGGCGAGAAGTGAGAAAACCGTAGATAGGCGAGATGAAGAACCTGGGTTCTTCAAACGATCGTAGGAGGAGGGATAGCAACTATCGTGATAGAAGCTAAAGACTTGAAGCTATCGTGAGATAAGAATCAAGGGCTCTGATTGGCCTGACGACTGTAGATTCGCTACCGAGGCGGAGCGAAGATAGAAGTAAGGAAATTACTTAGAACATTCAATCTAATTTATTTATACTTGTACCGCCGACTCTGGCATACAACAAGTCCCCGCCGGCACAGGGTTAGCGCAAACCGGAACTACCACTAACTACGAACAAACCAAACCTCCAACCCCGTACCTCAACCATGCCCGCGCCATGCCCACAACACGAACACTAAATACAAAGCCATCAACGGTAAAGAAAGTCCTCCCCGAAGCGACACCGTAGACCCTCTGGTATGGGCCCAACCAAGCCAAGCAGCCGAAGCCACAAGACCTCCTCGCGTAGCCGAAGCCGAGCAAGGTACCAGTCCTCCAGGTTCCCCGTACAAAAAATCAAAATTCACTACCGCCCGGTCTGAATACCGTCCCGCAAACCATCCCCCACAGTAGAAAACCAACAACAATTTATCAACACGGGCGGTACCAAGGCAGAGAGGTCGTGACCGACATGTCCACAACTCGCATCCGCATGCCAGGCCGTCGACCCTATGAACCCACTTTGCCAAGTGCCTCCGAAGAGCGTAATGGTGAGGAGGACCTGTACCCGCTGCCCGTAACCCCAAAACAAAACAATAAACAAAGGAAATACATAGAGGTGGTGACAGACCAAAGAGGTCAGTAGGGCCTATCTCCTACCCATGGTGCCATGCCTCCGCCCGCCATACCCGCAACCAAACCAAAGAAACCAAACAAGCTCCACAGAACCCAGCACGCAAGACCCAAACAAGTCCAACCCAGAGGTCGCAACCCACTATCCGCACAGGTGGCCATCAGCCAGCCGGTCCGTCAGGAAGCTTTGCAGCACTCAGCAGCTTAACCTTAACAGCCCAAGCCATCTGGAAACTCTTAATTAGACCTCGCCCAACCTGACGCAGGCCCGACCGGTGCTCGCAGGCGCCTCTCCCTGCCAAGTCAGCCCCCCCCAAGCCCCACACACCAGGCACCGCAGCTCCCATCCAGCCGCCTCAGCCCCTCGGGCAGATCAACCGCCCGACAGCCACAGGACAGCATATACCCGACCCCACCGGCAGCCACTGGTCTTGGCCACACAAGCAGAGCCCCTACCCCCAGCAGCGACAGCCGAGGGGGGCCACCAGGAAGAACCCAGGGCCACAGCGTGAAGGGCCACCACCCGTAGGCAGCGGCCACAGCCCCAACCCGCCCGAACCAAGGTCCAGTCAAGTCGAGAAGAAGACTAGGGAACCCGCAGGCCCCCCAATGTGGGCCCCAGAGGGCCGCACCGTAGAGTGACGAAAGGTGCCCAAACTGACGCTTCAGAGAGGGCGGGTACCAGGATAGGAAACGAGACAAACGGAAGGTAGGCCCCACTTGCAATGGGTGTGACCGCCAACCACCATCCGTAACCACACCGACCCCTGCACTAGACCAAGCGTGGCCCGGCAACCAATCGCCCCACACCACCCCGGGCAGAAGTTCATACGCACCAGGAGGCAAAAGATTTCAGGGTCAAAGCCATCCCCACGTAGAAGCGAAGAGGTGACGCCTGACTGAACCACCGTAATGCCACTTGTACCGAGAACAATGGAACGGCGATAAACGACATCGTAGGATTCTGATCGTCAAAATAGTAGACGAAGGGCGGGGCCGGCGAGGCCCCCGTCCCTTAAGGAATGATGCGACCGGTACGACGTGTTGATACTTGGGAAGGTCATCAGTCTAACCCAAGGGTGTTATGTATCGTGAAAACTAAGGACTCTGTTAAAACCTAACAAGAAACATGAGATGGCCCAAAGAACGACACGGGTGTTTACCCCCACAGCAATGTTCAAATCCCCCATCCTCCGAACGCGAAACTCTGCGAGTAGACGAGTAGACAGAGAAGCCGAAGTCTTTTTACCGAAGGAGGGCTCGTAGACGCCAAAAGTGAAGAGGCTCGAAGCGAAATCATCGTGAGAATCAAACAACAATGAGGAGGCGAAAACAAGTAACCACGACGCTCCACCACACAATAACCCCAACACCAAAGACCCCAGGAACTACTGAGCGAACTCAGATATCTCCCCCAGAATCCGAGGATCAGAAAGCTATCATGGGTGCGAAAGGAACGCTACCGAGGCGGAGCGAAGATAGAAGTAAGGAAAGTACTTAGAACAAAGCGTGAAGAGCCTATCTTCCTCGGCCGCCTCGACCTCCTTATATAGTGCTCTTCTGCCAACCCTAACCCTGATGACTCACAAATGTGAGCCTCGTGAAAAGCCTTACCAAAGTCATATGACTCAAATGAGTCATACGCACGAGACCCATGACTCATAATCGAGTCATGTGCGAAACATAACAAATTATAACATAAACAAGTCATATGACTCAAATGAGTCATACGCGCGAGACCCATGACTCATAGTCGAGTCATGTGCGAAACATAACAAATCATAACATAAACAAGTCATATGACTCAAATGAGTCATACGCGCGAGACCCATGACTCCTAGTCGAGTCATGTGCGAAATCCTGAGCTACCTGTCATATCCGTGACAGCTATCCCCATGATAGTGCGAATGTCCACAATTGTAAACTTTCTGTTATTTGACCTCCCAAATTGCTTGACCGTGACGAGACTGTGTAACTCTGATAGGCCTCCAGAGTTATGTACACTTAAGATCTCTACGCTTCCCAGTCGGTAGATACTATCTTGGTAATGGCAGTCTCGGAGCTTGAATAGGGTGACAAGTTTCCCGGAAAGACGGCCCCGCAGTGCATCATACATCTCGCCCGTACCGGTTTGTACCCAAACTCAATCATTGCGACTTGTATTTTTTCGGAATAGCTCAGGGTCTGTACATTGTGCACTGTGGATGTCGTAAACGTCTGTTTCCTGGAACACTAGAACCGGAATCTCAAGCTGCGTTAGAAGTTCAAGAGGAAGGCGTCGAAGTATTCCATAATTGTCAGGAAGGCGGGACTGAATCCTTGGCTCCGCCAGCTATATTGAACCAATTTGAAACACATAGCCTCGCTTGAGATGGAGAAAAAATTGTGTAAACTCGCAAGGTTGGCAACCTCATCTCAACGTCCCTTTAGGACCCTACGACATGTAGGTACAGGAGAATCTAGATTCGTTTTGTTTAAAAGATCCAGGATATCAGGTGTGAGATCCGCTCCACAACGTTGCAAGGAAGCCAGGTTCAGAAGTCTCATCCGGATCGTGTGATGATGCCAGTAGTTGTGAAGGATCTGCCGTGCGGTATCATTTTTATTTGAACGTCGCCATCTATCCTTGATTTAATCCTTGTGAGCTAGCTCGCTGAACTCAGTAGAATACTGGGGAATGTTACCAAACCCGTGCACATGATCGCGGAAGTGACCGAGTAGATGGAGCTTGATAAAGTTAAAATGAGATTCAGTATATATCAATTCCATACGCTGGTCGTCCTCTTCCGCTCATTGGTGCTTATGTACCCGGTGCCATGTGGATTGGATGACAGATTGGTTGAGGGACATATTTCGATTTCGTAGCTCGGTACGCTGGTCCTGAATTTTCGTCCGTGTGTGTTTAAACGTTCTAAACTCTAAGAAGATATCCTTCGCTGAGTAAAACTGATTGAGATATTGATTTATATAATTTACGGTCTTACGCGTATGGCTTCGGTATTGCGCCATCAGACTAAAATCGACTAACAGCCGGACTCAGGCGAGTACACGCTTGAAAGGTTGACTTTGGGTACTCTCGGGTCCTGTCAACGCGACAGCAAGGACACATAAAAGATAACGTCCCAAGTTCCTCATCTCCTTCTCTTACTACTGCGTAACCTCGTGGTAGGCTTTCTTGGGCACAAAGAATCCGGGGTCTGGTGGTAAAGCTTTCCATGCGTCATCAAACGCTTCCAGCCGTCCATGCTTCTTAAGAAACCTTTGAACCCAATCCATCATATGCTTGAACAGTCTAAGGTAGGCAGTATGGAGTAAATCAGGTTGGTGCAGATTAGCAGTGAAAATACAAGGAAGTTGATAAAAAACATTTCATCCGATCTTGATACCGAGAGCGTCAAATGTGCTGTGGACGTCACTGGGGGTGGATTCCTCTGAGCCATCTACAATTTCTTGCTCCAGGCACTTGTATCTCATATAATCTCTAGCCGGATACCTCTTCCGATTGTTAGACTCTAACATATCCGGAGGTATCTCACATTTAGAACAGGCATTCGATTTTACTCCATGTAGCGTAATGTTTTCCATATGGTCAGCAATCCACGCTGCCAAGATCGGGAAGCATCTCCAAATATTCTCATCTGCGCAATCAATTGGAACACCGTCAAGTGCGGCGTCTTGTAAGGGCGTGAATAGGAGCTTGAATACACCTTGTAGTGTGTTAGCGTTGATTTGCTTCTGCTGTTCGTTCGCGGAAGAGGACGATTTCAACTTGGGTGGGACCAGCAAGAGGGCATGAAGGAGGACCGCCATCGTTCCAGGTCTGTTACACTTGGCTGACGGAAGATTTCCAATTATTATATATAGTGGCCTCACTTTTTTGTCTCCAGAGAAGTTGCTGAGATGCGTCTGATCCAACATTCTAATGATAGGAATCATGGTCGTACCAGATGGGAGTATTTCCTGCAGTCAATTAGCTCGTACTTTTGAGAGAGT
This sequence comes from Tuber indicum, assembly GCA_006112555.1. Lineage (NCBI taxonomy): Eukaryota > Fungi > Ascomycota > Pezizomycetes > Pezizales > Tuberaceae > Tuber > Tuber indicum. The sequence continues at coordinate 297,752 of VBSK01000390.1, read as the reverse complement.
GGGATGGATAAGCTGTGGCACAGTACTTGAATGTCCCACCACCAGTATCCCGTATGTATTTCCATATATACTCTCTGTCCATTCAGATCGCGTTCCCACCACAGGGCGTAAAACAACTCATCTTGGTAAGCTATCTGCCGAAGAAGATATCGGACACAGTCTAGAACATTACGGTAGAAGAATGTTAGGCATAAAGAAAATGCACAGACCTCTCGGTAGGGTAACTGCGCACAGACCCTCATTTATCGAGAGCCTAACACCCCCCTCCGGCCCCGTTCTGGGGCCTGCAAGTCCTTAGCGAGATTTCGAAGAGTTGCGTCCCATGACTATAATGTCATCTAAATGAGGACCACTTCATAACACCATATACGTCACTGCCGGGATCCCTCGAGAGGTGATTCTCTTTGAGGCGGGGCGGACCGAGGGGAAGCTGCTCAGACTCAGAAGACCTAATAGGCGGTGGACGTAAGAGTGTTGGCACACCGTCTACGCAGGCTGCATTATGCATAGGTACCCGACGCATACGCTGGCCACTATGTGAAATCGGAAGAGACTACTGGGACGATAGTCAAGACGACTAAAGTTTCAGACAGGAGTCTACTCGTCTCTATAAATCGAAGACCAGTCATTCGAGGATAATCACGCATCCTACGATTAGACGGAAAAGAATTTATAAAGAACGAAGATGGTATGTGAGAGTTCAGGGTCAAACAGTGTTCGCACTTGTTAAGACTATGAGACGTTGGCGTACAGTTTTGGTTAGGTACTTAGTTATAGGAGGATTAGATGTAGTCCGCGGACACTCAGACGTGGGATATAAATATCGAAGTGCCTCCAAAGCTTTTAGACATCATCAAGCAACGGAGAAGAGACCTTAACAATATAACATTGTTTTACCTACGAATCTTTAGAAAAGTATTTCCCCTATCGATTAAGCGAGTTCTTAGTAGTCCTAAACGAAAAGAACAACACCGAGCCTTCCTAGACAAATCTCCGTCTATTACGAAAGATTCAGGCCTAAGTCTTCTTGACAATTATTTAGAGTCGGCTTCCGCCTAACAAAGAAAGGTAAAGTCCTCACACCGTCTTTGACTTGAGCTTTGAACCATTGTAGATATGGGCTGTACGGATCCAATGAGTAGAGATGGTTCTCAAGTGTATGCATCGCACTGTAGGCAACATCTGCTGAATTACCAAGGCCATTTGAAAAATATTCATTTACCTTAGATACTATACTTTGTAAGAACCAAGAAGCAAGTTTAAAATCGTGCACGCTAGTGAATGGTACTCACGAGTTCTCACACAGATTTTGGTATTCCTCTGCGAATCCCTTTTCATATCCAATAGATGCCCCTACATAAGGATAATACTCTGGTTCGACCGAGGCGGAAGATACATTGACTATAAGTTGCGGTTCCACGTCAGAGACATATGCAGCCGCGTTGCTATATGTATCAGGAGCGCTGTTACCAAGATCGACGTCTGATTCGTAGTTGGAATCCAGCCAATGATTCTCGTCGGTCGGAGCCTCGTGTGGCAATTTGTGCATTTCTGCATCCATGACACCCCGCACGGGGGGAGCATACTGTACGTCTGACGAGAGCAGATCGATAACATTTGCATGTTCTTTTTGGAGGTGTTTTCGAAAGGGACCGGCGCTGGCATAATTGAGCCGACAAAATGAACATTTCATAAGCATTGTACGACTTAGTTCTATGACTTTCGGGTGTCTTCAAGTTGATGAATTATGAAATGCTGCAAGAGGGAGAATGCTTACCATTGTGTACGTAGTCTGGAATGGCAGCTGGAGCTAAGCTCTGTCAATCTGAGACGCAGCTAAGGGTAAATTCAGTTTAGCACATGGTATGCGGACTCGAATATCAAGTAACTTGGATTCAGGTTCTACGTTTTCAACAGGCAATGCAGAAAGGCTTTACATACCTTGAATGTCCGAAACAGAATTCCTAAATCATCTGGAAATTTTTTCTTGATGCACAGAACATCGGGGAGTGTGATATTTAATGTCAATTAATCACGGCCAAAAGGTCATACCAAGGAGAATATTTACGAGACTGGCATACACAGTATTCGCAAGTTCCGCAGTACTGACAACACTCCAAACAATCTCTAAGACATAGCCTAAAATAATGACTACAGGCAGTACATCCACATGCCTAATATACTAAAAGAACAGATAGCTCTGCCAGGGTACGTCTACTGGCTTCCAGCCATTGCTATCCTTGGAGCAATTATACCTGAGAGGGCCAGTAGTTAATTGATCAGCCTGTATAAGACGCAGCTTATCTTTCATGAGGACGGTAACGGAAAAGAGCACTACACAGCGTGGCGCAATACTGTCAAAGCCTAGATGTTAGGAAGGAACTTTAAGAATAGTGCCACATTCTCAGACACTGATTTCAGCACGATTTTCCATTGGATGAGGAGATTACATCCCACTTGCGATTGTCTTGTAAGAGCGGGGGCCAATAATGTGCTCCAGAGACGACAAATTGAAGAAGCCATGATGTAACAGCGAAAGGTCGAAGCTTAACAGGATAGCCTAAGGCACACCAAGGTTCAGAGAGCCAGGAAGGGTCGGGGAGCTGGGCAGGAGATGCTGGTAATAAAACAAGGTGTCAAGGAGGATGTACAGGTTTCCAGGTGTCTAGGTTGATATTTGATGGTTTTGGTGATTTGAGGTACACAAGAGATATAAGTCCTCAGTATGTGTGTTCTGAGGAAGTTACCAGATTACGTGAAGAGCTAGTTACAAGTGGAGGCTGACCTCTTTATAAGAAAATTCAATACCCATCTGTCCACTATTGATACTTCATGGTATAACCCTAACTTTCCATCATACTATTCCAACACTTTCTATTTTCTGTATCTTGGCAATAATCATAAAAGAAGATTCTAACTATGAACAATTCTCACAAACAAAGTAGATGTGGTCTAAAGAAAACAAAACAGCTACCTACATATAGTTACAATGTGGTGTCCGTGATACATGATTGGGCTCATTAAAGACTGTGGCAAGAAGTTAACAGACACTCTTGTGAAAAAGCCAGTACCCAAGTCGGTACCGGGCGTACCAGTAATCATCTCAGTGAAAGTCCTTGTTAACTATATATTGCTACCAGTTGGGGCTTCGGCTCAATGGGGCGCAGATCTACAACAAGCTCCTGATATACCGCAAGCTCAAGCCCCAGCGGACAGGGTCGGGACAGCCGGAGGTGACCAAGAACTGACTATGCCCAAAACACTTCGCCAAAAAGCACAGGTGGAAGGTGATCAACTTGAAGATGACGGGGATCTCTATAATCCACCCACAATGAAAGGACGTCAACAGGCAGCTACAATAGAAGGTGTTGAAGTGGCCAGAGGTGACCGCCATCCAGATACGCCCAAACGACGTTGTTAAGATGCCCCAGTAGAAGGTGACTAACTTGAAGATGACGGGGATCTCTATAATCCACCTACAATAAAAGGACGTTGACAGGCAGCCCCAATAGAAGGTGTCAAGATAGCCGGAGGTGACCACCATCTGGATACGCCCAAACGACGTTGTCCAGATGCCCCGGTAGAAGGTGACCAACTTGATGACAGGAATCTCTATAATCCACCTACAGCAAAAGGACGTCGACAGGTAGCCCCAATAGAAGGTATTGAGGTGGCTGCAAGTGGCGAACATCCGGATATGCTGAAACGACCTCGTCAAGATGTACCGGTTCAAGATGCTCCGGCGGAAGGTGACCAACTTTATGATGAGAAGGATATCTATGATCCACCTACAACAAAAGGGCGTCAACAGGCAGCCCCAATCGAAGGTGTCGAGGTGGCCGGAAGTAGTCAACATCCAGATACACTGAAACGACATCGTCAAGACGTTCCGGTGAAAGGAGTCAGGGTTGCTGCAGTTGACCAAAATACCAGCGACCTCTGTGATCCGCCCCAGGTAGCAGCCACAAATTTTCAAACTGGTGAGTTCTTTTCCCTACAAACTATTAGATTTGAGTTTCCACTTATTAACTGAAAATATAGAATGAAATGCTTTACTTGAGCACCCCTATGTGGTGCGTATTATTTGAGTCCTGCTATCATTTTGGGATAGAGGTATGCGCAGCGATAAGAGGAGGTTGGCAGAAGCACCACCCAACTATCAATTTGTTTATTGGAGACCCCTGCACATCCACGGAATAAGATTTGGCGAGTTTGATTCCACAAATCATCGTGGCCTGTACACGATGATTTTGAGATGGGTTCCTATCTGTCAAGTTCGCTATATCCTGGGCGCGACCAGTGAAGGACTCAGGTGGATCTGCAAGTGTCCCACTAAACCGCTATCACAGTTCAACATCATCTTCATTGACAGAACTGAATCCATGCGTGCCTGGCTACTCTCCAATCACATGCAGGAAGATCTTCTGGATCTCTTGGTTTATTGTTACTGTGATGAAGGCAATACGAGGGCGCAAACACCACTGCTGAGTGGGCTCCCATATATCGCAGAAGACCAAGTTCCTCAAATTGGCGGCGAACCAGATTCCAGCGCGCGTCAATTGCATACCAGGACAATTACACCGCTTGTGGAGACTCAAGACAGTCAGAACAACGACTCTGTCCTATAATTTAGATCGATTCCGTTAGCCAATCACTTGAGCAATGCATTGTGAAAATGGAGCTAAACCATCTTTCTGTATTCTCCTCAGATGTATTTGAGTCCATGATTTTTTTGCATGTTGCTTATAAACATATCCCTCTGATGTTCAATTTTTACGTAGAATCAACGCCAGATTGTGAGTACGGTTGAGAGCGATCGCTAGAGTCAGGACTAGGTAAAATATTTTAAGCCGCACACTACCCTTAACGCTAAGAGACGTACCCTAATTCTCTTTTGGAGACGCTAGGGCACTTCTCTTGGTGCCCGATCTAGAATGCAGCATAAAACTTTTTTTCACGTGCATTAACACAAAAACGATTTGAGCTAATATAGATATCACGATACATTCATAATTATACTATCTCTACCTGTACGCTAAAAATCTAGTGGTCTGAGGACATTTCTCAATGTGTAACACGCTTTCTCTATAAACTGGCCAATGTCTGGCATTCTTGGCTTGTAACTCCCTCGTGCTTTTTGATTGTACGCCCCGACTAGAGCATAAGGGACTCAACCTATTGACCTTATCACTTCCTACCCCGTCTCGTCAATATCGTTCCCATTCTTCTCTACCTTGGCGCAAGATCAGCCAAATCAACGTCCCTGACGAATACGTACTCACCCCCCCGTATCACCGACATTACTACCTATCTCTCCCTCATCTTTTTTTTTTTTTTTTTTTTTTTTTTTTATCGTCATTTAATTCGTTGTTTAAGGTACAAGAATAATCGCATGCAGCGCTAGCTATGGCGTAAACAAAACCCCTTTGTATCCACCCCGGACCAGGAGAAAACCCGTACCCCCAGGACCCTCTGGTATGGGCCTAACCGCACACACTCCAAGGACGACCAACTCAGGTGCCCGGCCCGCAGGCCTCACGACTTGAACGCGAAGGGGTCTCGCCTAGAAGCCAGCCAAATGCCCAAGAAGATTCCTCCCTCGAAAGATACCCCTCCCACTAACTACACGTAGCCACCAGAAAGGAAACCAAACAAGCTAGGCAGGAAAGCATAGGGAAAAACTCCACCCGTAAACTGCAGCGACCACAAAAGAAAATAAACTTCCGCCCACCGAACCGCCAAAGTGCCGAATATAAAACCGCCCCCGAAGTGAGTGGCCGGCAAAAAGCCCGAAGGCTGATGCCCCCAACCAGCTGAGCCACGGATGTAGTGCAACACCATGACCCGCCAGCCGAAAACGGAGGGTCTCGGTGCTGGACCCAAGGAGTGGATGCTTGGCAGAGGGGATGCCGCCCAGCAGTGAGGTGCCAGCTAACGAAGGGGGGTAGTAGGGTACCAGCCAGGGAGGGGAGGCAGTAGGGTGCGAGCCGACGCAATCGAAGTGAAAAGTGGAGGGAGGGCCCAAGGCCCCAGGAGAAAACCCGACCGTGAAAACCGAACCGTTGCCGTTTTACCGCGTCTCTCATGTAGTCCCTTGTTCTCCGAGAGATGGCGTCACTTAGTGGAGGGGATCCCACCAGCGGGGTAAGGAAAGAGGAACGGAAGGGGAGGAAGGCTGTCCGACTTGAACTGACCGACTAGGAGGGTATGGCCCGTCTCACCGCGAGACAGACCCCGAAGTTACTAGCCGAGGCGTTCCCCAACGGGGATCGTGCAAGTGGGGAGACAGACGTCCACCACTGCCAGTGCCGACCGGAAACGAAGAGGGGGTGCCGACCGTGCCAAAACTAAGCGAGCCCCCAAAAGCGAGCCAGGACTACTGGGCGAGCCCAGATAACTCCCCCAGCAAGCGAACAGGAGGCAAGCGAGGTGATGGCGGGAGAGGATAGAGGAGTTAACCGTGCCCCTAGGCAGGAACCATCAAGGGGGCAGAGGGGAGAGAGAGTGGGCCACGATAGTTGACCGTGGTGTTGTCAAACTATGTGGCAGGAAAATAGGAGCAACGAAGCGTGCTATCTCTCCCTCATCCTCCACCTCCTATTTGTACCTCTTTTTGTCCCCATTTATTTTTTTATTTGGTACAGCGTGTACGCAAATAAAACACCCCTCTCCCAACCAGGACCTCCGGTGCCTCCCAATTATTTCTCCCACACCTCCAGTGTCTCCTAATTTGTTTCCCCTATCCTACTTTGTTTCCCCTATTTCCACCTCCCCCCTCCTCCTGAAAAAGACACCTGAAATGTCTCGAAGACGGCTGGCGTAAATGTCAAGGTATGGCTTATTGAATCTTTGATAATCAAGTATATTAACGTGTCCTCTTTACACAGATTGCCTACTGTTCGACCTTAAGACAGTGAGGTGAGGAGAGGCAAGCGTCCCGCTGTCCCATACCGAGACTTTACCGCCGAACCAGATAAAAGCAAGATCAGGAGAAGCAGACATCCCACTGTCCTGCGCTGAGACTCCACCACCCAACCAGCTGAAAGCGAGGTCAGGAGAGGTAGAAGTCCTGCTGTCCCGTGCCGAGACTCCATTGTCCGACCTCAAGAAAGGGAGGTCAGGAGATAACAGCCTGCTGCTGCCCCGCCCCACGAGTCCGACCTACGTTGCAAATGCCGTGCCATTCCCTGGAGACCTCCCCCTGAAAGCTTTCCGAATGAAGAGTAAGAAATTATCCCTAATCAGCATTCCCACCCCTAGAGTTAGAGCTAACCATTTATATCAACAGAATTCCAAGTGCGAGTACACTGGAGAACCTCTTCTTCGAGCTAGCCATAGAGGACTCCTTGTAAGTGAAACCCTTGAGCTATACTCTGTGGTCAGACTTTGATATACTAACATGTGTACTTCTACCAGAGGCCGCTATAGCGATATCGACTACGTCAAAAGTTGGTGTGGGTTCCAGAATCTTTGCGCCAGTACTGCTCTATACAGAGTGTGGCGTGAGGAGATCAGAGCCCACCTGACTGAGCACTCCTTGGACCTCCACCGCCTGACCAGCTCCTGATTGGAGTCGGTAATAGAAATGGCCTGCTCCCTTCCTCCCATCATGGCCCGTATCGCACTCATTAGGAAAGAGCACTGGGGCGATGATATCGTGGAAGTCGATCACCATTTGAGGCTCTTAGTCCTTGATACGGCCAAGAAACTTCAGACAGCGATCGAGCGACAACTCGTGGAGTGGGCCATGTTAGCAGAGGTCGAGGGACCTCTGAGTATGTTCATGTCCATCCCTGTTCCCCTAGACTTATGCTAACATACTTGGTTAGTGGCTCAACCAGATTGGACCTCGCTGTACTGCCCACGGGCGGTACCCATCCACATTATTTGCCGGATGGGTGCCCCATGGGGCAATCCGTTCCTTGACTACCCCTGGTGTTCCATAGACTCCAACCAGGGAATCGCCTGGGGGGTCTTGGAATCACCGAGCAAAAAAAATGTGCTCCGGGTAGTCAAGGGGCAAGATGTGGAGGAGGCAATCAGGTGTTCCCGGTACCTCATCGGGGCGACGGGTGTGGGCGCATGGTCACTTAACCGGGCCCCCTTGACACCTCTCCCGCTCCAAGAGCTCGTCCTTCTTAATAAAGATGATGACGTTTGTGTGTGGATCCTTCCCAACAATGCCAAAAATCCCCTGGACCTCATAGTCCTTGGCCCACATCAGGGAGACGTCCGCACCCTGACCCAAGAGCCTACCAATTGAAGATACCTATTTTTCGACTGCCCCAAGGTCTGGGATGGAAGTTGGCACAGCAGAGATATCGGGAGGGCCATGCAAGAGGAGGAAAGCAATGAGGAAGAGGAGGATGACAACGGGGAGTGGTTGGAGGCGGAGGGACAGGAGCCGAAATCGGAATCGGACAATTCTCAGGCATCTGCCACTCCGGATCCCATCGTAATCGATAAGGTAAGTCTCCTAACAAAGTTTGCTGTTGCTAATTATCAGGAAAGTGCATAGCTAATCACAGACTAGGACGATGAAAATAACACTCCAACCTCCCCCACCACACCCACACTGCGCGCGCACAGATGCCCCAGCTTGGCTGACCTTGGCTCTAGGTTCCCAATCCTAGCTACACTCACCCAATATCACGAAAGAAAGTACCTAGCTACCCAAACGAATAGGATGAGGAATCCAATACTCCTGCCCCCCCTACCCCAGCGCTCCGCCCACCCAGATGCCACAACTTCGGTGGCTTCAACCATAAGTTCCTGAACCCAACACTCTCAACTAACATTACAAACCAAAATCAGAAGCTAATCACACATAGGATGATGACCCCTTTAAACCTCACTCGTCGTGACCCTGTTGCACCTCCTACCCGGACTTTGCTCCTTCGCTATCGACCGGGCAGGAAAGGCTCAGCACAATTGAGGAGATGATCTGGGAAAGGCCCTAGATGGCGGAGTACTTCCAAAGTACTTCACCAGTCGTGCGAGATCCCAGGCCATGGGCCCGTGGTCATTGTGGACACAATGGAGCAGAAGACACCCACCAAACCTCTACCACCCCCCTTTAGTCCCTGTGTTCTGCTGCCTTCTGCGTCTCCCACCACTCCGATCACTCTCCCGTCTTCTGCGTCTTCCTGTACTCTGATCGCTCCCCCGTCCTCTGCGACTCTTCACACTCTGATCGCTCTGCCATCTTCTGCGTCTTCCAGCGTTCCGATTGCTCCTCCGTCCTCTGCGACTCTTAGCGCTCTGATCCCTTTGCCGTCTTCTGTGTCTTCCGGTGCTCCAGTTGTTCCCCCGTCCTCTTCGAATCTCGGCGCTTCAATTGCTCCCCCATTCTCTTTGACTCTCGGCGCTCCAATTGCTCCGCTATCTTCTGCATCTCCTAGCGCTCTGATCGCTCCCCTGTCTTCTGTGTCTCCCAGTGCTCTGATTGCTCCCCCGTCTTCTGCATCTTTCGGCACTCCAATTGCTCCTCCGTCCTCTGCGGCTCTCAGCGCTCCAATTGCTCTGCCGTCTTCTGAGTCTTCCTGTGTTCCGATCGCTCCCCCATCCTCTGCGTCTCCTGACGCTGGAATCACTCTGCAGTCTTCTGTGTCTTCTGGTGCTGCAATCACTCTGCCGTCTTCTGCGTCTTCCAGCCCTGTTATCATTCTGCCCTCTTCTGTATCTTTCGGCACTCAGATCACTCCGTCCTTTGTGACTCCGAGTACTGCCCCTCCTGAAGCTGTAACCCACGAGGCCGCTGTTCCACCATCTCCTGCAACTCTGATTTCCCTTTCTACGACCAGTCCACCTGCTCCCACGACCTCGCCTGCTGCTTGTACTTCAGTTCTGCCTGGGTCGCCAACCTCCCCCTCTGCCGACGCTCCAATGACTCTGAGGCACAAGGGTTTCCACCGTAGCAGCCCACGTTGGAACTCCAACAAATGATTCTTCCTTGGTGGTTTTCTTCTTTTTTTTTTTCATTTTTTTGCAGTTCTTTGCACAATGTTTTTTCGTGGTTTAGGGGTTAGAGTTTTTCTTCAGACTTAGTTAGTACTTTATAGTCCACCATAGTAATGATACAATTGGACGCCCTCGCATCAGCTTCTCACATTCCTAGCTAGTTCTACCTCTCTTATGCAGAATATACTAGTATACAGTACTGAAGTAGTTGCGTTGACCGTATGCCCCTTACAGTGCATTAGCCCCTTTTGTTTTTATGGATCTACTGGGTATCACATTCTCCATCCCTAGCTGACCTGAAGTCGTCCAGCCATGTCACTCAATTGGCTAGCTGGCAACACTTGAACACATCTTATAGATGAGCTCTTGGACGTCGTGGGACACGACCACATTCCTAGTCCATTTTAGGTATAAGGTGTGCCTTGTGAGAAATAGTGTCACTAGTCGGCACCACTTATAGTTAGATTGAACTAAGCCTTCACTCCTTGCTGCAGCTTAATTTCCTTCCTTCTTGAGACCCGGAGTCTTGAGCAACCCAACGCTCAAACGCAAAGAGGTATGATTTTCAAAACGAACATACTGTTCAAGTTATCAAAAAGCACACCGCCTTATATTCTTACATTTCTATGAGCTTTTCACTCCAGTAATATGTTCATTCAGTCTAGTTCCCTTATGCCAGAACTTTGGCCTAATATTGATTGCAAGAATACACATCGGGGGTTTAATATTAAGCACCCAAACCAGCTAAAAGACCTTGCGCATGAAAAGAGTTTTTTATTCAATACTGAGTGATAGTCTGTGATCCTACAGACACTAACTCCGGCCACACTAGTAAGTCCTAGTATATAAGACCCAACGTGTTTTATTTAACATCAGAGAACTACACAAACTCCTCATTTACAGCACTCATAAGACTCATTCTGTAGGCCTACATCCTGAATCCGAACCTGACATTGACTGACTCATTGTAGGATGAATAACCAACATCGGCCCAATACATCTAGCCAACCAATTAACCATACAGGCAATATGTATGGCCCGTGTAAACGAGACGTAGGACCAGGCACTATAGGCGTGAGAAATCCAATATCAGTAACACTACAAAAGACACATGCTAGCTCTCAGAGCACAATACCAACGCAGTAGCCGTTGCGTCCAAATTCATCTCCATCCCCAATTGCAAGCTCACAACTAGGATGACCCACGAAGCACCTCCAGAAGAACACCATACAGACTACGGTACTGTAACCAGTACTGGTACTCGGTTAAGGGTTTTTGTTTTATGTTTTGTTTTAAGTATCGCTTTGATACTTGGGTTGTTTGAAGTATCGTTTTGATACTTAGTTTGTTTTATGTTTTGTTTTAAGTATCGCTTTGATACTTGGGTTGTTTGAAGTATCGTTTTAATACTTAGTTTGTTTTATGTTTTGTTTTAAGTATCGATTTGATACTTATATTGTTTTACCAAAGAGTATCGCTTGATACCTTTGTGTAGTTCCGTTCATGCTAGACATGAACAGATTTGTGTATTTAAAGACCGTCCTATTCCACGATGGAAAGGGCAGACTTCGACAGACAGTATTTCAATATACTTGGTTGAACGGTTACTCTTTAGTTTCTCCAGTACACCTCCGAAGCCTCCTTTAGTTCATACAGCTCTCGCCTCCTCTCTGGAAGAGCAGGCCACCTGTCAACTATCGTACACCTCTCGTAACGTGATTAGCACCTAGCGAACACGTTACAGGTACATACCGAACCAGGACCTGAAAGGCAGGAGGATCCGGAAGGTGTCCATGTGAGTGACAACAGTAGCGATGAGTACCAAAACTCACCAACATCGGGGGAAACGGAATCAGAGACCGAGCCTAATCCTGAGGACATCAATATTGCCAATAGGCCCACACCACGAGGGACTGATGACTCTCAAGCAGCGGCGCGACAGCGGGCCTGTCACGCAACTACAGTTAGGATTTCGACTGGCTCCAGGTCACAGCCGGCAGATCCAGTGGTGCAAACGCCTGCGGATCATGGGCGAATAATTCACTACCAGTCCTATAGTCTACCCATATTCCCGTTGTCCAGCATACAGCGATTTTCGTCGCCTCATGATAGCCTCGGTGCTTCAGCATCGAGTATTAGGAGCTCTAGCCCTGCTGGCCGCCCAAGTACGCCACTCCCTGACCACTTGTTAGTGAGTAAGTTGCGACGCAACCTAGTAACAGGTGCAGAGGGGGCCATTGTTGAGTTGGCAAAGTCACTCATTACACGGTATACTCTGTTGGATGATCCGCTCCCAAACATTATTGCATTGACTGGCCAGGTACTTAAAGTGTTGGATGCCGCGATAGAGAGGAGAGCCAATACTGAATCCATCAGATTGTCTGAGCAGTCCATATCTTTAGTAAGTCGACTATGCCCGGTGTGACACCACGCAATCTACTCTACTAATAACGGAAGATTCGCCAAAAATACTCGAGAGTGCATTCACAATTCGTGCACCATGTGAAGAATAACATTGCACAGTTATACGATCTACTGGATGTTCCGACGGCAAGGGCGCCTCGTGTAGACTATCTGCTCGAAGGTGACAGGTTCATCTACGACCCAAAAGGGTATGAGGTCTGTTCCTTTACACTGAGAGTTACCGCATAGTGAGTACTACTGATTGTGATACTCGACGCAGAACTGGAGCTACCTCTTCCTTGCCCCACAGATTCCGGAAGCAGTTTATAGGAAGTATTTCGTGGGATAGAAAATGAGGAGCGTAGCCGATTCCAAGTTTCTGGGGCAGATCAATGGCACAATGATCTACTTGATATGGGCCATTATCTGCCATACACTGCGAGCATGGCAATCCAGAATATACCAGGATCCAAGGGACTTTAAACCTGAGGAGCTGAGAAGTAAGAGTTTTCAAATCTTGTAGCATACTGTTGGCAAAACCGCTAACATGTTACCAGACGCGGAAGAACTTTTCTAACCGCAGAAAGAAATAGGAGCCAAGTGCTCACACGCGGTCCAGGACATGATTCTTCGCAACATCTGCGATACAATCTGGAAAAAGGCAGAGCAGGTCCGTGGGATACAGCAGGAGTGCTGCGAAGGATATGACGATGATTGTGAGGCAGTGCGGGAAGAACTAGCTGGTCAGGAATCAAGCGTGGCGTCAGCAAGGCCTATGGTTCGATGAACTAATGCTGGGACTAGGCGGTTGGAGCAACATTGGGATGAGCTGAGTGTGTCACAGGAAACAGACACGTCATTAGACGTAAGCCAGATGTCACTCCCACGGGTACTGAAGATTCTAGATTCAGATCAAGCAAGTTTGGATTATCCCGAACTGTACAGTGTACGACCGATACTGGGCATACTGCTCAGACCTTCTCTATCCGATTGCCTCTTACTTAGCCTTGAAGAGTCACAGGATGCCCAGGTACCCCAGGCGGGGATTGGTGATCGTCAGCCAGACATTGAGTAGTAGGAGCCCAATGGAAATCGTGACGCGGGGGGATCAAAGGCGATTGCGGACGTGTCAAAGATAATAATAGATTAATTGGGTGGAACGGAGTTATGAGTGAGCAAAAAAGCACGACGGTGAACGGCCAACAGTATCAGTATCAGTATAACTAGTAGTGCGGTAGTGCGTTTGTGGAGGAATTGTATAGATATAGACCTTGGGGGGAAAGAAGAGGAAGTCATAGGAGGGTCAGGACAACTATAGTGTAATAAATGAAAGGTCCGGAACAATGCGCGTGTACGATGGTGTCTGAATGATGTCCAGATGTCAGAGAGTAAAATCAGGATGTGATGATACATGTAAGGTGAAGCCAGGATAGAGCAGGCAAATATCCAGATATGGCATGCAGTACTAGTATGGTACAGGACGTAACAGTTTAGCATCACAAGACGCCTGAACAAGATGTGTAGCCAACTTGGTATCCTAATGAGACGGGGCAAAGGTTGTTACCATCGGGACGTGAGGAAACACACGCAAAGATCTCAGGATGGAGCAGCTGACGGTTAGATGGCGTCCAGATGTCCGGATAAAAGATCTGACGTCGACTAGACGTCGGTGTAGAAAAGTAGACGTCGTTTAGATGTCTGGGTGGATGATCAGATAGCGTTGAGGTGTCACCGCAAAGAATCAAATGCTGCCAGGACACACGGGACGTAGGGGTCTGTATCTGGACGCCGCTATGACGCGGGACAACGCACAACGGAAATCAGGACGCGACATCCGATCGGACATCCCATCCTGGTTAGCAATTTACGTTTAGGACATCCCGTGCATTTGATGCACAGGACGCACTGGACACAAGTAATTATTTTTGCTGATGTTTACAATTTCCAGAAACAATTTTTGCAAAACATGGTTTGTAAAATGTATTTTCAATTAAGAGTGAGCCAAACACCACCATCAATTGAAAATATGTTTTGGACCCAAAATACATTTTCAATTTACGAACTGCTCAAGCCAAACATCCCTTAAGACTTACTTGCTCTTTAAAGGATAGTACTAAAAGCAGGAAATTACTCTTATGGATAATATTTCTGCGTATTCATCAGGTCTCAATCAAATTAAACATAGTTGATCTCTTGTGAAAGATAAACTTTAGAAGCATTATCCTAAGCGATATCTCATGAAGGATTTCGACAATGAGGTTAAAAGGCAATTGAAGTGGCTATTACTTATTGTTGGGAACTTCTTGATCTAAATTTTTTTGATTTTCTAACAAGATCAATGGTGGATAGAATAGAAAGCAGATGGATGGTATACCAAATATTAATTTCCATTATGCATTTACTTTTTTCCCAAAATTTTTTTGTTATTCTGGTGATGGTTTTGGTAGAGGGACTGGGGTTGTCAAGATGAAAGTTTTTCATATTCATGAGTGGATGGTTAATTTTGGCAATGAACAATATGGCGTGGAGAATGGCAGGAAGGCGAAAAACGGAGTCAAGGAAATTGTGGTGACGGAGCTTGTGTATTTTAAAATACAGGGAAAGAAACTTACGTACCGGAATTCTGGAATTCCTTTACTGTTGTATGATAGTATTATTATAAAACAGCAAAACAGAGAAACAAAAACCTCCCACTCCAGGATAATAAATTTGACTGTACCGCCCCCAAGGAAAGTTACGACCCCACAACCATCGAACAAAGTACTGATACCCTGCGGTCGAGTTAGAATGTGGTTCCGTTTCCAAACTGAAAACATCTTAGCAGAAGCATCACCACCGCCAATCCAACACCAAAACTCAGTATCGAGCCGAGGCTCACATCAATGGCGCTTGACCACACGCAATGTTATTTCGTAAAAACCTAGATCACCAATTCCGTTGGGATCGTATCGTAGCGCGTAGAGTACCATGGGTACCGTAACTTATTTGAAGTCAACGCGCGAGACGAAACGAATGGTACATGCCTTTTCGCGCTCATCTCGATTTACGACTCCAACTTTGTAGCCGCCCCTGGTTCCTCCTCCCCAATAGGTCTCCTACCACCTGTCATATACTGTACAAGTACCGTATGTTACCGTATCATAGATCCACCAGATTACGGTAGTCTAGCTACCGGTATCACACTTGTATCACACACCAGCTCCCGGCACATCCATCCAGTATTTTAGAATCCCGGGTCTCCCCGACAATGACCCCCCCAGAATCCTCACTAGTCCAACCATTGTTTCACAGCACAATGATTTCCCGCCCTAACACGCACGAGGGGTTTGGGGGAAGTACCGGTTTTGGGACAAACAGGGGTAAAGAAGGCCAGTGTAAAAATTCCTGCATCCATATAAGTTGAGACTCCCGGATACCTAAAAAGGAAAGTACCGCCACCTGTGTAATAACTAAGCCAATAAGTCGGCACATTGCCTTCTTTGCACAGACATTTGGCCCCTGGTTTGTCCCAATACGGTACTTCACCCCTGACCCGAGTCCCGCGTTGGAGCAATTACAAGTATCATACTCGAGTACTCGTACCGTATACATTCGGTGGCTTTTCGGTTGTTTTCCGATTTTTCTCTCCCTCTTTCCTTTCTCCCTCTTTCCTTCTCCTTTTTTCCTTGTCCTTTCCCCAAATAAATCTCCTCATCTCGGCCTCTCCAGAGAAACACAAACACCCGTAATTGCGGCACAAAGAGCCAACACTAACCAATCCTTTAAAGGCCTGTAGACGAAAGGGATGTAGTTAACTCGCTCCTTACTGTAAACCACCAAACGAACCTTGTGGTAACGCGGCACAAAGCGCGTGTAGCATGTTTGTGAGTGATTCCAGTTGCCAGTGTTTCGCGCGCACACCTACCTATCCCAGCAATATATACGAAAGTTCCTCTGGGGGTTGTAAGAAGGCTGCTCCTAAAAAGTATTATCATGTAAACCCGGCCTTTCCCTCTCCTCTGCTCCCCTGTGCGTAGGCTCTCGCTGTGCGGAACATCACCCTCTCACAATTCCAAGAATGGCAGCACCCAAAACCAGGTTTCCATTGTCACGGCCTATCACTCGCCATCTCTTCGGCACCCGTTTCTGCCACCAAGCCGAGGCTATGGTCTCGGGGTAACCCCAACACGGTATAACTTCCCTATAGCTCTCGGAACGCGACGGGATAACTGCCCAGAGAGAACCGAGAGATCCATTGTGCTTAGTAGTGCCACACAGGTGATCTTAGATATAATACCGGTATATATCTCGCAATTCGACTTCGGGGGCCCCCGACTCCCGGGCATTGCCGGTGGGTTTATCCATGTATGATGCTGCCGGCGGCTGCTCGGACCATCTAATTTCTGTCAAGAAAATGTTTCTAAAGGTGCGCGCGCCCACACATAATTTGTGCGCAAGTTTTGCCTTGCATCGTTTGACAGCCACTAAAAACGCAAGACGTCGTTGATAAGCCCCAATATCCCTGTTCTCCATTTCTCAGCGCTGGAGTACTGTACCCTTACTCGTACAGCACACAATAGTCGACGGGTGTCCCCTGCTTCCCGCTCTCGGATTATACTCGAGTGCATGCGGTAGGTAGTAGCTGGGCCCAATGCCTATCATGCACGTACATCCCATATGCCAGGCGTTGCTGCTAATGAAGGATAACTCATCGGAATTTCCATTTAGATCTTCAGATAAGGCCTAAAACCTAGAGTTTGGAATCAGAACAAATCATGAGTTGCAAACTTAATCAGCGCCGAAGCTGCATCATTCAGCCAGGGAACTTCCACAACCCAGAGCGATTCTCGTTGAGGGCACTCACGTTGTCTCACCTTCGCTCTCAATGTGTGAGACATGTAGGGTTGCAGGGGCCACTCACACCTCAGAATTCAGTTTGAACCAGCCTCGTATTGATTCGAGGCTGGGCCATTCAAGGGGGAATATGTAAATGCTCTCTCCCTACCCGTGTGCGGCCCCACGGCCCTGACCCATAAACTACCCTAGGAACTGGAATTATTGGTGCTCTAGCTAAGACGTCCAAAATTCCTTCTCTTGGGTAGGGGGTCGAAAGCACTGCGAAAACTTACCCCCTCAGCCCCAAAAGAGACAAAACAGTGTCGGACATTACCAGTAGTGGCAACTCCAACATCCTAGCGCGCGAGTGCCAATTCTTACGGTCCGTACGTGAGATATTACCCGAGTACAAGTATACGAGTATCGCACAACTGCTGTGACAAAGCAAAAAAGCGAGAGGATCTGCAAGCATCGTAGGGTTAGCTCTGCCAATGCACGACGATCCCAAACAGTAACGTCGCGGCTGAACTTCCCCCCATTGCATTGAATTAGTTCCAACTCAGGGACCTTCGGAATGTACCGTACACCTTCAGGGAATATGGGTAAGTTATTAGAAAAACCACGTCAATCCATAGAGCGAAATTATTATTTTTTGAGGAAAAGAATATTGGACCATCGGTGGTAAAAAAAATTTCAGCGTAACACTTCATGGAGAGAACGCTCAGAATTCGTGGTTGCGGGGGTTGGATTAGTCTAGTCGCAAGAGCCATACGGATAAAAGTTATGCATTGGTTCCTGTGTCGTAGCTGAACCAACAACTCGGAACACCATCTAAAACATGCATGACTTGGCAGAGCTGCCACATGCCCCTACGGCTCGAATGCAACCTATACCACCAATGGGCTTTTTTGTCACTGGAGATGACTTGTCTGGCTAATGCTGGTATGTTAGCATACTCGAGCAGTTCCATAGTACGCTGCATACCAAATTCCTCGGTACGGTATCGCTACTAGCTGCTATGTGCTCTGCGGGTGCCGCTATGTACGAGTATTTGGAGGGTTGATAGTATCCGTGCGGTACAAGTGCAATACTCGAGTGCATAGGGTGCGAAATTACCGGTTCTCCCCAATCATACGGGTTCAATAGCCACTTCACAGCTTCTCACTCGACCAACACCTATCCAACAGCATCGGGTAGTCTGACTCTACTGTGGGCGATTGTAATCATGATCGCTGTATGGAATCGAAGATTTTGCTATCTCCGTGCAGGGGCCAGGATACGCTGGGATCAGCTGCACGCATAAAATATTTTGAGTCTTAAAACCCAAATATTTCCCTCCAAAGGACTCTATCGAGTGAGTAGGGTAATCCAATGTGTAGCTGTGTATAGCCCGGTAGTGGTGGTGGCACTGTTCCCTTGTAGCCGGTTTCTTAGAGCGTTGCTCATAAATTTCCCTCTAACAAGCAAAGGCAAGCCAATAGCTCCTGTCGTACCAGTATTAAACTCCGCCCTCGCAGCACGGTGCTAGAGCCCCGTGCTTTGGCAGCGTGTGCTACTATCGCAGACCAGAGGGCCTTCCATGGTTAAATCCTTCAAGGTCAGGCCCCTCAAGGGATTCTGTCCTCTCTCTCAAAAGGAACGAAAAAAGGGGGAGAGAAAAAAACACAGTCACAGATTTTCTCCTAGTGCCCTTGTTGGATATTGTTTGAACCTCTGTATCCAGCGTCAGAAGTCTTGAGCCTTCAACCTATCCTTTTATCACGCCAGCCGATATCACATTGGCCCTATGATACCATATTATCTATGTTATAGATGCCAAGAGAATCTCGCCAGCATTAGCGAGTTTTGGGTCCCTCTTTGTTTTATTGCGGTGAAACATCCCATATCATATAGGGCGAAATTGGATGCGGGACGGGAGGGCTCCACTCGTCGTCCAAGTGAAAAAAACAGACGGCAGACCCTTACCTGGTGTTTCCTCCGAGTGCGAATATCTCCGCTAATCAGTAGCCTCTCACAATACCCACGAGCCTGGTATCAAGCTGCTTCCAACTCCGGGGTTGTCGAAGCTGAGCAGAAGGTTACGGCGCCAATGCATATTTATCGGTGAAATATCACATACACCCTATGGATGAAGCTCAGCAAGTCAAAAAGCGGGACGATCGTTTGCTGGAGGAATTATTCTCTGCTCTACGTTTCACCATCTTGATGAGAGTTTTGGCCAGAGCTCACTTCCCTTAACCCTTAAGAAGAGCGTGGATATATGCTTTATATGGAGTAATCCGCCTATTATGAAAAGCGGGGAAAGGTAATGAGTGTTCGACTCTGTATTCACGGAGGGGTACTGTGCCCAGCTCACCTATGGTAAGGAATGGTATGAAATCTTAGCTTCGCCAATTGCGCCTAGATGCCTAGATGGCCAAGAAAGTGTCTACCCGGCACCAGCAATAAGACAGACAACGGAAATAGTGACCCCGGCGAAGGGATGGAGTGATGCGGCAATCTCGATGTAGAAAGTAAAATTTGTATGCACCAAAGCATCCCTTGTGGATGATAGGTTATGAGCGTGCCATGTAACTGAGAGTTGCACCTAGATCATGATCTTTGATCAACTCTCCGTCTTTGCGCGTTGTCAGATTTTGGAAGGTATGGGTGCCATTGGCGTACCCAAAATAATTCACGCTCCATGTCAAAGACGCAGTGCTGTTCACGCTGGCAGGATGAAGGAGATAGGATCGGAGACGGGGAGGGTAAAGTGGAGCTCATGTACCGATAGTGAAAGCGAGAGGGGAAGGGGGAAGGAGGGGAAGGGGGAAGGAGGGGAAGGCAAGATTAAGGGCCGGAGAAAGGAGAGATTATGAGGGTCTGAAGAATTGATTTAGCGCACATTGAGAATGCTTGTATGTATGTTTGTGTGCATGTGTGCGTGTAAGGACAAATTTAAGTAGGGGGATGGGGAGGTGGTCAAAGGGTATACTGTAATTAAGGTGTGTACTAGTAGACGGACGCAGACGTAGGCATAGTGGAGGTAGACTTGAATCTGTGATGGGGAGTTATTTTAGTGTGTCCATCTCTTTCCTCACAGTCCCTCCGAATGAGGGATATATTCGAGCACTCGTACTCGAGGGGTACCGCACAGTACTTTAGGCCCATCCCAAGAGAAATGTGCACCCAAGGGAAAAAGGAAGGTAACAGGCGAAAAGCGAGTGTATGGGTTGTCTGTGCGCTGTACAAGGATCTGCCCTACTCGTACTCGTAGCGGAGTTACTGTAAACCTTGCATTCTACTCATCTGGGTGACCGCAACATCCTAAAACTTTCGCTCAGACGGCGCCAGCATACTCGTACCAGTACAGTAGTTGGCCGCTTTCTCTCTCATCCTTAGACCTTTCCCACGACAACTACATGCTGTATTTCGAAAGATTTCCGTCCCTGTCAATTGAAAATGCTAGGGAAATGTTCCACAACCTCTCCCTCCGCTTCCCAAGTTTCCCACTTTGATATGGAGCTAACTGACGTGAGCTTATCACAGAAGGTATTCGAGTACAGTACAGTACATGGTCGCATTGAGTCTGCAAAAGGTTTACCACCAACTTACATTCTTTTGTCATCGCCGGTGCAAACATCTGAGGGGGAGAAAAGATACGGAAACGGGAAAAAGAGGAGCATAAGGGGAGGGGGAAAAGCAAGATATCTCACAGCAGTCGGTGAACTCGGTTCTTTACATTGCCTCGATTCATTGTTGGCTGCTTCCCTCTTGTTCTATATCTTGGCAAGGTTGCCTACCAGCCAGCAGTCACACATCTAGAGGTAGAAGGAGAAGCAAAAGAGACAACAGCGTGAAAATTTGGACACTTCCATCTATTATACCGCATAGAAATTTATCGGAGACGCAGCGTGGCAACAATTATTTGTGCATTGAAGGGGGCCGTCTTCGGGTGTCATGGTTTCGCTCTCAGACTGTTCTGATAAGAAGACTTGCTGAACTGTTTCTCAAGGCACAAGAATTAAGCAAGAGGTAAGTATCCACAGTCGAGCGGCGAGGGTCTTTCCTTACATTTGGAGGTCAGTTTGGGATTACCTTATGCGTCAATTAGAATTTCAGCCTCAATAATCTTCCTGCCGGACCCTCATTGCGACGACCAGTGAAGCTATTTTTTTTTTTTTTTTTTTTGTACTCGAGTACCTGGCTTAGCGGCTATCGCTACAGTACAGTACTGTACCTACCTGCCGTGCTGTGTTACACCGTCCAACCCTAATATCTCTTTCTCCCTCCATACTCGAGTACATACCGTACTTCGTCCCAATTCTCCCGCTCTTTGCCTTCCCGCCTCGCGGCCGAACGCAAATCGATTTGATCGCCACCCTCGCTTGTTCTTTTTGCTGTGGTCTGTGCCACCCCTCCGGAAGAGCCTCAACTAATTCCCTTGACTCTTCACTTGCCCTTCTTTTATCTTTGCGGAGCAGTTACTATCTCTTCCTCTCCCTCTCCCTCTCCCCCTCCCCCTCCCCGTTTCCCTTCTTGTCCATCGCCACCTCCCAGAGCCCTTGCTCCCCTCTCCATTCCTCCCTTCAAATTTCTTGATCCCATTGCATTCAATTTTCGAGTACACTTCAACGTCATCTCCTGCTTGTGTTTCGGCATCCATCCCGTAAGGAACAGGATAATACTAAGGCACGGAGCTCAATTGGCACATCTCCAGGATGTCAGATACTCCGGAGGCGTTCCTAAAAGCCTATCGAGCTATCCATTATGTTTATCCTCCACTCCTTCTCATCTTCTTCGTTAGTCTGCAAACAATCACTTGTTGCACTCTGCAGAACCTGAAGCCTTCCAAGAGAGTAATTCGAAGAAATTTGATGTTGTTTCTCCAAACTGCTGCAATTGCAACCTATGTGGGTCAAACTTCGGTGTTCTTGAAAGCTTCCTCTGTGGATGGGTTTGTTGTGGCTAACAATCTGGTCATTGTGTGCACAGATACTGGAAGCAATATTAATGCTTGCCCAATCTCTTGTGCAGAAAGACTATTTCAGTCCTGAAGATAGTATTGTATGCTATAAATTTCACACCCCGCGGTGTGTATTGGCGATTGCTGACTTGCCCATTTCGCAGCTCTATGTTCTTTCTTCAGTTGTGATTTGGGGTGTGATTGAGCTGTGCCTGGTTGACAACAATAGCCCTGTCTGGTACCCCTACTGTGGGTCATGGATCCTATCTTTGATTGCCGAATTGTGCCTTCTAGCGCTCCCGAACGACGACCCGGGCCAGAAAAGTGGGTTCCGTAAGGCCAAGATCTCTGTCGAGATAATTAGGGTTTTCTTTCTGTTTGCATTGCCCGCTTCATACTGGGGCTTCCAACGGAGTGACAACCAGAAGAGCTTCTGCGAAGACGAGGAATCAGCTGGGCTATTGACTGCAGGTAATGCGGTGAATGAAACATCCAACAGTACCTCTTACGGGGCTACTGGTGGCGGTAATAATAATACCCCAGAAAACGCGGCAAACACAGAGGCGAACGCAAGAATGATGAAGAAGATCGAAGAGAGCGGTAATTGGTGGGTTTATGCCAAGTCTTTCTCTGTAAGTTGCTTGAACTACAACCTATAAACGTGTGTTAGGGCTAATCTGTATATAAAAAGATACTTTGGAAATATCTTTGGCCGAGTGAGGACAGAAGGCTCCAGGCATCTATGGTTATGGTCGCGTTCTGTCTTCTAGCTGAGCGTGGCCTAAACGCCCTAGTTCCCCATCAACTTGGTGTTGTAACGAATTCCTTGAGCACAGGAAATGGTAGTTATGGGTTCTGGTTGCGGATAACCAAAGCTGACGGATTTAGGGGCTATACCGTGGTTGCAGGTTTCCATCTATGTTATTTTCCGTTGGTTGGATTCTGGTTCTGGAATTCCTGCTCTCCACAGATATCTTTGGATACCAGTGGACCAATACGCCAGCCGCTCAATCACCACTGCCGCGTATAATCATGTTATGTCGCTCTCTCACGATTTTCACACCAATAAGAAAAGTGTGGAGATATATAGTTCGGTCAGGCAAGGGCGCTCAGTTAACGGCTTTATTGAATCTGTATTATTTGCCGTCTTACCTATGCTTGCAGATCTCTGCATTGCGTTCGCATACTTTTATTATATGTTTAATGCCTACATGGCGTTGATTGTAGCTGTTGTGTCGATTGTTTATCTCTATGCTACCGCAAAATTGGGAGCTACGAAAAACCAGATTAGGAGAGATTACAACACGGTGGGTGCTTACAATGTATTCCTGTTCTCGGGCTGGTAGCTGACAATTATGAATTCCCTATAGGCGAGGATTGAAGAGGCAAACGTTATGTGCGAGACCATGTCGAGTTGGACAACGGTGAGCGTAAGGGCAACTGGAATCCGTGAACAAGCGCGTGTTAGTATTCGATGGACTAACGGCAGATTAGTACTTCAATCGCATTGAGTATGAACAAGACCGGTATTGGGGAGGTATACCGCTCTGTTCCCCCGCGCTCAGAGGTCCTGCAGGTATACTAACGGGTAATCGTTTCAGCTATTAAGAATTACCAAAAAGCCGAGCTTAACTATGTTCTGGGCATTACATTTCTGGGAGTTAGTCAAAGCCTTATATTTACGGTTGGTCTGCTAGGCGCCAGTTTTCTCGCGGTTTATGAGGTTTCGAGGGGAAACAAACCTGTGGGAAGTTTCGTTACCTTGCTCTCGTACTGGGCCCAGCTCGGCTCCCCATTAGCATTCTTCGCCAACTTTTATCGTAAGATCCAAACCCAAATGTTGGATGCAGAGCGCCTGCTCGAGCTTTTCCAGAGGAAGCCTTCTGTCGTCGATAAACCCGGCGCGCAAGAATTCCAGCTTAAATCTGGAGAGATTGAATTTAATGACGCCTGCTTCGCATACGACCCTAGGAAGCCTGCTATTAACAATATGAGTTTTAGAGTACCTGGTGGCTCGACAGTAGCGCTGGTAGGAGAGACTGGCGGAGGAAAAACTACATGTCTGAAGTTATTATTCAGGTTTTTTGACGTTAATTCTGGGTCCATAACAATCGATGACCAGGATATCAGAGATGTCACTCTGTGGAGTTTGAGAGAAAATATGGGCGTTGTTCCTCAGGTATGATATGCTTCCAGAATTCGAAACTAATTCTAAGCATCTGCTCATCACTCGTTCAACATAGGACCCCCAACTCTTCAACGACACATTGATGATGAACCTCAAGTATGCAAATTTCGATGCCACTGATGAACGTATGTGTGGTGCCTTTATGTGGGAATTTTTTTCCCTCTTTAGCATTTTTTCTCACCATTTCCACAGAGGTTTATGCTGCCTGTCGCGCAGCAGCTATCCATAATAAGATTCTGGGCTTTCCAGACGGCTATTTGACAAAGGTTGGAGAGCATGGTGTGAAGCTCTCGGGCGGTGAACTTCAGAGGGTAGTACCACCCCACACCTGTGACCTGGAGAAGACTAACTTTGTGAAAGATTGCTATCGCAAGGGCAATTTTAAAGAATCCGAAGATAGTTTTACTGGACGAAGCCACTAGTATGGTTGATATGGAAACAGAGCGCTCAATACAACGCGCGTTTCGCGAGCTCGCATCCAACCGTACGATGTTTGTTATTGCGTATGTTTCCGTCCTTGTTTGCTGTTCCGTTCAATGAAGATTTTGTGGTTTTTGAACACTGCTGATCTTACTTCATAGTCACCGACTCTCGACAATCATGAACGCGAACCTCATAATTGTGATCAAGGATGGCGAAATTGTCGAAAAGGGCAGTCATGAAGAGCTCATCAGCGCTGGGGGCAAGTACTTCCAGCTATGGTCGAAGCAACTCAAAAATGAGCAACCGAAGTCTTCTTCGGGAAGGCCGACGGAGTTAAATTATGTCAATGATCTAAGTCCTAGATCCCGAGAGCAGGAACTCAAGAAAGTATCGGGGGAGTTGGGCACAATGTCCCACCAAAACCCCAACCTTGACAACCATCCAAAACCCAAAACAGAGGGAGCCAACCTTGCGGCCAATGGTTTTTATATTCCAATTCTGGTTCCGGAAAATGGAGAGGGTCTGTTGAATTTACAGAGCGGTCTTGACAAAGATAAGATTTCGAAATCGCTCAGCAATCGCCAGAATTTTGTTGCCTTCGCTGCTGAGTTGCCAAGGTCTGACATTCAGGGTGAGGCTAGAGTCTCAAGTACCCATGGAATATTGAGAAATTTCGGATCAGTCAAAAATCCAGAAAAGCAGCACATGCAGTTGCCACACCAGGTCACCCCCAGGACACCATCATCTCTGAAACCTGATGCCCAAGAATTTATACCCAATGAACCCACTTCCAATGGATACGCCCCCCAAAGCACCTCCTCGGACGGCGCCCTAGTTGGCAATAGCTCTGGCTGTCCTTTAGTATCAAGAGAGTCAAAGAATGAGGTTATGTTGGATGCACTGACTGACGTGATACCTTTTAGTGACCAATCTGGCAATGGAGAGGCAGGGGACGGGGGTGATGTGCATGATCAGAATGGTGTTGGGGAGGATAGGATCCAAGCTCTTCAGGAGAAGATCGGTGTGGTTTTAAAGTTTTCAGAAGCAAAAGTGAAAGAAATGGAGGAAAGGAGAGCATCTCAGATGTTACCGGTGAAAGAGAAGGGTCCGGGTACATCAGAAGCCCCAAAAAGCTGCATTGCTATACCAAACGGTAATGATGGGGGTAATCAATGTGCTGTTGACACCGAGAATTCTGCCATGCCTCCAACGGGGTACCGCGGCGAACTCCTACCCGAGCCCAAGAAGAAACGACGACGAAACCGGCGCAGAAGCAACAAATCGAAGTCCACAGAAGAGAGTGATAGTATAGCTAATGGCGGATCCCATGAAAAAGCTCAGGGGGCTCCCTTAAGTGAATCTCCAAGCTTGCCTTCAATGAAAAACATTTCCCTCCACCATTGTGTTGGAGAGGAGTTTCCTCCGGCTCTTTGTGGCAATAGCTCAATCGATAAGAAACAGAAACGTCGCTGCCTTGACGGGCCGAAAACATCGAATCCGAAGTCCGAAGTGGAAAAGGCGGTAACTTCTCTCTCCACTCTGGGGCAGATGATTTCCGGCGAGGGGCTTCCGGGGAAAGTTAGAGGAAAGAATGGAATAAGTTCTGCGGGCGAGAGCAATCTCCGAGGTGCCCTAAAGGAGGACCTCAGACCAAAATCGGGCGATGGGGAACACATTGTTTCCCCACCGAACCCTGTAGAACACCCAACGCCAATTAGTTCAGTTGCCAATAGAAACACATTGCGTGAGCAGAATCGGCGCAGGAGTTGGGGAAAGTCGACTGCCCTTAAAGGGAGCTGGAGGCGGTCGGACAGAGATGGCCGTGATGAGGGTGTTGATGCCACTCAGGGCGCAGGTTTGACGGATGGCGCCTCGGCCCATTCCCGGTGACAAGCTCAGTCGATCCAGTAGCGAGCTGTTACTGTATATCGATAGGATAAAAGCTTTTCTGTTGACAAAGGTTCATCTTTTTTTGATGATGGAGGTCTCAGCCGTAATTTCCATTATTTCCTTCCATGCTTCGCGCCTCTAAATTATACCCTGTCGTTTGCTGATTCTATTTTCTACCCAACTTCTCTCCCGGATTTTGGCCATCGTGTGCCTGAATTTCAAAAGGAGGATGTCATGGGGCACAATTTTCGTCCCTTGACCTCAAAGGGGGTGGAAAGGATATTCGTTATATTGCGTATTGGGTTATGGTACTAATGATGGTTTTTCCTTTGGGTGTTATGGAAAGTGGGCGGCCTTTTTATTGTGTAATTTTGAATATTAAATTTTCTTGTTGCTGGTTTTCGGTATCGGAAGAGGGAGAAGGAGAGGGGGCCGGTTGGTCATTCCTCCTCTCAACTGATGCGGTGGCTTTCCTTCCTTCCTTCCTTTTCTTTTTTCATTTTTTTTTCAATGGCAAGGGTTCAGGATGGTTGAGGGATTAGATGCAGGCTACCTGGCGATTTCGTGACTTTTTTGTACTGATAGGCCATTGAATACTGGTACAAAACCGGTAGATAGACATAATGGAACGCTATTTAGTCCGTGTTAGAAAAGTATATCCTAAATGATACCTGGCTCATGCAAGGAGAGATGGTATTCGCATCTCAATTCACGGGGAGAACGGAGTTTCAAGCTTACCCATAAACATTTGGGTACGACCAGTACTATAGGCAACATGGGGGGGGGGTCGCCTGTGGACTACAAGCAAGTTGCCGTACTAGTTGTGAATTGGTCGGGGGGGGGCTTAATGCCGCTGGAGGGCGCATTATATGTTATTGTGTTAGGATTGTGAGTACGGTATTGTATCCACGTAAGAGTAGGGTTTACGAAGATATAGAGATAGATTACCATAATATTATATGCTTGATGGTTGCGGTGAGTCTGGATTTATCTCACGCCGGTACCTGAAGAGAGAGGGGTATGATACGAAGGGACCGGCGGTTGGTGGTGTGGGCATAGGAGGATCCCAGTATGGCACGATACCGGTACTGTGCTCGAGTACAGTACTGGGACAGGGTTGCGAGGCTACGGCCCGAGAGGTAAGTCACATACCGGTAGAGCGCGGACGAATGAGACCAAATATGAGCGATTGACCAACAGGAGGCCCCATGGGAAAAAAGAGGTAAGATGCAAACCATTCCTCTCGCTTGTTCCCTCGGACACACTTACTGTACGAGTACTTGAGCACTGTACTGGTACTCGAGTGAACTCTGAGTACCGGTAGATTGCAGTGCAATAATCGACCTGCGGCTATACTTTTCATGGTAGTGATAGTATCATGGCTGCCATACTCGAGTAGCGTACGGAGAATAGTGGCGGGTCGAGTTTACTAGAGTATCATACTCGTATCATACCCAAAGTTTACTCGAGTATCATACAGAGTTTACTGTAGCTTGGCCAAAAAAATAAATTATCGCACTTCAATGGGGTTGAAAACCTTGTTCCACAATTAGGCAGGACTGATAAATCCTTCCTCAGCGAGTATAACTGAGTACGGTTTTAAGCAGAAAATGGTAAACAACGCGTTACCTTCTTCTTTTATCCCAACATGTGTTCTAGATCCCTTGTACCACGTACTGTGCGCAGTACCGCTGGCCCTTTCCTCTACTAACTTACTGCCGCACCAGTACCAGCACCCCCATGCTGGACGAACAAGCGGGACCACCATGGCCACCTTACAACAGCTACAGACGACGTGTCTGAGCCTTCTCTTCTCAACGCAAGCCCACCCCGTAGGATTCGCCAAATTATCCTTAAAGCCTGAGACCAGCCTATCCGACGAGAAAGAGGAGCACCTCTTGGGCCTCTATGACAAGCTCGAGAAGGTATGTCTCGAGAGGCGGATACTCGAAGCAGAGATGTCCGGGGTTGGGATTGAAGGTGGTTTTTTCTCCCCCCCCCTTTTCTTTTCTTTCCCCCCCCCTCTTTCTTCACTTCTTTCTTGCGTTACCCCCTCCCTTCCTTCCTACTTTTTTTCCCACACACACACCCCAGCATTCGATGATTGGTTCTATGTCTAACAAGCGTTTGGGATCATGCAAGACGCAGATGACGACCTCTCGATCGAGGACCGGCTCCGCATCACAGAAGCGGAGCTGTTGGGGAGTAGGGCGAATTCAGTGATGAAAGGAAAAATTGTCGAGACGACATTGGCTACACAGCCAGTGCTTCGAGCGGTCCACTTGAGCTCTAGAAGCACGGCGAAGGAACGGTAATGCCCTCTCTTCCCCCTTCACTACTACAGCGAGATATGACTCCCACCCGCTTTGTGCTCTGGACTGAAATCCAGTTTAATCTACTAGCGCTTTATCACCGCTCATCCTCCGCCGAGACGTCCTCTCAGTTACGCACGCCAACCTCTCACACGTCCTCGGTGCCAGCCGAGAGACACTGTCGAAGCTACAAGCATCTAACACGAATGCCCAAGTCCTCAACAGGCGATTGGCCGCGAGACTGCTCAAGCTCAGCGAGAAACAGAAGAAGACGAGAGAAGTAGTGGCACGAGATGACCAGGGATACAGAGATGCTCAGGAGACGCTCCGGGAAACGAAGATCAAATGGGAGGTCATGAGAAATGCCGTGCAGGCGATTATAGTGGGGAGCGGGGTGGACTGGGCTGGCGATAAGAGGCTTAGGGATACGGTTCTGTCCTGCGGCGAGGAGCTGGAATTGGCTTGATTCTTCCTTTGTTTCTTTTTTCACTATCTTCCATCCGGTTCGTGACTTAGAGACTATTTTTCGGGCATGTAATGTGTCCGCGGTTATTGCTCCGTACCGGAGTACTGCTCAGCTCAACTGCTCAGCTCAACCCGCGCTACTTTTTCTTGATGACGCGCAGGAGGTTCTTTAGGGAAGCCCTTATTCAGGAACAAATGACACATGAGGGGAAAATGGCGTTTGGAAGGCGTGGAAGCTGTATTTCATAGACCTGTGCCTTACATTTTTTTTCCCTTTTTTCTCCTTTTCCTTTCAATAAGCACTTTCCGCACAATAGGATCACACTCCCCAACCCAATCAAGGAAGTGCCCCCCAACCTAGCATATCATATTACCGGTATTCGAGAAAGAAAAAAAAAAAAAAAATTAAGACGAAAAACAAAGAGCAATTACCGCCCCCACTTAAATATACTCAGGTACTAGTGTACTGTACTTCCTACTGCACGCTTTCACCGCAGATAATACAATCATCCTGTAAACCTCCCACACAACCCCATCCAATCCATGCCACCGCGTCCTCCGGACAAGCCCAACTGCGGGGCACACTACGAGCAATCAGTGTCATACTTGTAGTACAATACCCACCCCCCCATCCCCCACCTCGAGA
Organism: Tuber indicum; assembly: GCA_006112555.1. NCBI lineage: Eukaryota > Fungi > Ascomycota > Pezizomycetes > Pezizales > Tuberaceae > Tuber > Tuber indicum. The sequence continues at coordinate 267,705 of VBSK01000390.1, read as the reverse complement.
GGTGCAAAAGGGAAAGTTCCGAGAGTCCTGATACCCTGCGATGTACGGGGATTGTGCTGTGCTGCGCTGTACTGTACAAAAGCACTCGAGCATCACATCACACTTCAATCGGTGCACAGTAACGAGTATATGATAGTGCCGTAGAAGACTCAGATGTAGAAAAAAAGTAAGGAAAGAAGGAAAGAAAAGCCTGCAACGTACGGTAGTTGCTAGAGTGCCATACTGTTATGCGTGTGATCGACGAGATGGGACACGACGTGATGTTGATGTACTGTACTCGTACAAGTACGACGGCATGGGGCGCGATCGATGGCATATCGCATCCTGATACGGTACGCGGTAATCGGGTCGGCAGAGTGTACGAGCATGAGTATAGTACTCGAGTACCGTAGCAGAGCACTTGTACTGTAAATTACACATTACCGCAAGTTCCTGGTTATGATGGAGTCGGGGGGTTTACTTTTTCCGATTTACGGTGGCGGTCATTGGGAAAGGTATATATATATATATCACATCGGTATCATACCCCACCGCATTCTCTCGGTTGGGTCAAGGTCGGGTCTGCTGAGGTGGAGGTTCCTATTCTAGCAAGTTGGTGGAAGGCCTGAAGTTGTGGTACAAGTACTCGTACTGTACCGTGGTTTTGTTTTATGTCATAAGTGGCTACGGTGCAGTAGTGTGTAAATTATGATACTATGATACCACAGCGGTTTGCTTGGTTTTCTGTTGGGAGAGCAGGGGTAGCGGTAGATTGTACTGTACGGTACACGCTGCGGTATGTCCGTGTTAAATTCTTGGTGACTACGGGCTCACCGCATCGTGAGGTACAATACCGTGCTGGTAGTTAGGCCAAAGCGATCATCTCACCTACGAGTATGATAAATTTATGATATGATATGATGATACTCGAGTGACTATGGGGAAGCAAGGGGAGAGAGTAAAAAAGGAAATTCTGGTTCCAGAGGGGGTCGAACCCTCGACCTTGGCGTAAACATCTGGATGATATTAGCACCACGCGCTAACCAACTGAGCCATGGAACCATTGTGCATCTAAGAAAAAGAATATATAAGTATCCATGGGATAACTTCTGTTAGACGGCTACTTGTGTATGGGCAGATTATTAAATGCTAGACCACCACGTTGCTCACCACCCCGCCGAACGGCGTAAACGAGTAATCACGTGTTAGTCACAGGGAGATGAGCAGAATAAAATGGACTTACTAGTCTCTAAACTATCGTACCGATTCGCTCTTCTCTCTCCTTGCGCGAAGCCCCCCCCCCCCAATCACCACCACCACTATAAAGGAGAAACAAACCCCACAAAACTCCCCACGCCACGGTCCCGGACCATGCACAGATTTCTTGCTGGGAATGAAAGCTAGTAAAAAAAAGGAAAGAAGTGATCACAACCCAACTCCTTTCAACCCCTGTATCGGTTCCACCAATCTCTCTACCGACGTTACCAGTGGCCGCTCTGCGCTCCCGGACAACGCCCTTCTCCGCTGGGTCGTAACCGTAGTAAGCGTCGACCGCGTTGTGGTCGCGGTAGTGGTGGTGATCTCCACTTCCTCCCTGCTAGCGGTCTCCACCGCTTGCTCTGGGAATGGCGTACCGGTTAGGGGTGCAAGGATTAGGTAGCGCCAGACGTAGAGCGTTGCGTCGTAAAGGAGGATTAGGATCGCCGGGGTCATGGTTAGGATTCCCAGGAATACCTGGTCAGGAGTGTTCATTAGTGACGAAGTGGGCGAGGCGGACGGGTGGCTGGTTCAGCTTACGAAGGAACGGACGGCCCAAGTTTGGAGGATTCCTAAGATTTCGAGTGGGTCCAAGTTTGGCAGAGACATGTTCGGGTATCTTGAAGGGTTGTTGCTTTTGCAGATCGGGAGCGTGCGAGGGTGCGTTGTGGGTGGGGTGATGGTGGGATGTGAGAGGAAGGAGGGGGGATGTGAGTGAGAGAGTGTGGAAGATACTTTAGGCGAGGGGATTCGTGGCCGTTTGTGGGTTGAACGGGTGTCTGCTTGAAATGTCGTGAATAGTGGAGGCTCGTGGCTTGGTGAGCGTGGTTGGGTTACCGTACTTGGGTGAATTGGTTACACAAGGCATGAAATTGGTTGGCTCGCCTTACTTTCGAGTGCGAGATGGTGATTTCTATGCCAAAGCCATTGGAACGTCGTGGTCTTGCGAACTATCCGGTCGGTGTACTCGAATATAGTGTAAGGATAATGAAACTTATCAGAGGGCGTGTTTCTACTCGTAAAATTGTCGCGTGTTAGCACCTAACTTATGTAATCATCCGAGCTCAGTCTCTACACCAGTGTGGCACACGTTCGGATTCGCGAGCTCAATTCGCGCTACTCTATCGACACCACTATTGGGATAGGATCGGGACTACTAACTTAAGTGGACTCGTGCTTTCACGAGCCAAACCACATGAACGCTGAATAGCTAGCTTCCCCTGATGGAACACTACAAGCACCCCCCGTGCCCATCTACTCCGGCCTATGAACAAGCAAATGAAGTTGCCGATAATCCGGATTCCCAGGCGCAAGGGCAACACTTGCGCCTCATGGAATTAGCAAGGGTCCAGCTTTGGTAACATCTTTGAATTCACTCGAGAGACATGACTTGGGATGTGGTGTTGTTCGCATTACATTCCCTTTGAGAGATCACGAGAAGCTGAGGTAATCATACCAAGATGAGTCAATCCAAAAGTCCCTGTCTTGTATGTCTTGTGAGAGGTGACTTGTTTCCCGTGATAGCTACCTACTGCACATCTTTGGTGCAATATACGCTCTTAACCCATCCCTTCGCATAGGATGATGCTGGAGTAGGTACACTGGCGGAGCTAGGCTGGGGCTCAGCGTCTGGATATAGGATTTCAAAGTATTGGGCGAAGGTGGTAAATTACTTTCGGGAATGCTGAATTCCAGGGTTGAAGTTTCGAGTTCCAAGGACTTGTCGTTCTTGAACAAGCTCTTCAGGGTGATACTTTTTGGTGACATAATCGGGATAAATTCCTCCGCGTCGCAGATCTGCCCCTTGGCGAGAGGAGAATGCCCCCCTTGTGTCAGTTGGATTGAGCAAGGTAGGTGCATCATCTTCCGTGGCTGAATGGGCTTCGACGTAGAAGGAATATGAAATCTCCGATGAACCTCATACGCTAACTCACTAGACTCGTCATTACCTCTTTTTGTATCATATTCTACCTCTCAGTATTCTTTCTGGACCACCAGTCAGCGGAAACAACTTTTCTCCGAAAGAAGGCAGGGGGAGTGGTGAGTTTCCCCATGGAGAATTTGTGAATTAGACCACTTAACCAGCTCTTTCCCCCTGATTTTGCAAAGTCGGATTGGAGGAAATGGGGATCCTTGACCAGATGCTAACACAGCCTAACAGTTCCTCAGGAGAGGTATCACAGGAAATCACTCGCCTGAGGTTCCAAGCACTTTGTAGCAACAGACGCTGGGAAGAGTGGAGAAATCGTTGTTCATTTCAGACAGAGAGGCTGGAACTCCGCTTTATACTATAGCTCTAGTGTGCAGAGCTTTCCTAAACACCAATGTGTCCTTTACATATACCGGAGACTATTCGGTTACTATTACAACAACCGGAGACTATTCGGTCACCATTACAACACTCCCACACTTTCATATAAACCAAACAGTCCTAGGGACAAATATGAAAGCCACGCAGAGAGACAATCGTGAACCAAAGAAGCCGATAGAAACGGTCCCAGTACATATATTGGTAACCTCATTAAAAAACTATCTCTGCAGTGAAAAACCTCTGTGAGGAAAAAAATACTGAGAGTAGGAAAAGAGTATTACCAGGCAGAGAAGAACAAGAAAGAAAAGAAAGAAAAAAGAAATGATAGAAATTGTAGAAAAAATGTAAGCCAACACTGACTCCCACAGAAGCTCACCAGTCCCACTAGACGAATACTGTAAGACCAGTCAAAGGTGTATGCTTCCGATGTGTAGCAAGCGGAAGGGATTTTGTGAGTCCATCAGCTAGCATATCCCCGGTCGGAATGTAGGATACAGTGATAATGCCTTCAGCATAGCAGTCGCGAATGAAGTGATATTTCACATCAATGTGCTTTGTTCGATTGTGGAATTTGGGGTTCTCGGTGAGGTGGATAGCACTCTGATTGTCTAGAAAGAGACGAATAGGTGGTAGAGAGTGACTTGTTGAATCTGCATCCCTTGCAGGGTCTCCCCAGTGGTAAATCTGGTCGGGTTGGCCAATGAAGGAGGAAAGCGGAAGTAGCGAGCTGTTCGATGTTGGACAGCTTAGGTTCAATTTTAGTGCAAACTCAGAAAACAGATGCCGGAGCCATTTTGCTTCCTTTGCAGCCTCCGATGCAGATACATATTCTGCCTCAGTGGATGATAGAGTAACCAGCCGTTGCTTCTGAGACTTCCAAGAAATAGCTGCATGAGCAAAGAGAAAGAGATATCCCCCAGTTGAGCGGCGGTTTTCCGGATCGCCTGCCCAATCGGAGTCCGAGTAGCCATGCAACATGAAAGAAGCTAGAGAGACTTCCTTTGAAGATACCTGCGAGCGGTATTCTAAGACGTACCGGGATGTCTGCTTGAGGTAACGCAAGAGGCGCTTTAGAGCAAGCATATGCTGGTATGTAGCCTTAGCATTAAATTGGCTAAGGTGGGAAATGGCATAGCAGATATCGGGACGTGAGCCAAGCATTATATACATAATACTTCCTACGATTGACTGGTACTGACTTTGCTCTTCGGAGGAGAGAACAGAATCAACTGCTACTGTCGTAGCAGCTGTAGAGTCATATCGCAGTTCTGGTAGTCGTGTCTTTGCTGATTCTAATGGTGTATGTACGCCGTTGGCCTTACTCATGCCATATTTTAACAAGAGCTGATTGATTGCATGTTCTTGCGAAAGTGTTGTAATGCCACACTCAGGGTTCTGGATAATCCGAAGGCCAAGAAATTGTTTTGCTGTTCCAAGATCACTCATCCGGTATCACTGTTTCAGAAGCTGCTTTATCTCCTCCTTGATCTTGGTGGTAGGTCCAGCAATTAATATATCGTCAACATACAACAGTAGAATAGCGGTGCGGGAGGCGGAAAGGTATAGGTTTGGGTCTGCAGTGCTCTGAACAAAGCCCATGCTTGGCGACTGCAGGTAAAAGTCAATATCTTTGAACCACAACCGTGGTGCCTGCTTTAATCCATAGAGTGCCTTATTCAACTTGCATGCAATCATCCCTTTGCCTAATGCTCTAAGGCCACTCGGGTCGAGCCATTCCAAACCTTGTGGGAGTGACATGTATACTTCTGTATCAATAGCTGGATGAAGAAAAGCAGTAACAACATCCATTTGCTCCATTGTCCATCCCAAAAGCGTAGTGAGACCAAGAATCATACGAAGTGTAGTCAGTCTGGCGACTGGAGCAAAGGTTTCTTGGTAGTCAATACCACCTTCTTGCTCAAAACCACGAATGACTAGACGAGCTTTAAATCGTGTACTATTATCAGGATTAACCTTGCGTCTGAAAACCCATTTGCAGCTAATTACTTTTCGGTCACTTGGTACACTGTCAACAAAATCAAAGGTTTGATTTTCAAGTAAAGAGGCATATTCATCTCTCATAGCTTGACGCCAATATTCTTCACGAGCAGCATCTTCATAATGCTCTGGCTCCAGTGGTATGTCTTGTCCGTGACCGCTAGCATCAACAGATGCAACAACCGGGAATCGCCTCCGTGTTGATCGTCTTAGACCTTCAGCGTGACCGTGCTCAGTAGAGGGGGCTGGAAGAGGTGACGAAACTCTTTCTCCTGTACTACTCGAATGTTCTAACGCTGGCACAGCTGTCTCTGAGCTACATTCAATAGCCGCTGGAACATATATTCTCTCCGGTGTAACTTCTATACTACCGGGATCTGGGACTCTCTCCTGTTCTGTCCCAATATTCACTGCCCTCTCTACGTCTCTTGACGGAGGTGAGATCATCTCTTCGTCACTTGCATCAGCAGTGGTATCATTCAGGCTATCATCTTGGACTGGGAGAGCCGCTTTCAATACATCAGCAGCCAGATGCTTGCTGGCAATCGTATCCTCTTCAAATATCACATTTGAGGCTTGAATGATTCTCTTCTCAATCGGATCCCATAGCCTCCAGATTGTAGTACTATCATGCACATAACCAAGCATTATACACTCTCGAGAGCGAGAGCCAAACTTTCCACTTACTCTTTGTGACTTGGGAATAAGTTTGTGTGCCTGACATCCAAAGCGACGTAGATGATGGATCGGAGCAACTTGCTCATAAAGGACTTCGTAAGGTGAACGTCCTGTAAGCGTGCGAGTAGGACTCCTTGCATGAAGGTAGACGGAAGTCGCAATTGCCTCTGCCCACATCTCGGCAGGCAGCTGTGAGTCAAGCATCATAGTCCTTGCCTTTGTAACAATTGTACGAATCATTCTTTCACTTACACCATTCTTGTGCTGACTGTACCGTGGTGAAGGTTCAAAACTCATACCGGACGCTCGAAGGATGCCCCGAAAGAAGCGATTATCATATTCACCCTTGCCATTGTCGCACCTAAAGCGACAAAGGGGGAATTGGGGAAACATCTTCTCAACCCTTAACTTGAACTCCTGAAACCGAGAAGTTACCTCTACTGCCTCTTTGCTTTTTAAATAGTAGACCCAAACATGCCTAGAGAAGTCGTCTATGTATAGAATGAAGTATCGCGCCCCGGAGCATGAGGGAACTGAGATCGGGCCTGCGAGATCAGAGTGAACTAGTTCTAAAGGTCGTGTAGTCCGGTTGCTGACTGGAGTTCTAATGATCTTCTGCTGCTGCTTGCCTTGAATGCAAACTTGACATAAGGTATTCGGTATCTCTCCACTCCCTACTAGCTGCCGGACTGACTTGTAGTTGAGATGTCCTAGCCGGTGGTGCCAAGTAGTAAGACCAGGGTTTGTAGTAGCGAGAGCTGTCACACTAGTAGCTGATGGTCGGGGAAATAACTGAGACCTAATCTGTACAGGATCTACTTGGTACAGGCCTTCAATCAGGGAGGCAAGTAAAAGAACTCGCTCAGTTCCTAGTTCACCTAAGTAGCACGCATTGTTGACAAAGTCGATATGAAAGCTTAAGGAAAGCGCGGCGACCGAGAGAAGTGAAAACCTAAGTTGTGGTACCAGAATCACCGCTAGTCTAACCTCACACTTGAGGCCAGCCAGGTCTTTCAGTATGAGGCAAACGTATCCCTTCCCCAATCCTGAAACAGTGGTCTGATTTGCTAACTTAATTTCTATTGGTTGTTGGAAGGGTGTAAACTCGTATAGCACACTAGAGTGATTGACAAGATGATGTGTCGCGCCGGAGTCCACGATCCAAAGGCTAGGCTGAGAGGTATCTGAGAGGATAGGAGTATTATGAGAGACAACAAGAGCTTGGACATTCGCTAGAGAAGCTTGTACATTAGTAACCAGCTCAGGTCCTGGCTGGAATCTGTGTTTCCCTCTGCCATTTCTCTCATTCTTTCTCCGCGCCTCAGCTGCCCTCTCCTTGACATGACACTGACACTCCAGATGTCCTGGTACTCTACAGTACCAGCAAACCTGGCGAGACGAACTATGTGGTGTAGTAGAACGGAAACGCTGGTGAGAGGTAACTGGTCTGCCTCTGGTAAACCGGTTGGTACTATTACGGTATCCTCCTCGACGACCACGAGCATTGCCGACTTCAACCGCAAGTGCTGAAGTAGTTGTTGAAATTAAATTTGAGCTTGAGTAACCATTATCACGATTCTGCATAGTCACTTCTGCTTCACGGATCATTGTGATTAGACTGTCGATAGTAACACCACCAGGTTGATGTAATACAATATCGACAAAGCTATTAAAGGCTGGTGGTAGGGTACTAATAAGATGAGATGTAAACGCTTCCTCACTTATTGCCTGGTCAGTCCCAGCCAAGGTACGACGAATCGCCAGCAGTTGTGAGATGTAGGTCTGTATCTGTTCACCACTCTTAGGTCTCAGCTGATTAAACTTTCGGAGAATCAAAGTTCGTCCAGCACGTGAGGCAGTATTATCAAGCTTGGCTTTCAGAGTTGTCCAGGCCTCCGCAGGCTCCATTTCGTCATTGATAAATTCCCTTATATCGGGATGGCAGGAATGGTAAATCATCGCGAACCCTTTTCCAGAACGAAGACGGAACTCATTATAGGAAGTTCTTTGATTGACTGGTGGAGACTGCTCAACCCCTAATACGATATCTAGGGCATTTATCGCGCGAAGAAAGACTTGAATGTTGCTCGACCACTGGTTGTAGTTGCCGTAATGAAGTTTGGCAATTTCACCATATTCGCACCGATAGGTAGTTGACAACTTCCCCCCACCAGTATCATTTGGAAGATCGGTTAAGGACATTCCGCCTGGATATCAGAGGCACTAGGATGTCTGTCGTTGTTTGGGATTGGAAAAAAGGATTGTAATTTTAAAGATCGGCTATTTGTTGTGAAGACACGCAAATCCGGGCTCATAACCTGTAGCAACAGACGCTGGGAAGAGTGGAGAAATCGTTGTTCATTTCAGACAGAGAGGCTGGAACTCCGCTTTATACTATAGCTCTAGTGTGCAGAGCTTTCCTAAACACCAATGTGTCCTTTACATATACCGGAGACTATTCGGTTACTATTACAACAACCGGAGACTATTCGGTCACCATTACAACACACTTGTCGAACAGTTTAGTGGGAAAACGCCTATTGCTTGGCTACGTATAGCTTCGCTGCGGGACCCTCGAACTGCCAGCACAGCTGCCACTTGCTTAGCGGCTCAAGGTTGACTGGCGCACTGCTGGGAAGGGTGGACTTAGACCTATACTCGAGTAGTGCTTGGTGTAGCATAGATATTAGTGTGGCACACGGAAATACGTCCGTTATATTAACGTCTTGAGGTAGGTTTTGCATCACCCGGCAGGGGCTTTTGCTTTTGTGTGTTGAAAAATTTAGAAGTTTCTATCCCCGATCCTTCTTATGTGGGCCGCAAATGATGTTTGGTACTCGTACAGGTCAACGAAGAAACACACCAAAAACCAATGCCCCGTGGCACCATAACTCAGTTTGGGCGGGGATAGGCTACGTATCGTACCTGAAAGAATTGCAGACAATACACTTATGAGTTAGGCAGAACCGGGTTTGCCGCTTATTTGCCACCAAGATTTCTAGAGATCACCCTTTACAAGACCTTCTAAGATACTAGGGACTCAAGAACTCTCACTCGGAGATCTGGCCCTCCCCTCTTAGAGAGGAATAAACAAAAAACAAGCTCTAAATAATCATTCACGTCGATAACTCGACCTCCCTTCACCGGCCCTCTACCAAGTTCAGTGGGTTACTTAACAACCTATTCCAAGCGGTAAATTAGTTATTAGGGATTGGAAGCCGCGAGATTGGCACTCCGCGGCGAGCACCCGAAAAAAGCACATCACCGAACGGCATCCATATCTTAACAGTCAAGAGGTCGATCACCACTAGCGTTTACGGGAAGGTTAAGAGTTCAATCCCCCGCCGAGGCAGGCATTAGAAAGATAATAATAAAAGTAAGTTAAGGCATAATATACCACCCTTTTACCACCCAAGTCATCAATCGATTTCCCCTAAAGCTTATTGAAGCAATTATTGATCATTTTCAGGAGCCTTATTGACCTAGGTTACAAGAAACCCATGATTCGGGAATCTTGGATACGAGAAATAAGGTTGCCTTTTGGGGAACTCGGGAAACCATAATAAAAATGATCACTGTCCGGAGAAGTAAATTAACGATAACGGTTAGGGCCTGTTCGGCAAAAAAGGAAGAAGTGGCAACCATTCCGTTGTGAACTGGTTTGACATGTGAAAAAGGTTGTTGGTAACGGTCAACCATTGGTTGCCTCTTGAAAATTTTTACAAGTTCACTCAGTGTGAATACCCCTTTTACTGCTTCCAGTAGAACCTTATATTTGCAGATAGTAGATGTAGTTTAAGATATCAAGATATCATACTGTACATATTAAATTTTAAAACAAATTATTCTACAAGACAAATTTTTACATTGGTTGTGGAAATTTTTCATGCCATGTTTCTCCATAGCAACCATCTGATTGCTACTACTTTGAAATGGAAGGGATATGCTGCCGAACAGCATTTTAGCACCAACCATTTTGAAAAGGAAGGAAATGGTTATTAGTATGGGACAACGAAACAGAACCATTTTATGTGAACAGGTTCTTACTGTAGAGGGGAGGGATAGGGTCCGCCGTCACAGACTATCACTCGGCTGAAACAAAATCCCAAGATGGCAGCCAAAAGAGGGGTAGGAAAAATTTTCTCTTTGATTCTCTCTCTCTCTCTCTCTTTAACAACTTAGGCGCTGTTCGGCATGTCGCTTTTATAGTATAAATTTTGACATATTAAATTTTTTATACAGGGGTGTGTTTGGTAAGTGACATTAAACTATGATATATTTTTATTATGACATTGTATATAAATTTTTATTGTATATATTTCTTGTAGGGCTAGATCTGAATCATGAAATATGACACATGTTTTAATAAAAAGGAGGGGGGAGGTAATATTACTTACTATTACTTCCTTGCTTATAGCTTGAGGAAATGTAAAAGATTTCATACTAAGCGCCCTTATAGGCTACATTGAGCTCTCCAATACCATTGAGCCAAACAGACTTCTTGAATCAATTTTCTCCACATTCACTATTCTCAACATGTTTCAGAATAACTTCAACTAAGCACCTTTCACTATCCTTAACTCAGGTGGTATTCCTAATTTTCATCCAATCTATTCTTCAAGGAACTATTATTAGCTGACTCAGATATTAAGTCAAGAATTATAAAGTGATTTTAATGAAATAAATAACTTGCTGCAGGAAAAAGCTGAATTAGAGAAATAAAAAAGCTTTAAGTAGTAAGATAAAAAGATAAATAAATGGAAGTAGGATAATATATGGTATAATACGTGTTGTTATTTAATGGAACATCTAAGAAGCAAGCTTTCAAAATTTAATATATTATTTATTATTTTATATTTACCCTAATGTGTATTATATGACTACTATTTTAGGGCTCACTACAGTCATAAATCTTTGCCGAACAGCTATATATTTTTTCAATACTGAATTTTTTTATTAGCATATATGCCATTTTCAACTTTTATTGTTATATAATATTATTATTATTGGTACATGCCGAACAGGGCCTAAGCTCTCTCAACAACACCTCAATATCACAAAACTTCTTACAACTTTTTATATCTGATTCTTCCTTTAGGAGTGAGACTGGGCTATCACTTTTCATCCCACCATCTTGATAGGACTTTTCTCTTGTCTTCTCTCTTGAGGTCTACCCTCTTGAGATCCACTCTCTCCCTTTTCTGGTACTGCAGGATATTGGCTTTTGTTTCTGTTAGGCATATAAGACCTAGCATAGTGGTAATGTCACACATCTGACCATAGAGGTCAAGTGACTTGATAAGATGGTCATGGCAAAGCTATATAGAAATTGAAACAATAATTTCTAATTTATACCTCCCTGACCGCAAACCATATAAAACCACTCGCATTAGTGAATAGTCGACCAAGGGATTTTCTATCAATTAGATACAAGACATCCGGCGCTATCAGACTACTTCAGAAATTACCAATACCTGTTTAAGATTAGGTGTATGACGGAAAGCTCCAATAGGAGTCCCTCTTAGAGGCAGGAGGTCCAAGGGGAACCACACTTGGATTGGAAGACTGGAGATGCATGAGCCTTTCTATGATACTGGCGTGTTGAGACTCATGCAAGCATATATTAATTATGCACCAGTTCCTGACAACGAACTTAGCTAGTTCTTAATCAGAAAAGACAATTGGAATGATAGCCATTTGGACTACATTTACATACTTAGTCCATTCAAGCCTAGAGATCATAAAGAGATAATTGGGAGATAGGACGCTATCCTCTCAAGATAAATATCTCATCTCAATTAAGGTTGAAGTGGTGTACGGACTTCCAGGGTCAAACGGTGTTCGCACTTAGTAGAAACTAAAGTTAAAAGCTCCTCGGTACGAATTAGTATAGGGATACTAAGTACCGGTAGATTACTATAAATAGGATTAAGGTCTCTGGGTTAGTTAGAGGAATCAAGCAACGGAGAAGAGACCTTAACAATATAATAAGTTTACAATTACGAATCTTTATTCTTTTATTATTTATTACTTTACGAGTCTTTCTAGACAATCTCTGATGATAAGATTCAGGCCCTAGTCTGACTGACAAAATCGATCTCGGCTACCGCTTAACAGTTTCTTCCTTCTTTTACTATAGTCTTACATAGTATCAGCATAGTAGGACTTCCCCTTTCTCTCTTCAATAGACAGCTGAGAATACTGTTTGCAGTACACAATTATGGTAGATTCCTTCTTCTTCTACCTGTAGATACTGTGATCTCTTTAATCAGCTATGGTTAATTTTACCACACTTCTCCTCCTTATCCTCTACTGGCTGTTGTATCTCATCTACTAATTGGTGCTATTTTTCTCAGAATAAGAAACTACTCAAGGGATGCCGAATACACTTGGAGGCTTTAGGGACTCAAGAAGGCTACCTGGTTAAGACATAAATATGTTTCTAATAGTTGATTTGGAATTTGGGTCTACATCTCTTCTTTTCTATCCTCAGTTCAATCTGCTAGTACCTTACTACTCCCTACTTTTTACCTTTGACTGGGGATTCACTCAACTGCCAAGCACTATTTTCATCTCCTGGCTAGTATCCTACTGCTAAAAGTATCCTACCACTCTTCTTCTCTCCTCACTGAACCCTGTGTCCTTCATCCTAGTTATCCTTGAAGAATGGCCTAGATTCTTCTGTGCTGCCATGTTCTCACCACTTTATTTAGAAGGTAGATTTCTTCTTGCTTCGTGGCTTCTTCTCATGCCTACTAGTAGAATATTTATTTACAGATACATTTATCCAACTTAGGCCCTGCTTGGCATGCCATAAAAATCGTGATTTTTCCACTTTAATGTGATTTTTTATGTGATCTAGATTAATTTAAATTGGGCCATGCTCAGCTTGCCACAAAAATTGCAATTTTTTAAAATTGTATCTCAATTTTTTTTAATTGTGAATTTTATAAGATACAAATAGGATGTAGGGTACTCAACCTCTACAAGGATAATGTACAATTGAAATACAATAGAATATATACAAATTTATTTCATATAATATTATTGTATTTAAAGTTTTTAAATTTATCTCCTTTCTCATATTTCAAGAAATATTAAGTAATAACAAAATAAATACAACAGTTGAGATATGAAATTATTGGGAAGAAATACATGATGATTATTAATACTATGAAAAAAAGAAGAAAAAAAAATTATAATAATTATTATTATAATATTATTATGATATCATATAATACTAGGACATTTTTGGATCCGTTAGGTCAAAACACTTTATGAAATAACTGTTAGGAAATAGGGTAAAATAAGAATATAAAAAAATCATAGTTACCGAGCACCAATATTTTCAGAAAAATGTAATTTTTCCATTTCAGGACATATCTTATTTTCAACTTTTGTCATAATTTATTTAAATTGGTACATGTTGAGCAGGGCCTTAGTGATTGAGATCGGCTTTTGAGTTTTTGGGACTATGTAAATCTAGTGACCTTGACTATATAGTTTTAGACTTAGGTCCTTAGGTTATAGAGTTTCCTTTGTTCCTACCAGTGAGTTTTTCTTTCATGTATGTTGAGGAGTATTATCTGTCAGTGTAGATGATATCCTTGGATTGTATTACTTGAGTATAGTTTTCTAGTTCCGTGCAATGCTAGATGCTGCTCAGGGGAGTATTTTCTACCTACTTTTTTTGAAATATGGACTTTTCATCTAACTGCCAGGACCTGGGGAGGGGTGGAGGTTTAGGTCTATATACCTGCTGTAACGTGTTTGCTAGGTGCTAATCATGTTTCGATAGATGCTCGATAGTTGACAGGTGGCCTGCTCTTCCAGAGAGGAGGCAAAAGCTGTGTGAACTAAAGAAGGCTTCGGAGGTGTACTGGAGAAACTAAGAAAGTAACCGTTCAACCAAGTATATTGAAATACTGTCTGTCGAAGTCTGTCCTTTCCATCGTAGAATAGGACGGTCTTTAAATACACAAATCTGTTCATGTCTAGTATGAACGAAACTAAATAAAGGTATCAAGCGATACACTTTGGCAAAAACATCATAAGTATCAAATTGATACTTGAAACAAAACATAAAACAAACTAAGTATTAAAACGATACTTCAAACAAACCAAGTATTAAAGTGATACTTAAAACAAAACATAAAACAAACTAAGTATCAAAACGATACTTCAAACAAACCAAGTATCAAAGTGATACTTAAAACAAAACATAAAACAAACTAAGTATTAAAACGACACTTCAAACAAACCAAGTATCAAAGCGATACTTAAAACAAAATATAAAACAAAATTCTTAACCGAGTATTAGTACCGGTTACACCTGCGGTAACAGGACCTATAGACCTTGGTATACTATAGGATACATATACAACTGGAAATATAAGGCCCTGTTCGGCGTGCTATTTTTATAGCATAAAAGTGACTTTTATAGTATAAATTTCGGCAACTAAAAGTTTTTATATAGGGGTGTGTTCGGTACGTCCAAAAATATTACAATATGTTTTTGTTTTCACCATATATTTTTATGGTGTAAATATGAGAATATAGATTATAGGTTTAGGGTTAGAAACAAGAGCCCTCTACTACATCATTTTAAAAGAAACATATTGGAAGCTATTTGCATATAAGATGTAATAAATTCAAGACTTAACTGATAATTAGTTCAAGATTTACTCTATTATTCTACTATATATAAGTAATAGACCAAAACACTACTAGTGATTAAAGTAGCCAAGACTCTGATTCTGAACCTGATAATGAAGAATAAAGAGCCATTTTCACTGGTGTCTCCATGTTCCACTTATTGCAGTAGTACTTTAACAAGAAATTATTCAGTGTCTCCAACCTACAAACTATTTCCCATAATTTAGGCGGCATATTTGTGTTGTTTTAAGTAGTGTTAGGTGCTGTTTATCTGAGAAGAGTAATGTTCTATTGAGATTGATATGATACGATAAGGCTTTTTTATTTTCAAACAGTACTTTTAACCCTACTTTGACAGCAACAATAATAGGGTATGTATTCTCTTGGCATATATATTTATTTTGTGTTTGCCTAAGCGAACACCTATATTTCTGAAATATGCCATAAATTTATTTTAGAATATATGCCATTTACAACTTTTATCGTGATATATTTTTATTGTAACTTGCTGAACGGGGCCTAAAAAAACAAACAAAAAAACAAAAAAAAACAAGTTCCCCATCACTTCTCAGTATTTGCAAACATCCAACTCCTGTGGTCTATCTAGTCAACCTCTACAGGTCACACTAAAGATCTTCCATAGTAAATAAAACCTCCTTGTAGTTTGTTATTATCTGCCTAATAGAAGTGTTTTAACTACTGCATCTCCAATGGAACTGCAGGAACAAAAACTCTTTATACTTTAACAAAAAAAAATGTGTATCTGGTACCATTATATTACATCAGGACATAGCTGACATTGCTTTTGTACTCTCTGCATCTTCTATACCCAGACATTTATTGCAACCAAAACTGGTATTCTGGCAATCTGAAATTATGTAACTGGACTCTACTTTATTCTAACATGATGTCACATCCAATCAATATCCTGGTATGTTAGCAAAAAATATTCCTGCATTGGATGTGTCATTAGACAGTCTTGTATCTGGACACATGATGGCAGAGAGTTTGAATTAAAATACTAAGCCCCATATTAGCCATTGGTATCATATATCCACTGGATAGTAGGACTAAATCTAAAATTATCTACAGAAATAGGAAGGGCATAGTTGTAAATTTTATTTTAGTTCTTTGAAGAATTAGAGAACTAAAATGTCCTACCATAAAATGTAAAACTGAGTGGTAGTAACTTAGGAGTTTTGTGAAGTTTTTCTAAGACTGCGATGCATTTAATATAGGCTAGTAGACAACTATACAATATTATAGCTAAAATATTAACAACAGGTTTATCAACTGTCATTGTTAATCAGTCCCTATACTATCAAATCTAATAAGTTGGGATAATATTCATTGGAATTTGTGAACGGTACGATCTTAATAGCAATATAGATTATACGGACGTAATATTAAGAGTATATTACGGGCACATTTCTAGCGAAGAGGTAAGAGGTGTGAAGGCAGATTGGTAGAGATTCTTGTTCTTAATTCTCTTATAAACGAAGCGAGCAGTAGCGTCTATTTATACATGTTTGCATCCTCCGTGTAAATCCCGCGTAATAAAGAAATATAATAGGGAGAAACATAAGTGCGACCGTGTAAAACTGTAACATAAGTAGAAAAAACATAAGGGCGAACGTGTTTGACCCTGAGAATCTGCCAAGATATTCCTGTAAAACATGAGTGAATCAAATAGAGTGTGAGGGAAATTACAGTAAGTCTGAAGAAATAATCACAGCTGTAAAGTCTGAAAAAATATGTAAAGATAATGAAATATCCTGTAAACCAACAAAAGTAACACATGTATAAATCCCCAATTGTTATTACCAAATATTAATGAAATAACATAAGAAACATATCCTAACTGTAGTAATGTATACGGGGTTTAGGTATGCCGAAACACTAACTAAGTGTGAGAGAATATAAGCTATTATCAAGGAAATATAGCTTATGAAACGAATTAAGAAATTTCAACAACATTCTACTTGATTTTAGCTTTCTATTACATCAAAATATATCTGCCTAGTATAAGTTTCCAAGGAGTTACATCCTGTTTTGTGTTGTAGCGAAGTGCTGATTTTGATACCAGATTCTGTCCTGAATACCTATACTGCTAGGTCAATGTCAAATGATATCAAGTTTCAAGATTCATCTCATATGATATCATTTGATGACATGATACCAAATGACCACAGAAGTGAGTCCTGATAACAGATTTTGAAATACTTGTTAGAATATAATTTTAATTAGAACTGATATCATATTATTATTATTAAATTAAATTATTATAGTATATTGAAGTTACCCTCTCATTCCAGTTATCTATAAGAGATCATCCCTTCCCACCTTTTGTTCCTCTTTTTTTTTTTCCTAACATAAACTCATTCATCAATATATCCTCCACTCAATATATCTTTACTTTTTCAAATTTAAGGTATAAATTGTTCATATCAATACTTCAGAAAAATTATACTAATGTTACTATTTTTTCTAGCTAAAAGTACTCATATTGGAGAATAGAGTACAAAGTGGAGAAAGTATTAATAGGACTCCATATGGTACTTGCGCTTCTATAGAAACACCTCATTCATAGCTAATTTCTGTTTTATCATCTTTAATTAAAACTTTTTTAAGTAAGTGGAAACTAAGTTAATTAATTTTATCACAAGCATTACTAAGAGATGTTAGATATAGGAGACGATGAGCAATATGATACTAGTAAGAATATTGATCCAAGGATTAATTATCTGAATAAATAATTTATATACTTTATATAATATATCTTCACTTTCCTTAATTTTATCACATGTATTTACAATTCTAGGCTTTCTCTATCCTTAATTATATTATACGTACCTCTTATTAATATCTTACTGTAAAAATAATATTGCACTCTAATATTACATAAGTGTTGTATTATTTTTACTATTTGAGTATATAATTTTCAAAAGATAATACTATTTATACAGACAATTAGCAACATAATGTACTTTAAATATCAGATTATTTATACAATACAATAGAATATTTTAAGTTTGTATTTTCATATATTAAATAGGTTGTTAACAGATTTTATCTTTTTATAAATGGATAGGAGAAATATTATATTACATTTCCTACTAAAAACCCTAGTTGATTATATTTTGTTATCAATATTTTACAATATTATAGAATTTTTTCAAATATTGACATCATTTGATAAAACATCTGTGTTCAGTTGGAGCTTCTTTCATACATTATCAGATTATATATCATTTGATATAAGATATATAATTGCATGATATATACCTGTGTCAAGCATTTGTCATACTATATAATATTTTAAATGTTTGACTACATTTGTAGTTGAATCAGCGGTGTAGATACTGTTAGGCAGAGACAGCTCTTATAGACTTAGGGTTGTCTAAGTCAATTGAGATTCATTTATAGATGGAGATTTGTTTAGAAAGGCTCAGAAGCAACTCGTTTTGTTTATGACTACTAAGAGTGCAAGAAAGTAGGGTAGAATCATAAGAACAATATTATATGGTTAAGGGTTCTTCTCTGTTGCTTGATTATATCCAAAGCTTGGGAGGCACTTTGATATTTATATCCCATTTCTGAGTATTTGGAGACTTCATTTATCTATTATAGAGAAGATGTACTTCTCAAAATATAACTCACAGCATCTGGTTTTCCTGAAAGTGCGAACTCCTGGAGACCTTGAAAACTATCACAGCCTCTTCAGTTACTACTATTTTCCTTTCTGGAGGACTTCATTACCTCCAGTAATAACTATTCGATTCTCAAAGTCTTTAGACCTGCAGCCAAGTTCTCAAGTCAAACTATATTGGTTCCAATAGTCTGTTCTATAAAGGAGAGGATTAGTCTCGTTAAAGAGTTACATCTGCAGTTGAACAGCATGTAATATGTTCTTCTCTAGTTGTGATAATTCAACAACTAACCAATAGAATTTGTCTGGATGACTTTCTCCTGGTCGAGGAGAAGCTCTTCTATCAAACATACTTATAACTCCTCAGTCGGCAACTCCTAGTTGTCCTATGTAGTGGGGGTAGGTCATTGTATTGTACTGGTGATAATTTCTACAACTACGACACTACTCCTAACATAGTTATAATATATCTTGAAGTCTGTTAGCTTTCTCAGTAGTATCTTCTAGGAGTTTTAGACTCTTTTAATTAATCAAGAATGGGTGTGAATGTATTCGTTCCTTAACTTGGAGCCTCTAGTATTCAACATCGTAAATTTGTATGAAAACGTCCCATTACTTACGGCTTATACAACGATGACTTATCTTTGAAGCCTAGTAACTCTCTGAGTAGTTGTCAGATTAACTTTGTTCTACTTCTCAGGTCTTGCCAGAGGTCCCTTCCTATATATTCTATAAACAGGATCAGGCGAGACTGATGGCAGTGATGTATACTGTGTTAATCTGACACTTTTAAATCTGTCGTCACTTAGTCACAGGACACAACTAAAGCTAATAAGTATAATGACATACGGGTCCCTTAAGGGCGCTGGAAGGGGGTCTTGGAATTGAGGAATTCTAATTCCTGGTAAAGTTACCCTACTTAGAGTATTCCTAGGCTATTGGATTTGAGTAGTCCTAAGAGATGTACAGGATGACACTTTTCAACCAAGAGCTACTTGATGCTAACTTTTCAACAGTGCAAAGAATGTCTACCTACCAGTAATGTTGGTAGAGTTATAGCTTACTTTGAAGGTAGTATTTACTATGATGAAGTGTTAACTTTAATACCAGATTCTGCAGGTATTTTTTGAATGCAAAGTCACATACTAAGCAGACTAGATTTTCTCAATGCCAGCTTTCTGACATTGCAAAGAAAATCTCTCTGCTAGCAATATTGGTGGAGTTAGAGCTTGCTTTAAAGGTAGTATTTACTTTAGCGAAGTATTGACTTTGATGTCATATTCTGCATCAGCAAAAAAAAACCCTGCGTCAGATACATCAGCTCTACGTCCTGACGCACATGTACAGTTTCCAGCGTCCCATGCATGCTGGACATCCTGAAGTGTCCAGGGGTATCTGGCAGCGTTCCGGACGTCCTGAAGTGTCCAGGGGTATCTGGCGGCGTCCTGGACGTCCTGAAGTGTCCAGTGGCGTCCGGGACGTCCTGAAGTATCAGGTAGTGTCAGCAACATCCTGAGTTCATCGTAAGTGAGGATGCAATAATTTTCAACTCCTAATTTGGCTAGGTTGACCTTGATCCTTGCTGATGTCCTGACCCAAGACGGCAGAAAGTCTCAATCCCTGCTGATGTTCAGACGCAAGATGGCAGAGAGTCTTAATCATGATACCAAGCCAAATACCAGCCATCAGTATATTTACCGTTGGCGGACTCGAACACTATGACCAAATCTAAAAATATCTACAGAAATAGGAGATGAGATGTAGTAAATTCTATTTTAGTCTCTTGAAGGATCTGGCAGCCAAAATGGCCAACCGGTAGAATGTAAAAGTGAGTGATAGTTGTGATTGTGGGAGTACACAATAACTTGGGTGTTTGTTAAGTATTTCTCAGACTGCAACGCGTTGAGTAATACTTGGACAACGACACAACATCACGGTTAGTATATCAACAACAGGTCTGTCAACTACGATTCCTCCTCAGTCCCTTTACCATCAAAGCCAATAATTTAGGACAACATTCTACTCGATTTCAGCTTTCTATTGCACCAAAGAACATCAGCCTACTGGGAGTTTACAAGAAGTTACAGCCTGTTTTGTGTCCAGGTAAAATGCTGACTTTGATACCAGATTCCTCAGCTATCCTTTGGGCGCAGTACTTGATACTTTACAGTAATCTTCCACTCGACACCAGCATTCCAACGGTATAAAGAACGTCTACTCAGCATCAGTATTGGTGGAGATACAGGCTATTATGGAGGTGATATTTACCCTGGCGAAGTACTGATTTTGACGCCAGATCCCTCAGCCATCCCTTGGGCGAAGTACTTGATCCTTTACAGCTATATTCTACTCCACGCCAGCATTCCGACGGTGTAAGGAACGTCTACTTGGCGTCAATATTGGTGGAGATACAGGCTATTATGGAGGTGATGTTTACCCTGGCGAAGTGCTAACTTTAACGTCAGATTCTGTCCTCAATACACTGACGCCCAGGCTGACACTTGGTATCCTAGATGTACTCGATGCCAGCTTTCCAATGGTGTAAAGGATGTCTACTCAGCAACTGTATTGGTAGAGATACAGGCTATTATGGAGGTGATGTTTACCCTGGCGAAATGCTGACTTTGATGCCAGATTCCTCAGCCATTCCATGGGCGCAGTACTCGAGACATTACAGCAACATTCTACTTGACGCCAGCATTCCAACGGTGTAAAGAACGTCTACTCAGTACTAGTATTGGTGGAGTTATAACTTGTTTTACCTATTAGACTCTGTATTCAAGTTACTTGCATATCCTCGCTTACTTTTTGTACCCTACCCCGAGCCCAGGCCTGTGTATCTATAAAAATAAATCTTGTTTACTGTAAACATATAGTTTATTTTGGAATAATGTAGGAATAAGTTATGCTTTGTATTGGTTGTATTTGGTGAATTCTGAATTTTAAGAGACGTATTCTGACGTCTGTTCCTGTGTGCAGTTGCGTCAAGAGGTTTAGGTCTGTGTTCTGTTACATCCTGAGTTTGGCAGGTACGTCCCGTTGCGTCCTGAGTTTAGCAGGTAAGGTCCGTTGCGTCCTGAGTTTGGCAGGTAAGGCCCGTTGCGTACTGATGTTGGTTGCCATGTCCCTCTACGTCCTAGTTAACGATTTGCGTTCTAGACATCCTGTGCGTCAGACGCACATGATGCACTCGACGTACTCTAGAATTTTTGCTGATGTGTAAGTATCTTTTGGATACAATGTCCTATACTGAACTGACTAGATTCCCTCAATACTAGCTTCTTAATAGTATAAAGAATGTCTACTTCCTGGTAATGTTAGTGGAATTATAGCTTATTATTTCCTGTGAGGTTTTCTCTCTAGATATAAAAAGCGAGTTTAAGAACAGCAGTTACTCCAGGTAGGAGATTACTATGTATATCAGTTTTTTAATAAAGTATACAATTCAATATATAAATTAAATTGTAACCTTAGTCTCATAGCTGTAAAGAGGTTCTCCTTTAGTTATCTTTTACACCCAGAGGATATAGTATTTTATCTGGTTACATTTGGAAAATACAGAACTGTGTCTGATTGTACCCAGAAGAAATAGTATAGTGTCTGATTGTACCTGGAGGATCTAGTATGGCATCTAGTTGAGTTCTATAAGTTCTGTAATAATGCTGTTAACAGCATACTGATATTGCAAAGATCTGATATTTTGTGCTGATTTGTGACTAATGTTCTGAGTGTCCTGTCCACCTAACACTAAGAGCACTCTAGATGTGAGCCCAAAGTTTTGCCGATATATGCCTTGTTCAGAGCTCTGCTAGTCCTGCAGGAGTAATTAATACAATCTCAGATTCTAACTTCCAATATAGTTTTATATAATAAACAATCTTGTAACTTCTCCCAAAGTCCTGCATTAGAAGATACTTTCAAGATAGGATAACTTAACTCTATAGCAGGGTAACCAATAGCCCAAGGGAGGGTAACTCTAGTCTGAAGTTAGGATAACTCCATCTTGACCCACAGCTACCTAATTTAGGATAACTTCTAAATAAACTATGATACTTTGGTTATTCTACCCAGTAGGGTAACCACTACTCCTTACTATTATCTAAGTACCCCCTATTATGATATAGCATGTCTAGCTAAGGTATCTAACCAACGGTACCTCTACTCAGTAGACTCCTGTTTATAGCTATTCACATCCCAGTAGTCTCTTGATACTGATATGAATATGGGTTTAACTAACTGTAATAGCACACTATGGAGTCTTATTATAATATTATAGTATTATATCTGTATAGTCTATACTACTATTAAGATTGCACCATTTACAAAGTTTAATAAATATCAGATATGATTTTAATATTAATTCATATATGATTAGTAGAATAGTTATCTCTCTTTTTATATTAATATATTCTTGAAAGTAGTCTCTTTATATCCTGACTATTTTCAATACATATTAACCTAATGTTTATATAGTTTACCTACACTTATTGTAATTTGTTATAATAAATTGCTTCCTTTTCCAGCTGTTTTTATGTTATTATTGGAGGTTACAGTAAATATCTTTAGTAGTAGGACTCTGAGCATCCAGTAAACACTATTGTCATTCATATAAATAATGAGACTAGTTGATAATTGTTGATATTAATATACATAATGGAGACCTCCTCTGGAATGATGGATTTCAAGGTTGTGACTACATTAAAGTGTTCTTCTTGTATTAAAGATAAAGATAATTAACAGTAGAGTTAAAAAACGTAAATAGTAAAACTTAATATTGTTAAACTACAGTTTTGTTCAATTAAGTTCTGATCTTGAGAGGTAGGTGATTGTCAAAGTAGAGGAGAACCTGCATATACTTATGTAGATTTTAGATGCTACCAGTTACTCTGCATCACGACTCTGTATATATGAGAACTGAACTCCTGTAGACTGTCTAGCCAATCTCTGAGAGTCGGACCAAAGATTTTCTGTAGTGAAATGGACTACTCTATGGTTTTTTAATGTCTATCCAGTAGCAGTGTTTTAGCAGCTGCATCTTCAATACAATCACAGAAGTAAAAACTCTTCATATCATGAATATATTAGTAGTAAGCTGACATGTCTGAGTGGATACTTTACAAACTATAAAACTCTCTATCCACATTCAGCTAATCTTCTTCAAGAATCCACACCCTCTGAATATTTATTTGATTCTACTCTATTATATATTATTTTAAATAATAACTACTTAGATTTGGCGATTGACTCTTTCAGAAGTTGATAACCAATAGGCACTAGCTACAGTCAATCCTTCTACAAGCAGTTCTTATTATTAATGAAACCTGGAGAAAGCACAAAAGAACGAAGTGGTGAGGGTGTAATCACGATAGATCAAAATTGGTGATAAACGTGAAAGGAGGAAAAACTCTGACTGACAACAACCCCATTTCCTAGCTAAGGACAGGGCCGGCGATATATCTCCCAAACTCCCAAAACTCAACGAACTCCAAAGAAACACACCAAGCTAATGAACCATGATCTCAAACCATCTAGAACCATCCTGATATCTCATGATCCACTATGATCCCTCAAGCCTTTGCCCTAAGCGAACTATCCTATGCCTAATAGCATAGAAGGTGAAAGAAACGACAAAAGCCAAAACCCTATTTCCTATGCCTAGTGGTATAGGATGCGAAAGAAAGAAACGGTCTCATACCTTATGACCAATAACCTCTGATCCGCCTAATCGCATGCCCGAACCACATCCACCAAACCCCATGCCCTATAGGTAATCCAACACTCCCCCTACCTATAGTGCATGCCAAAAACTCAAACAAAACAAAAACAACTCAACTAACATCTGCGTGCCTAACCATGCCAATCAATCTCAAGAACTTTGCGTGACCCTCTCTTGATAACGCCTTTGTAAATCCATCCGCAACCATCTGTCCCGACTCACAGTATCTCAATACAATCTCACCGCAGGCACCTCGATCACGAATACCATGGTACTTAACGCCGATCGATTTGTGACTTGATTTAATATGACCATCGCCGACATTGGAAATGTAAGCTCGATTGTCGCAGTAAAATATCGTGGTCAACTGTGGTGGAGTGATATTAAAATAAGGCGCATGTGATTCAACAATGGTGTCTGACTCCTTAGCAGCTGGTTCGCCAATAAGGTGACCAAATCCAATCTCCTCTAACAAGCTGCAGATCCATTCCAACTGTGAAGCAGCATGAGTACAAGCAATGTATTCTGCCTCCGCAGTCGATTGTGCACAAGTTGGCTGACGTACGGACCTCTAGGCTATCACCCCCTTGGTTCCTAAACGTGCAGCAAACTCGCTGGTGGACTTCAAGGTAACCGGATCTCCTCCCCAATCGGAATCCGAATACCCAACCAAGAATCCACCGCGAAACTGAGAACCTGTGAAACCTTGTAGTGGACCGGGAGCAAGATCTCCCCCGAACATAAGAACAAGATCCAAAGTACCACGGATGTAACAGAATACCCGCTTCACGAAAGCCTAATGCTTTTCCGAAGGGTCATGGGAAAACTGTGCTAAAAGACCAATCATATATGCCAGGTCAGGACGAGTAGTCGTAGTCGCATACATCAGAGACCCAATTGCCTCTTGATATAACAGGCGGTCAAATCGCATATCGTTTAGACCACAGGGAAAGATAATCCCCTTTTCAAGTTGTGTAGAAACAGAGCGACATTCACCAAAACCGAACCGTGCCAAAACCGAACCGTTCCAAAACCGAACCGTTCCAAAACTGACTCAAGATATGACCACTGGCTGACAGTAATGGTCCTCTGAGAACGCTGGCGCTCAATTTTCAATCCAATATAGCTGGCTAGATTGCCTGATTCTGTGACCTGAAATTGTGAGCAAAACCGAGACTTAATCTGCTCTACCCTTTGTGGACGATTGCTCGCAAGCAAAAGATCGTCAACAAATAACAAAATAAGCACAAAGGAGTGATCCGACCAAGAATAAAGTAAGCCAGAGTCGTAGGTCGTTGCTGTAAACCCAAGGGTAAAGAGGAAAGAAGTAACCGTCTTGTACCATTGCCGCGGGGACTGCTTCAAACTGTAAATGCTCTTCTTCAACAAAACAGCCCAATACTGCCGATTCCTCCTTGCTACCTCCTCATCTTTCTGCAGCATAATCTCCCCCTTTTTAAAATCAAAATCTACCCCTTCTGGCATACGCAAATACACCTCATAGCCTTCCTCCAATGGCTTCCCAAAAACGGACTACAAACATCCAAACACTCTGCTTCCAAATCCAAACCTGCTATCAAAGTCAACACCAAGTTCACTGTTTCATGCCATGCGACAGGTGCATAAGTATCTGAATAATCAACTCCGTAGACTTGTCGATTTCCGAGTGCAACCAGGCGGCTTTTCAACTTGTCCAACTCCCCCGATGGCGTCGTCTTTACCCTGTAGACTCATTTACTTCCAATGGCCTTCCACTCCGGTGGAATTTCAACTATCCTTCCCAAAGAATTCTTGTTGACAGCGTCCACCTCTTCCTGCATTGACTTTAACCAATCACTACACTCCTCAGATTCCAAAGCTTGGTGGTAGGTCTTAGGCTCCATAATCACTGGGGTAAAAACTGCACGAGGTGGAGCCTTGGAACGAGAGTGTGTCAGTCGAGGTTGGTCGATATCAGCTGCCTGATAGCCATCTGACCTCTGAAGTGCACGCAGTTCGCGGCTTGCTGACACAGGCGGCTTGTAAGACTCCTGTAACGGTGGTATGGGTAAAGGAGACTCAGATTCTTCGTCCAAACCATGAACTGAACTAGCTGGACTGGGGGGTTCAGTGGGAATTGGAGAAACAATCTCGGAAATAGGTAGCTGCGGGTTAACCGGAGATGGTAAGATCGGTAAGGTCAACTTGGCAAGGTAATCTGGTTCCTGCTTGAAAGACTCAAATTCGTGAGAGAAGATTTGTGAAACGTCAGTAGCACTCTTCAAGTCCAACAGACCATGATGTCCGATATCAAACTTTTCTCCTTCCCGAAACACAACATCTCTTGTCAAAAACATCCTTCTGGTAACTGGGTTATACACCTTATACTGCTTCTCCGTCAAGCAATACCCAACAAAAACACATTTTTCACTTCTTCCATCTAACTTAGTCTTCTCCGCTGGTACATGAACCATCGCAATGCAACCCCAAACGTGCAAGTGACTTAAATTAGGCACCCTTCCAAACCAGCCCTCAAATGGCGTATGAAAATCTTGCTTCAGATTTTCAAATCCACATGTAGGAGTTCGGTTCTTGATATACATAACAGTTGCAACTGCCTCCGCCCAAAATGAGTCCGGCAATGCCGACCAAGCCATCATACTACGAACTCTGTCCACAATAGTCCTGTTGGCCCTTTTGCTAACGCCATTAGACTGTGGTGTACACGGCGTCATAAGGTAGGCCTGAATACCCTGCATAAGAAGATAACTGGAAAACTCATGAGATGTGTACTCTCCCCTACCATCAGTACAGAGTTTAGCGATAAATAGTGGAAGGTCAGGAGGGGTTAAGTCTCCAGGATCTGCTGCCCTCACAGTCCAATGCCTAACAACCGTAGCTTCATACTCTTGGAAGACCTTAAAGGCGTCAGACTTTTTCTTCAAAAAATAGGTAACCGTAAAGTGAGTAAAATCGTCGATGAATACGATATAATACTGGCTACCGGAGAGTGATGGTGTTGGAATGCGACCGGAAAGATCTGAGTGGATAAGTTCTAAAGGGCGAGTAGCACGTGCAGTGACAGGTAGTGGTATAAAAGACTTCCTAGCTTGTTTACCATATAAGCAGTCAACACAGTCACAATCTCCAGTCAACCTAGCTGGCATTCCCGAGCACCACCTTGTAAGACCCTTTGTAGCTGCCGGTCCCAGATGTGCTAGCCTCTAATGCCATAAGAGAAAAGACGACGAATTTGAGGCAAGATAGGTGATAGGAAAGTGCGACTTTCTGACGACGTCTGTTGACAACTCTGGATTCACAAGCAGAAGTGGGTAAAGATGATCAACCTCCGGAGCTAATCCAACAACTCTTCCGTTAGGTCCCCCTTCTCTAAGGTAAAACCCATAGTCCTTTACATGCTCAACATGAATTCCAACTTTTCCCAATTGGACGTGCAAAATCTAGGTCGTCCCAAGTGATGGAACATGTAAAACGTTGTGAACTGTTGCCGAAATAACCACTCCGAAAATGACAAGACTCAATCTAATCATTCCAACTGCTCTCGCCTGTACCAACCGATTATCCGCCACCTCTATCTGACATTCTCCGGCTTCCATCTGTTTATATTCCTCAAACAATGACCGATCCCAAGTCATATGCCTTGAACATCCAGTATCGATGAAACAACTTGATCCTCCTCTTACTATCTGGCCAGAATGTTCACCACCGGACACCTCACATCCAACCTATGCTGTCGCGCTACTATCACTTGCTACTACTGTATTTCCTCTCTCCCTAATACCTAGCTCTTCACTATCCCGATGACTATTCCTATTCTCCGTAGAAGTCCCTTCCCTTCCTAGTCGGTAGGCTCCACCACCTCTCCTCCGGCATCCAGACCTTTTATGACCTTTCCTATTGCAATTGAAACATGTCAATTCTCCCCCACTTCTCCTAGACTCTCTTCTATCCTGTCCTCCTCCATTACCGGAACCATTCCCACTTCTTGGTTCCCAGTTTACAGAAACTCTTCGCTGATCCAAAAAGTGATTTTTCTTCGTGGGAACATGCTGGGTAAACAGGGCAGTATCGGCGGGGAGGGAAAGGGTCTTAAGCAAATCGCCCTCATATTCTCTCAACAGTCTCTTCATATCGGCATAAGTGTAATCAACATTACTCCTAATGACGGTTTTAACTGGATTCCACTCATTTGGTACACCATACATTGCTGCCGTAACCTTTTCCTCTTCCGAGACTGGTGTGCCCTGAATTACCGTGAGATCTGCACACAATGCGTCAATTTGCAAGAAGTAGGCCTATACTGTACCACACTCCTTCAAAGAAATTCTAGCCAACTGGCCACGAATATTTCTTCCACGTTCCTTAACTAAGTCTTTATACTTCGACCATATCGTTTCCCATAGTTCTGCTGGATCATCAATCAATATATATTCCAACAGGAGTTCCTCCGAGATACCCAGGCGAATGGTACCAGTAGCACGATCGTAGCATGTCCAATATCCACGAATTTCGCCATCAATGGCACGCCGGGTATCATCATCATCCGTATCTGTTGCAGGGGTAGGTTTGCTTTCCTCCTGGGCAACAATACGCCAAACACCATCTCTCTGAAGAGTGGATTTCATCTGGACAGACCATCGCTGGTAATTGACCTCCGTAAGCTTCGCAAACGTAATCGTGGTAGTCGACATGATAGAGCTAAGCGAGGAAACTAATCGTGAATTGGCCGATGGAAAACGCGGTGACAAACAGTAGTGAAGTCAAAAGCAAGCAAACGGTAGACGGCAAAAGAGGCAAATTCGAAGAAAACACGAGTGATCGGAGAGTATAATGATCGAAAAACTGCCGTAGAAGAGTGGTGGAGGTAGGCCCGGCGGGGGGTAAACGTTTACTAAGAGGTTTTCTGGTTTGACTGCATAACAATGATCAATGTATCTCAGACTTGCAAATAGGAGGAATCAGATAACGTGTCTGAATGATCTCTAGCAGTCATGTGAGCGACGAGGGCTCATAACCTAATGAAACCTGGAGAAAGCACAAAAGAACGAAGTGGTGAGGGTGGAATCACGATAGATCAAAAGTGGTGATGAACTTGAAAGGAGGAAAAACTTTGACTGACAACAACCCCATCTCCTAGCTAAGGACAGGGCCGGCGATATATCTCCCAAACTCCCAAAACTCAACGAACTCCAAAGAAACACACCAAGCCAATGAACCATGATCTCAAACCATCTAGAACCATCCTGATATCTCATGATCCACTATGATCCCTCAAGCCTCTGCCATAAGCGAACTATCCTATGCCTAATAGCATAGAATGTGAAAGAAACGACAAAAGCCAAAACCCTATATCCTATGCCTAGTGGTATAGGATGCGAAAGAAAGAAACGGTCGCATACCTCATGCCCAATAACCTCTGATCCGCCTAATTGCATACCCGAACCACATCCACTAAACTCCATGCTCTATAGGTAATCCAACAATTATAACCTTAGACTAGTACTTTAGAGCGCTTAATAATTTTCCAATACTATTACATTTTCAGGGTAAAAGACTTCTGCTACCTCACCAACAGGCCTCTGGTAACGTCACATACTACTTCTAACTTTAAAGTGGTATGGCTCAGACAGTTCTGATCTATTTTACATAAAACTACCTGGAGATTATTTTCCAGGTTTTCCTCCTCTCCTGTCATATATCTTGCAGACACATTTCTGTCAGATAGATGACAAGAGTACATACTATTAAATTTGTGAATGTTAAAATCTTAATTGCAATGTAGACTATATGGGTATAATAATATTATTAAGAAAATATTACAGGCATGTTTCTAGTGACGTGGTAGAAGGTATAAAGGTAGATTAGTAGAGATTCTTGTCCTTAATTCTCTTGTAAATGAAGTAGGTGATAAAGTCTGTATATACAAGTGTAACGTTTCTAGTACGGGAGTAACGACCGTCTCCGCTACACCTCCTGTGATTGAAATCTCAACACCAAGGAATTCTCACCACTTTTTGCGTCTGGTCCTCCCCCTATGGGGGGGACTAGGCCATTATCTTTTATCTTTTTGCAACGGCAAAACTTCTCTCCTGCTTTCTCTCTTGAGGTCTGCCCTCATGAGACCCTCCTTAATTCTTTCTGGCGTTTTTCTCGCTGGTTTCCTCTCCTTCCCCGCTTTTGCTTTAGCTTCGCTTAGCATCAGCACGGTCGGGTTCCTCCTTTTTCCCTACAACAGACGGCTGGGAATACGGTTTGTGGTACACGATTACATGGGATTCCTTTTTCTTTCCTCTGGTCGGTTCGGGTCAGTCCCTCTGCTAGGTCCGGGTTTTATCCCGCTGGTGGGTACAGGTTAGTCCCACAGTCGGGAGTTGGTGGTTGGTTTTCTCAACAGGCTACGGTCTAATTCGTTTCTTTCCTCCTCTCTTCCCCTTCGGTGGTTTCATCTACTGTGGGCACTGGGGATTAATGGAGACCGCCTAGTTAAGACACGAACACGTTTCCGATAGTTGTTTTGGCATCTGGGTCTACCCCTCCCTCTCCCTCCCTCGGCTCGTTCAGCTGGTATCCTACTACCTCCCTCCTCGGCCCGTATCCTACTGCCATCCTTCTCAGCTAGTACCCTACTGCTCCCCCAGCTGGCAACGTACTGCCCTCCTGGCTGGTACCCTACTGCCACCCGGCTAGCACCCTACTGCTCCCTTAAGCTAGCACCTTACTGCTACCTCTCTCTGGGGGGCCTCAGCCCTGGCCTCGTTCCCTCCGATTGGTATTGCACTGTCTCCGGTTGGTCGGGTTCCATCCTCGTCAAGTTTCCCCCTCGGTGGGGGTCGCGCCATTAATCGGTGCACCTGGTCCTCTCTTGGGCCCGATCTAGGGTTAGCCTTTTGGTGGCCGGCTGTGCTATGGGCACTACCCGGTGGGTATGAGTTAGGCTTTCTTTTGTGCCTTCGGGCTGAGATTTCCGTGGGGATTTTACCTTGGGCTTCCTGCTTGTCTTGTTTTGGGTTTCTTTTGAGTCTTAGTTCGTCTGGGCTGTAGGAGGGGCTTGACTCGGGGCGAGATGTGCGGTTCGCTCCATACCAGAGGGGCTCAGGGTTCTTGGGTTTTGCCTCAGATGGAGGAGGGACGCCCGTGTTTACAGGTTTTGTTTTTGCCATAGCTAGCGCTGCATGCAGGTTCTTGTACCTTAAACAATGAATATATGATATAAAAAAAAAAACAAAAAAGTTTCTAGTACAGGAGTAACTAATAGTGACAGGCAACAATACTTCTCTTCTTCTTCAATTATCCTTTTACATAAAACAATTCTCAGATCCATTGATTTATGTTATCACCTTTCCTCAGTTAACATCTATTATATCTTCTTAAGATAACTTCGTTCTCACGTATGCTCCTGAGAAATGTATGAAATATGTGAATATGATAAAGAGCATAAAGGTATTTTATTTGTAAATTAATAAGTAAGGAAAGTACTTAGAACATTCAATCTAATTTTATTGATACTTGTACTACCAACTCCAGTATACGACAAGTTTGGGGCCAGAGGACCCCCAGTTAGCTCACTCCTGGTAGCTACCACTAACTATGAATCCCCAAACCTTGAACCCCATACCTCAAACATGCCTGCGCCATGCTCCAACACAAACACTAAATACAAAGCTATCAACAATAAAGAAAGTCCTCCTCGAAGCGACACCATAGACCCTCTTGCCTGGGTCCAAGCAAGCTAAGTAGTAGAAGCTATAAGACCTTCTAGCGTAGCCGCATCCAAGTATGATACGAGTCCCTCAGGTTTTCCGTACAAAAAACTAAATTCCACTACTGCAATCTGAATATGATCCTGCAATAACCTCTCTCATAGTAGAAACCTACCCAGGTACCACTGCTCACTGATCTCAGGATACCCATGCCAACCGCTATGGTAAAAAATACCTCAAAATTCCCAACAAAAGAAACATTGAAGTCCCATGCATGTGGACCCAAAGGAGAGCTGACTTACTCAAAGAGGGTTTCCTAACTGAGAGAGCGTAACCATTGGTTATCTTTAAAGTCCAATTGTATGTACAGTAAAAGAATACGGAATTCCTACCAACCTGGCCAGAGTAGAGCAGGTCTATCTCACGGTAAGGACAACTTCTCTCAAAGAACTTAGTATCTGCCCCTGATAATGCAGGCAAGTCAGGGCCAACCAGTACTAGGCGCAGCCAAGTGCGCACTAGCGTGGGTGACGATTCATCCGATCTGGAGACAAGTGGCACAGGTGAAGTTTGATCATGTTTGACTTGATGCTTCTTGCTTCTCTTCCTCTTCCCACCCTTATGTATAAATCTGAAAATGGGGGTAGATAGGTTACCCTTATCACTACCTACCGCTACAGAGGAGACGCCACTGGAGGCATTTCACTGACTAGCCATAGGCTCAGCCACAGAGTGCTCAGGCACCTTCTCCCCTAAAAGGGGTAATA
Source organism: Tuber indicum (assembly GCA_006112555.1). Taxonomy (NCBI): domain Eukaryota; kingdom Fungi; phylum Ascomycota; class Pezizomycetes; order Pezizales; family Tuberaceae; genus Tuber; species Tuber indicum. Next base: position 234,995 of record VBSK01000390.1, on the reverse strand, counting down.
CTACTGCAACTGGTACCACCAGAGTAGCAACATCCTATCAATCAAGGAGGACACCTCTGCCAAAACACTTGACAAATCAGGTGGGGGTGTACTCACACTACCTTTAAGTGGGAGTGGTGACAGGATAACCACCAGTGTACCAACTCCCTGAGAGAGCTCATCTTATAGGCTTTGAGAATTCTCAGGGTTCAGCTCGTCTGTTAGGAGTACCCGATTCCGATAGCCTAGGAGTACCCTAGGTAGAGTAACCTTACCCGAGTTCGAGAATCTTAGTCTCCAACACCCTCCTCCGGCCCACTTACGGGCCCGTGCGTCATCTTACATATCAACGTTAGTTGCGTCCTGTGACTACATGGTTACAGAAATGAAGGTATCAGAATAACACCATATATGTTGTTGCTGTCTGTCTGACCAAAGGCTGTTCACAGGATATATAGGAGGGGACCTCTAGCAAGACCTGAGAAGTGGAACGAAGTCAATCCGTCAACTACTCGGGGAGTTGCTAGGGTGGAGAGATATGTTGTCTTTAGTATAGGCCGTAAGTAACGGGACGTTTTCGCACAAGGACGTGATTTGAATGCTAGAAGGTTCGAGACAAAGAACCGAGGAAGTTACATCCATCCTTTGATAATCAGAAAGAGTCTAGAACTTCTGGAAGACACTACCAAAGGAGCTAATGAGCTCCAAGGAGTGTTGCAACTATGATATGCAGTGTACCGTAGTTGTGGAATTATGACTAACACAACATGAAGGTCCACACCCTCTACATAGAACAACTAGCAGTTACTAACTGAGGAATTATAAAACTATTTGATAGAAAGACCTCTTCTCTACGAAGAGAGAGTCATTGAAACGAATCCTATCTGTTAGTTGTTGAGTTATCACAACTAGAAGTCATTGACTCCGGCATATATGCAAAGGCAACTCCGTATCAAGACTGATCCTCTTGACAACAGAAAAGACCATTGGAGCCAACATAGTGCGACTTGAGAACTCGGCTACAGGTCTAATGACTCTGAGGATCAAACAATTACTACCGGTGACGAGTATGACTTCTGGATAGGAAATAGTAATTACTGAAGAGGGTGTGATAGTTTTCAGGGTCTCCCGGTGTTCGCACCTTTAGGGAGTACTCGACGTTGTGAACTAAAGTTGAAGAGGTACCTGTTTTGTTAGATAGATGTAGTCCGCGAACACTCAGACGCGGGATATAAATATTGAAGTGCCTCTCAAGCTTTAGACATCATCAAGCAAGGTAGAAGAGACCTTAACAATATAATATTGTTCTTAGGATTCTATTTTGCATTCTTGCGCTCTTTATAGTCATAAACGAAACGAGTTGCTATCGAGTCTTCCTTGACAAATCTCCATCTATACAAACGAATCTCGATTGGCCTAGACAACTTTAAGTCTATACCGGTTGTCTCCGCCTAACATGAATACCGTTTGATGGTGAAAGTTCGTACACCACTTCAACCTTAATTGAGACGAGATATTTATCTTGAGAGGATAGCGTCCTATCTCCCAATAATCTCTTTATGATCTCTTGGCTTGAATAGACTAAGCAGATTCTCTGCAGGAGAGCCAGGGAGGAGGAGAGTTGGGAGAAGGCATTTACCCAGACAGGTCGGAGAGGTTGTCGAAGGAGCTGGCTGGGTCAGAGTCCCCTTGAGCGGGGAGGATACTGGCCCTGGAGGAGGAATGAGTGGCTGTTTATGGGGTCTCGGGCAGGACGCGAGGGTGGGGGCGGCGGGGAGTCGCGAATGGTGGAGCCAGCGTTTGTCTCGGAGTGGAGGGGCCAGCCTCACAGTTGGTACCATCAGGGCCGACATCTATGCCGTCCTCGTCGTGGTCTAGCGGTTGTGAGGCAGGCGGCTCATTGGAGCTTGGGGTGGGTCGGTCTGGGCCGTCTCTGTCAGTGGCCACATGCGGGTCACCACATTTAGGGCAGGAAGCAGTCGAGGAGGGGCAGCAGTTGAGGACCGCTTTGGTGTTGCCCGCCTTGGGACAGGTGGGATTCTGACAGCAGTGCGTCGAACGTGTGTGCGAGAGGGAGCTGATTGGACATATCGGGTGATCCAGCTTACATCTGGGGGCCTGATGGCCGAACTTCCAGCAGTTCCAGCACTGGGTGAAGCGGTTAGAGGAGAACGCACACTCAACGCGGTGCCTTCGGGAGAAGAGGTGAATGGAGGTTCCCATGGCATTGATGTCCTCGGGAGCGATGGTGACAATGACGGAGGTAGGGGACTTGAACATCCTGGAGTCCAGGTCGCAGTTGAGATACCGGGCCGAGAAGATGGTGACGCTAGTGGCGTTATGGATTGATTCCTGGAGGAGCAAGAGGATGTCTTCCTGGTTTTCTAGGAGGTAGGTGAGGGGGAGGGAGTGGATGGTGAGTTGAGTCTCGCTGGGGCAGGGCGAAAGGGGAGATAGGCATTGTCACTGACCGGGGAAACCTGGTTGAGCCGGTTTGTGAGGGCCTGGTAGTAAGGGGCGTATGAAGTGGCAGGAGTGTAGGAGTCGAGGACAGCGAGGGTGACTGAGCCTCGATCGTTGACTCAAGTTGAGAAAGAGGGAGGGAGAGGGCAGTTGGCTTCACGGAGGACAGAAGCGGCGATGTCAGGGAATGTTCCAGCTACTCTATCAGCTTCGGGGTGCAGGGCAGGGGAAGAACGACAGGCAAAGAAATGACATTGGGCTACTGGCAGGATAGGAGCCTCTTTAACAGGAGGGACCGTGTTGCCTGATGTGACTTGCGCAGCGGAAGGAGGTTTCGGTTTGGCCCCTATGGACTTATCCTTTGCAGCAGCAGCTGTGGCCTGAGCAAATGAGAGAGGGGGACGGAGGTAGGATGGGTCCATGTTACCAGGGATCGACTCAGAGAGGGGTGGATATTTACCATTGTGGAAGGTACGAGCCTCCCAAGAGTTAGGATTTTTGACCGCATAAGCCTCGGGGTTGCCATAGAACTTTTGGGTCTTAGTGTCGTAGTGGAGGGTGTCCTGGTCGTAGCCATTCACTATTGCACCTGCCTGGTAAAGGGGTGTCTTAGCTGTGGACTTCTGGGGGTGTGGGACAGCAGGGAGCTGTGCCGTGTTGGTAGGGAATGGTGGAGCCAGAGGAAGGACTTCCTTACACTTACGGATAAGGGGGGGAGCCTGAGGGGCCAGGACCTGCTGACGTCGGGGTGGTAGCTGGGAAAGCCTTTGTGACAGGTCACGTAGAGCTGACTCAATTGGGGCAAGGGAGGAAAGAGAAGGGGCCTGAGCAGAGGAAACGCCTTCGGATAACTCAAGGACTCTCGCGGAAAGGAGATCAATGCGTTCGTTGGTGAAGGCAAGCCCGTTAAAGATCGCGACCAGGAGGGAGATGATGACAGATTCGCTGTCGCTGAGGTTGCGAAGGTCAGAGGAGAGAAGAGGCGGTACGGAGGAGAAAGCCTCTCCTAGGACAGGTTCGAGGGATTGAAGGAGGGCTGGGATAGCGTAGACTGCGGGGGAAAGGGGAGCAGTAGAGCTCGCTCTGGAGGGGTGGGCGAAACCAATATTAGACATTGGAATGCAAGGCGAAGACTTGAACCCTAAGCGAGAGGAGGGCAGACGTATAAAAGTGGGAAGTCACACCAGACACGATGGTGTTGAGAATGCGTGAGAAAGTTATGGTCAGGAAAATAGGGGGCGCAGAGCGTGTACTATCTTCCTTTACGGTTTTTTTTTTTTTTTTTTTTATATCATGTATTCGTTGTTAAGGTACAAGAACTCGCATGCAGCGTGAGCTATGGCGTAAACAAAACCGTAAAGCACGCATCCCTCCTCCGTCTGAGGCAAAAACCGAGAACCCCAAGCCCCTCTGGTATGGAGCCAACCGCACATCTCGCCCTGAATCAAGCCTATCCTTACAACACAAGCGAACTCAGTTCTAAGAGAAACCCGAAACAAGAAAAGCAGGAAGCCCAAGGAAAAATCCCCCCGGAAATCTCGAACAGAAAGAAACTGAACTCATACCCACCAGGAATGCCCATAGCAGACCTGGCTGCCCGGAGGCTAACCCAAAGAGCCCCAAACAAAGTAGGAGCTGGGCATACCGGGGCTAGGAACTCTACCAACGGTGTGCCCTCGCAAAGCCGTGGTAGCCAAGGAGGAAGGGATGGTGCCGACCGGCCTGAAATAGTGCAATACCGACCAGAGGCGGGAGACCAGGGTTTGGGTCCCCAACAAAAAAGAACGGGTGGCAGTAAGGTGCCAGCTAGGGGAGCAGTAAGGTACAAGCTTAAGATTGGGGCAGTAGGGTACCAGCTAGGCGTAAGGGGGGGGGGGTAGTAGGGTACCAGCTGACCGAGCCGAGGAGAGAAGAGAGGAGGGGTAAACCCAAATGTGGAAGCAACTATCGGATACGTGTTCGTGCCTGAACTTGGCGGCGTCCTGAAGCCCCCAGTGCCCACAGATGACAAAGCAACCGTATCGGGTAGAGAGGAGGAGGATAGCGAAATCGAACGTAGCCTGTTGAGAAGACCAACCACGATACCCCGACCGTGGGACTGACCCGTACCCACTAGCGGGACAAAACCCAGACCCAGCAGAGGGATTAACCCGAACCGACCAGAGAAGAGCAGAAGGAGTCCATCGTAATCGCGTACCGCAAGCCGTGTTGCCAGTCGTCTGTTGTAGGGAAAAAGGAGAAACCCGACCGTGCTAATGCTAAGCAAGGCTAAAGCAAAAGCGGGGAAGAAGAGAGCCCAGCATTCAGTCATGCCAGGAAGGAGTAGGGAGGATCTCAAGAGGGTAGACCTCAAGAGAGAAGGCAGGAGAGAAGTTCTACCGTGGTAGAAGGATAAAAAGTGATGGCCCAGTCTCCCCCCTAGGGGGCAGGACCAGAGGCGAAAGATCGTGAGAATTCCTGTGGTGTTGAGATTTCAATCACGAGAGGTGTAGTGGAGACGGTCGGTGCTATCTTCCTTTACCGTCCTAGCCTCCTTATATAGACCTCTCCTTACGAACTCTAACCCTGATGACTTATAATCCCAAGTCATCTAATCATAATATAAATAAGTCATATGACTCAAATGAGTCATATGTGTGAAACTCATAACTCATAATCAAGTTATGTGTAAAACATAACAAATCATAATGTAAACAAATCATAAGACTCAAATGTATCATATGCGCGAAACCCATAACCTATGATCGAATCATGTGTGAAATATTAAGCTACCTGTCACATTTGTGACAATAGGTTTGCATCCTTCTTGAAAACCTTCTGTAATAGAAACATATAATATGTAGAAACATAAGTGTGACCATGTAAACTATAACATAAGTAGGAAGAATATAAGGACAAACATATTTAATACTGAGAATTTGCCATAATATTCACGGAAAGTACATAAGAATCAGAGACGGTATAAGGGACAATATAGTAAATTTGAAGAAATAATAATGGGGGTAAAGTCTGAGAAAATATATCAAGATGATGAAATATCTCATTAGTCAAAGAAAGTAACACATGCATAAATCCTAATTGCCATCATCAAATATTAATGAAATAATATAAAAACATATTCTAACTGTGGTAATGTATATGGTGTTTAGGTTTGCCAAAATCCTAACTAAGTGTGAGAGAATATATGATATTATCAAGTAAATATAGTTATAAAACAAATCAAGAAATTTCAACATATATGTTCCATCTCACTAATCAAGAAGATTACTTGGTAAAGCGGATATGCTCTTTACCAAGAAGGTCACTTTGTACAGGAGATATGCTATAAGCCAAGTAATGGCCCCAGTTATCCCTCTAACAAGTTTGTTTTAGAATCTTAGTCAAACAGATCACCTAGACAGCATACCTCTATTCTACTAGTTAGATGGAACCAAATAACAATTTCTGGTGTTCCTTTATAGAACAAACCTTTCCACAATTTACCCAATAGCTAAATTTATCATATTACAAAACCGATATATGTATCATATGTAAATATAATAAGAGTGTTTTTATACAATAGAAACTAATAGTTTTGGAGCAATAGTAATTGTTTAACTAAGAGAAATAGACCTGTTAACTCAACTACTAGTTTATTTCCCCAAATGCAAAGTCTACTCCTAGTACTAAGTAACTACATTAGTACAATCAGAGACACAATACACTTACCTACTACTTCATCAAAGATAGTATACTATTTTGAAAGTAAGCTAAGATGGATAGTATACCTAATTTGAGCAATGAGGTTATTCAACCAGATAATATTTGTTATAAAATACAAAGTGATCAAAACTAGCTTGAATATCCAGGAATGAGTAAATTTCCTATCGCTTAGGCTGTATGTGACTACTATTATAGAATGATACAGACAGAGGATAACTGTCTGTTTAAATATTATCAAACCTGTCATCTCAGCTGTCAAAATTGATCCTGGATATTTCTTGAACATATTCATTTTAATTATACTCTTCAGTAAATTTAGATTCATCTGGTTGATATAAGACAATTGATTCCTTATATCTATGATGCTGGTATACATGGAACAAGATTCAATCGCCAGTAATAGGAGTTTGATAGTGGTAATCTATCTCCTTTCGTAACCAAAACAGAATTAGTATTAATTCAAAAAACAGTCATCTCAGATTGATACTAATACTTAATCAATTTCTAGTTACTAAGTAAGTTAATTTTCCAACCAGGCTTGGATAATTAACATAGGTGAAATAAATTCCAATTATGGTATAAGTAGGTAATAGGATTAATAGTAGACTTATTAAATAATAGAATAGGAGGCTGTAGGAAGCTGCTAGCATATATAAATAGCAGAGGTTTGATTAAAAAGGATGGTATAATAATATTATATAAAATTACACCAATTCCTACACCTATTTGTACTTAATACAAATTTGAGCAAATTTACTTAATCAGTGAGATAAGACAAACCTTTTATTGTCGGCAGCATATCTCATCAACCAAGTGGCCTACTTTATAAATATCACATATCCTTGCTCAATAGCATATGCTCTTCACCAAATAATCTTCTTGGTTGATGAGATAGAATATATACATTATTACAGGAGTATTTCCACTTGTAGACTTTTACTCAACTAATAACAACTCTCCTAGCTGTAGTCCATAATACAAGGAACTTATAATAAGGCCAAAAGGGGGTGTGAGCCACTCAGCTGCAAGATACAGCTTTTTCAGAGCTCAACTGATTGTATGGGAGTAATTCATACAGCCTTGGATTTGAATATCCTGTTGAGTTTCACATGATAAACTTGAACATTGTAGTAACTTCCTCCAAAGCTTTATGCAACAAGTTACTTTCAAGGTAGGGTAACCTGCAACATAAGGCAGGGTAACTCTACCTGCATACTCGGCTGAACAATTCAGAACAATTCTCAAATTGACTATAATCCTTTGATTACCCTATTGAGTAGGGTAACTACCACAACTTACCAGTACATGCATTAGCAAAAGAATTCCCTATGTCAGATGTGTCAGCTGTACATCCTGAGGTAAATGTACTGTGGCTGACATCCCATGCATCCTGGATGTCTTGAAGTGTCCAGCAGAGTCCAGGACATCCTGAGTGTCTGGTGTGTCCAACCCGTCTTGAGTTCATTCTAAGCCAGGATGCAATAATTTTCAACTCTCAATTTGGCTAGGTTGACCTTTATCCTTGCTGATGTCTTGATACATGACAGCAGAGAGTCTCAATCCTTGTTGATATCCAGACACATGATGGCAGAGAGTCTTAATCTGTTCGGAGGAGACAACCGGTATAGACTTAGGGTTGTCTAAGACAATCGAGATTCGTTTAGATAGACAGAGATTTGTGTAGGAAGGCTCGAAAGTAACTTGTTTTGTTTATGACTACTAAGAGCACAAGAAATTAGAATAGAATCGTAAGAACAATCTTATATTGTTAAGGTCTCTTCTCCGTTTGCTTGATGATGTCTAAAGCTTGGGAGGCACTTCGATATTTATATCTGGCCTCTCAGTATTCATGGACTATATCTATCTATCATAAAAAGTACGTACCTCTTCAAATTTAACTCAAAATGTCGAGAACTCCATGAAGGTGTGAACACTAGGAGACCCTGAACACCATCACACTCTCTTCGGTAATTACTATTTTCTTTCCTAGAAGATTTGTTCATCTCCAGTAGTAATTATCCGATCCTTAGAGTCTTTATACCTGTAGCCTATTTCTCGAGTCAAACTATGTTGGTTCCAATAGTCTTCTCCGTTATCGGGAGGATCAGTCTCAATATGAAGTTGCCTTTGCATATATGCCGGAGTCAAAGACTTCAAGTGGTGATAACTCAACAACTAACCAATAGAATTCATTCAGATAACTTCTTCCTTGTAGAGGAAAGACTCTTCTATTGAATGTAGTCATAATCCCTCAGTCAGCAACTACTGGTTGTTCTATGTGGAGGGGGTGGACCTTCATGTTGTGTTGTTTATAATTCCCCCAACCGCAGTGTATCCCATATCATAGTTGCGACACTCCCTGAAACTTGGTGGCTCCTTCGGTAGTGCCTCCCAGAAGCTCTAGACTCATTCTAATTATTGGAGGGAGGATGTGAATGGGTTGATTCCTTGTTCCGAACCTCCTAATATTCATATCATAATCTTGTACGAAAATGTCCCATTACCTACTGGCTATGTTGAAGATGTTATATCTCTGAAGCCTAGTAACTCACTGTGTAGTTGATGGATTGACTCCGTTCCATTTCCCAGGTCTTAGCTGAGGTCCCCCCTTATATATCCTGTGAACAGTTTTCAGTCGAATAGACAGCAGCGATGTATATGGTGTTATTTTAAAACCTTCAATTCTGTGATCAAATAGTTACAGGACGCAACTAAGGTTGTTGTATATGATGACACACAGGCCCCAAAATGGGGCCAGAGGAGGGTGTTGGAGACTAAGATTCTCGAACTCAGGTAAAGTTACCCTACTTCAGGTACTCATAGGCTATTGGAATCGGGTACTCCTAACATAATCCTGATACCAAGTCACATACCAGGCATCGGTATATCTACTGGACACTATGACTAAATCTAAAAATATCTACAGAAATTGGAGATGAGACATACCAAATTCTATTTTAGTCTCTTGAAGGATCTTGGAGCCAAAATGGTCCATCAGTAGAATGTAAAAGTGAGTGATAGTGGTGATTGTAAGAGTATATGGTAACTTAGGTGTTTTGTTAAGTTTTTCTAAGACTGCGACGCGTTGAGTAACACTTGGACAACTACACAACATCACAGTAAGTACATCAACAACGGGTCTGTCAACTACCATCGCGACTTAGTCCCTATACCACCAAAGCTAATAATTCAGGGCAATATTCTACTCGATTTCAGCTTTCCATTGCACCAAAGAACATCTGTCAACTGTGAGTTTACTAGATGTTATAGCCTATTTTCTGTCTATGCAAAGTGCTGACTTTGACACCAGATTTCACAACTATTCTTTTAGCGTAGTACTTTATACGTTATAGTGACATTCTACTCGATGCGAGCCTTTTAATGGTATAATTAACATCTACCCAGTATCAATATTGGTGGAGAAACAGCCTATTATGGAGGTAATGCTTACCCTAGAAGAGTGTTGAATTTGACACCAGATTCCTCAGCCATCCTTTAGGTGCAGTACTTCATACTTTACAGAAAAATTTCACTCAGCACTGGCTTTCCAATAGTATAAAGAATGTCTACCCGACATCAATATTGGTGGAGATACAGTCTACTTTGTGTCCTGGTGAAGTGCTGACCTTGACGCCAGATTCCTCAGCCTTTCTTTCAGCACAGTACTTCATACTTTACAGCAACATTCTAGTAAACGCTGGCTTTCCAACAGTATAAAGAATGTCTACTTGCCATCAGTATTGGTGCAGATACAGCCTATTATAGAGGTGATATTTACACTAGTAAAGTGCTGACTTTGACACCAAATCCCTCAGCCATCCTTGTGGCGCAGTACTTCATACCTTACAGCAACGTTCTACTCGATACTGGCTTTCCAACGGTATAAAGAATGTCTACCCTGTATCAATATTGGTGGAATATAGCCTCATCTGTGTCTTGGCGAAGTGCTGATTTTGATGCCAGATTCCTCGGCCATCCTTTGAGTACAGTACTTCATACGTTGCAGCAACTTTCTACCTAACACAGGTCTTTCAAAGGTATATGGAATATCTACGCGACATTAAAATAGCGAGAGATACAGCCATATTGGAAGTGATGTTTAGCCTAGTAAAGTGCTGACTTTGTCGCCAGATTTCACGGCCATCGTTTAAGCATAGTAATCCATACTTTATGGCAATGTTCTACTTGATGCCCGCTTTCCAACAGTATAAAGAACCTCTACTTGGCATTAATATTAGTGGAGTTATAACCTATTATAGCTATTAGATACTGTATTCAAATTACTCATATATTCTCACTTATTTTGTACAACCTAGCCCAGTCCCATGTATCTATAAATATAAATCTTGTTTACTGTAAAAATATAGTTTATTTTGAAATAACCTAGGAATAAGTTATGCCTTATATTGGCTGTATCTGGTGAATTCTGAATTTTAAGAGATGTATTTTGACATCTATTCCTGCTTTTAGTTTTGTTCAGAGTTTTGAGTGTGTGTTCTGTTGTGTCCCGAGTTTAGCAGGTACGTCCTGTTACATTCTGAGTTTGGCAGGTGTGACCTGTTGCAACCTGACTTTGGTTGTCACATCCCTGGACATCCTAGTTAATTATTTGCGTTCTGGATGTCCTGTGTGTCAGATGCACATGACGCACAGGACACATCCTAGAATTTTTGCTGATATCGTGCTTCTGATATGGCCTAGCATGCTACACTAAGATACTTAACCACATCAGCGAAAATATATACTCACGACCTGGGCGTCTCCTGCGCCTGACGCACCGGACGCTCGGAATGCAAATTGCGAATCAGGACGCGACGTCAGATCGAAGTCGTGTCCTGACTTGCATTATTTCGTATCCCTCGTCTGAACTCTATTCCGACACAGAGCCCTTGCATTCCCAGCACTCTGATAACGTCTAGTGAACTACCATTGTGCCCTGGCTACATCTGATTCACCATGCTGGTGTTCTCGTCACATTAAAGCTTTCGCTGTTGCCTCTGGGCGACGCCCAACACCTTTTGATTTTTCGTGATATCTGAGCCAGGCGCCATCTGTCCTGACGTCAGATCTGCACCCTCGACGTCAGGTCGCCTTGTTCTTTACATTTCCCGCCCTGTTGCACTACTTTCTGGTGTCTACGCCCTGACATTTTCCCTCTCTTACTCCCCACGTCCTACGTTTTCACTTAATTCGTAATGCATCCTAACACTCTCTGGATGCTCTTGTTTCTCTCTAGATACTACTACGTAAGATTATAACTGAGTCCTAATGCCATCTAACTCCTGTAAACGATTCACGATGTTGTCCCCATATTGCACTCAACATCGTTTGTTTTTCCAAATATTCTCCTAATGATGTTTACTACTCTCTGATCATCATGACGCCCTTGTGGTTCTTACTACCTTTCTCTTGCGGCCTCATATTGTGACTATCAATTTCCTACCCGCCCGCTATCGCGCAGCACATCCTATTCCAGGCAATGAAATTCAATCAATTTTTCGCTACCTTATATGTCCATTACTTGCTCATTAGCCTCACTAATACTCACAGCCGTGCCCGCTCCTCCTCCCTCCAAATTCTCAAAGCTAAGCAAGAGGCATTGCGATCCCGTAGGGCTAGTAGAGTTGTCTTCCCTCCTTCCTTCGGTAACCACATGTAAGCCATTCGGACTCTCAGAATCGGAATCCAGAAAGCAGAGTACATGTGCATCCGAGGTCTGTGGGATATCTAATGACAAGTCAGTTTCCTGCGAATCGTTTTGGCTGTCCTGAGGCCCAACCCGGTCTCCTATGCTCAGGCAACCGGGAGTCAGGCCACATAGGGCTGGACGTCATGGAGTCCAGCCAGATGTCGGACCCCGTAGCTCTGTAGCTACTGCTGCCCAGTTGTCTGTGAAGTCCTGACGGCGGTCTTCTCAATTGCCATGCACGCTTTCCACCTTTGCCCTGATGGTCCGCTGGGTCTTCTCCGGAATCATCTGCTTCACATCTCGCGGACAATCTGCCCACATCGCTCTCTGCCTGGGAAGAAGGTCTGCAGTCAAGTGAGCCGTGTTGGTCGCGAATTAAAAAAGCTTATTTATAGGTGACTCACCTCCAGCCGTCTCAGGCTTGAAGTCGCCCGTATCCTTATCTACTCCACTTTGCCATGCCCGTAAGGTATGGCAAAGTATTGCACACCTTAAGCAAATTATCGTGCCATTGATGTGTCCAAGAAAATCCGGTTTCGGCAATCTCCTGCATCCTATTGCCTTCAAAGTACTTTCCCCATATGGCCTCAGCAATCTGGGGCGCCAGGAATCACAATGTGATTTCCTGCACAGAGTTCAAGCAACCTTAGTCATTGCTGGAAAGGGTCATCTCATCAACGGGGTGCCAACCTCATACCCCTGCTTAGTGCACATAAATCTATCCTTTTCCAGAAAGTAGTCCACCCTGCGTGCAAGAGCGGTGGGATCGCCTTTGGGGAGATTATATAATTTCACAATCCTACGCTTCAAGTTGCGAAGAAACTGCGATCTTACTCCCCAGTGCCGATTGCATATCTTTCCCCCTTAGTACTGCACCCACCGTCACGCCTTGTCTCTTTTTCAGTGTCGACTTACTATTTTAATACTTTCCTCCGATGGCTCGATATGTCCTGCATCCGAAATCTCATTGAGCGCCTAGAGCCATACTTGATGGACCTCCGAAGTTAAAGCAACCACACCCGGGAGTGAGTTAACAAAAAGGGTATACTGGAGAACCAGAGTCTTTGCACGTGATACTACAGCTGCCTCTGCCTCTGATGCTGTATTCCGCCGTGAAATAATATCAGGCCAGATGTGCTGATGTTGTGGTATAGTCAATTCTCCGGCCAGACTCAAGCTTCTGACATCAGGTGTAGTGGCACTTTGGGTGGTCAGCGCGGACCAATGTCGCACTACACTGGATGATGGGAATGTCGGCGAAGTGTATGGTCCGCCATGGATTATCCGCCGACGGGCACCTGGCGTCCTCCTGACTTGAGCCGTTTCCTGTGATCCAGAGGTGGTTGAAATTCGCACAGTTGTCACACAATTATTTCTTTCTCTTTCCGATTTTCTTGACTGATGAGGCGCTCCTGATATGGTGCTATCAGGAGTAGCGTTGTCCTCTGCGTCAGGGTCTGTGTCCAATTCGGTTCCATCAGATCCCTGAGAATTTTAGTACTCATCACTGCTACCCTCGCTTAGGCAAAGAGTTTCTGCATCCACTCGTGCGTCTTGTTCAATACCGGGTTCACTGTATGCCGAGGTCTGTATCGTGCTTTTGCAGAGGCGCTTCGGCGGTCATCCGAGGGGCCGTGTTGGGGCTGGTGGTGAAGGCCTCCGACGCGGCGACAGCCGGTTCGACAGTGTACTTGTAGAGCTGCCGGATCTGTTTTGCTATGTTGCCAGCCTCAATCTCACGCATCCCATGACATTGGCTGCGGCGTGGCGTCTGCATCTAGACCAGTTACCCACATGAGGTGTCGGCTGACTGCGTGAATTAGAATACAGTTGGCTCAGCATGAGGTTCTAGCAGAATGCTGGTCAACGTTAGGAAAGATAGGAATTAGAACGTAGCACAATGGGGTATATCTTGTGTGTCGGAAAAGTAAGATGATTGTATAAGACAGTTTTTCGGCCTTCAATAGGATGCGTTGAGTCTTATACACTACGACCTCGGTTGTGGTTGGTAGAATCACACAATATCACTCGGTATTGAAAGAAAGGTTTTGCCTGCGAAAAGCGGTTTTCTAAAACCTTAGTATTATGTTCATAGTCCAAGCATTCCCAGAGGTCATAGTCTTGAAGACTCCACTACGAATATGGTTGACAAAATGGCGGCGTCCCTATAAGACACTAAGTGTAAAATCTAGCCGCAACAAGTATCGGGTAGTGACACAAATTTTAGCGAGACACCCGCCAGACTTAAAGCAGGTTAGAACTCCAAACCTCAGCTATGGGCCTTCTATCGACACAGCTGAACAGGCGAGAATGCAATGCGATCTGGCCAATTGACTTGTTAGGTCGGCGGCCGCCAGGCCCCTGACGGGATATAAATGTGCGAGGTGCGGAATTCAGAAAATGAATTTCAGACGTCAAGGTAAGGGGGTGTAAGGGGACATGTATTTCTAGAATATATTCAAGTACTAGGTGGTGGCGGCACTGACGTAGGGGATCGGACCACCAGCAACACAAAATACCATACTAGTACGGTATGCATAGGTAAGGGAGCTTAATTGTAGTATAGATATTCGCTAACAAACGTACAAATCCTATGAACACCAACCACAAGCAAATCCTAAAGATGCCAAACAAAAGAAAATGAACAAAAGAAAAATCTCACAACCCAGAAGAAATCTCGCAACGCAAAGAATTCACCAATAAAACGGCATTCACCCACTACATGCCTGACGTCGGCCAGAGCATCGCAATTTTAGTGACGTGGTTTGGGTATTGGGGGTGTGGGGGCCGGGGGCAGCCGGGGGTGCCAGAGATGCTGGGGGTGCTGGGGGTGCCGGGGGTGCTGGGAGAGGAGGCACCACTGTTGGAGCAATGGGGGGGGAGGCCAGGTGGCCGTTACGAATGACAGATGGGGTAGCAGTCTGGCTGTCCTGGGCACCATCGCACCGTGGACTCCGGGCTGCTCCCCGCGCTGCCACTGTCAGGGACCCTTCCAACCAGGAGTTCTCCCTTAGAACCTCCTGAAGGGATCTGCGCCCCTCTGGCGCAGAGGCCTCCGAAGGCCCAAGGTCCGGCTTCCCCAACGCAGACTTAAACAGATCGGAGCTTTCTGATGGGTGGGCAACCCACAGGAAGGGAGTCCTCCGAGTTCGTTGGGTTGAGGGGCCAACGGTGCCCAGTTCCTCATCCTATGTTGGCGATTAGCGATTGTGTTCTGATCATGATATTAGCTCAAAGCCAGTTGGATATAGAAACTTACGTTGTCATATACAACAACGAATGCCCCCGCGCCACTAGGCACCTGAGAGCCCCCCACCCTCTCGGCCTCTAGCCAATCCTCCTCCTAGTCCTCCTCTTGCATGGCTGCCGCGGTATCTCCGGCCTGGCCCAAGCGATCCCAGACCGTACAGTTGAAAAATGCGTATCGCCCGTTCACAGGCTCGGGGGTCAGGACTTCCTCCTCTCCTTGATCCGGGCGTGACTCCAGGATGATAAGGTCTAGGGGATGTCGGCCATCATTGGCAAGGAGCCACGCCCGGATATCATCATCTCTATTGAGAAAGATGAGTTGCCGGAGAGGAAGTGGTTCTTCGGGTGCCCGATGCAGCACGCGTGCGCCGTCACCAGTCGCTCCAATCAGATACTGTGAGCATCAGATGTCCTCCTCCACACGTTGCCCGCGAACCACCCCGAGCAGATTTATGATGCTCGGTGCACCAAGGACTCCCCAGGCGATTCCCTGGTCAGAGTCTGTGGCACACCAGGGGTGGCCGATGAATGGATGCTCTGTATTGAGGGCACCCATTCAGTAAACGATATGTATCCTCACTGCTGGTGGGCAGTAAGGAGAGGACCAATCCGATTCAGCCACTAATATATAATTGTTACTGCGAGGGTAAGGGAAGATCAATGGGGAAGAAGACTTACTCTGAGGTCCTACGATCTCACCACCACCAGCCCGCTCTGTACCGAGACACTGCTTGGTCGCCTGAAGTTTCTTGGCCACGTATTTGACCAAGATCCTCAGGTGATGCAAGAGCTCCCCAACATCCTCAGCACGGTGCTCGGCTTCAACGAGCGCGATGCGCTTTTTGACGGTGAGAAGGGAGTGGGCAAAATCCATGACGGACTCCAATTGGGAGTCTGTCAGGTGGTTGGGATCAAGGGAGTGTGCTGTGATGTAGGCCTTGATCTCCTCACGCCATGCTGTGTATATGGTGGTTTGGTGATGAGGATCCTTGAACCCATACCATGACTTGGCATAAGCAATGTCGTCATAACGCCCCCTTATTCAAGTACGAATGTTAGCCCAATTGATTCAGAAAGCTTGTCGTAGGTTAGATTAGACTTACGCTGAATTCTCAACCACCGGGTCGAACAGGGGGCACTCGTCAGATCCCGCTTCTTCACTATTCACATTGTAGCTTTATGTCCTATGAATATAAACCACGATTAGTTGGTGATAGCTTACACTAACTCCTTCGGGTCAGGGCTCGTGAGGGCATATCCTGCTCTCCTCCGTTTCGCGCTCCCGACGTTGGACGTGTTGACTACTGTGTTGGGACGTCTAAGTGAAGTAGAAGCTGAACGATTTCCCCAAAGGTATGGCGGTAGTTTACTTACTTTCCCTTCCTCAGGCCCATCAATTCCTCTCTCTGTCCGTCAGGAGGAGCAATTCGCGATGGTGAGGGGTGTTTTCTTTCACTTTTTTTTTAAAAAAGGGGTGTTTGTCGAATTTTCTTTTTTTTTACCCTCATTTTTTTTTTGGGCAGGTAGGCGAAGCGGTGTGGAGAAGCAAGAGACGTGTGGGGAAGGAAGAGAAATGGTAGGGGAAGGGTGGGAAAAGCGGTATGGAGAAGGAAGAGAAGTGATGGGGGGGCAGGAAGTCACAAAATAAGCTTTTAAGCCTCAGGGGGATGCCGACGCCAAGCGACATCGCTTTTCAGCCTCAGTGATGCCGACACCACGTCACGTCACATGCTGACATAACATGATACGATGCATTTTCCACAACAACTCTCCTATCTTACACCAGCATGCATGTCAACTTCAATTAATGAACGGATCAGGTGTCAGGTGGAGGAGACTAAATTAATGCGAACACTCTATGAAATGCTAATACTAAAGAACATAGCTAACGCGCTATATTTTCTAGGTAGACACAATGAACAATGTGTACACTGTCAATCCCATCACGTTACTTTTCAAACTCTCGGCGATGGAGCACTACGAAGTCTCTAGGCCTTCGGTTCATCGCAATTTCTACCGTCAGACTGAGCGCCAGGTTTCTGCATCTCCGGGCACTTCAAACGCAGCCCTGCCTTGGACTTCTCATGTATTCTCTTGGATTTTCATTGTACCTAGTTTCCAGGGTCGAATCGCCCACTGCGCTTCCGTTCCATATTACCGCGAGAATGGCGGCACACTACGTCAGGCGGCGGTTGTCTATTTATGCTTATCAGCCATTTAATGGCGAAGGGGATACAATTGGTAGGGGGTTGAGCTCCGTCTCCAACCCGGGGTGGCAATATTTCCACAGTGTCTTCACGGCTGTCCTAGGTCTCTAGGACATCTGACGACGAGCCGGATAATGTTACCTGTGATCCGTGAGAGTCATCTCGCTCTTGCTGCTCCCTAGCTTCATTACCCTGCACGTGGTCTGGTCTAGAGTCGGGTGGTGGTGCGCGGAAATGTATCTCCCCCATACGTGCACCCCTGTCGGTACCCCATCAGGTAACTACATTTTCCGTGAGATAGGGATGCCTCCTCATGAGTGGTGTTGCTCACTGCTCATCATTCCGGTCACGATGAGAATATACCAAGAGATCAAGTGGGTCCTCGAGAACAGTGTTTGATAGGAGCTACGCGTATACTGTTTCATCGCTATTGATGAAGACATAATCTACATCAGATATTGGTTCGCCAGGAGCCTCACACAGCCTTCGGCAACCTTTGCCGGTAGCTCCAAGTATGTATCGCAATCTAGATCCTGGTATATGTCTCCGAATCATGGCTGACAACCTACGTATGTTATAGGAATCTAACTCAGCGAACTTTTTCCCATGTGTATGAGGTGAACGCCAATGAATCGAGTAATAATTAGCAACTGCATTTAGGCAGTGGCCACGTCTTGAAGGCCTGACCCGGACAATACGAACAACACGCGGACGCCTGAGCAGAGCGCTCGAATCTTTGTATTTTTAGTCAGTAAATGAAAACACCAATCAAGCGGATTATTCGCAAAAGGCCTAACCTGTTAGTATTGGCTTACGCGCAAAGCGATTAGCCAGAGTGTGTGCGATGGGTTCAGGTTTGACGGGTTCCGGTTCGACGTCTTCCAGTTTGACGGGTTCCGGTTTAATGTCTTCCAGTTTGACGGGTTCCAGTTCGATTTCTTCCGGTCCAACATCTGCTGGTGATGTAGGGATGACAGGACCATGCATTGCAGGGTCGCAGTGGGCTGGAGCACCTAGCGGTCTTAGAGTGGGTTCAATGATCAAATGCCCCAGGACCACTGCCAGTACCCACGGTGGGGGTGCGTCGGCAGGATGATGCGCAAGTGAGTCTCTCAACTTCCTACCACAGTCCTTGATCATTTGAATAACTACCTCATCAGCCTCCTACATGCGAGGTATATCATTCATGCCGGATGCATTGACGAGAGAGTCGCAGACAGGGGGCAATCTCCGCATGCCCTCAAAGATCTGTACGAAATCTTGGTCAGGGAGGTCATTGATATTCGTAAAGTTCCTTGCTAACATCTGGTCTTTTACAGTTTGCCTCCATCGCTTGTACAGATCTTTGTCCGCTTGGCTCAACATGAAGCCTATGGATAACTTATACGTGCTAAGTTTGTGACGATCAGGACGTCTCGCGTCAATATTCCCCTGCGGAGAATTTGGTGGAAGCTGATTTGCGTTTGCTGCATTTGGCATGTAGACGTAATGTAGGTTGTTGATATTTTGAGCCACGCGTATTGGAATTTTGAGTATCTCGGTGCTCATGTTGGGGATAATGGACTTGCTCGCGAATACAGTAGATGTTGTGGATGTTGTCGATGTTGTAGCTATTTAGATGTGAGAAAATTATTGGTATGGGGTTCTTCCATTGTGGTTGATTCGCATTATATATCCAATTCGCAGGCGATCTGGAGCGATTGAAAGAATTGTGAATCTTTTTCAGGTTCAATTTGGGATTCAAACGCTCAAAGAATCTCATCATTAGCTGATGCACATTGATATACAGATCGCTACTGAAATGAGATTGTTGCCGTGGTTGCTTATGAAACAAACTATTGCCGACGCCACGTGACGTCAATGGGCGCTAAACCTGTTCAACGACTAGTTACTATTCGCTCTGGGTAAGTGCCCCAAACCTGCATTCAGTCTATACGCATCAAAACAACGTCGTGCAGGCAGCTTCGACTTTACATACTAGGGCCTGTGAGATTGGCTGAACCGACTCCAACCATGCCTACCAAATGTCCATTCTGCCGCCGAAAATACACCCAGGCAGGCGCATATGAGAAACACCTACGAACTGTGCATACAAAACTTGACATTGTACTTGCGTCCACGGTTCAGTATACATCATCCACGAATTGTATTAGCAACGCTGAAGTAAGCTTATTGCACGACTCCACACCGAGCGGACACTCAGATTCAGACTACGAATTCGATCCAGACCCCACTGAATATGAACGCGAGGAATTTCCTGATAACATGATGCATGTGTCTGATACCGAAGAAACCAACGACATTACAGCCTCACCAGCAGGCAAGCCGATGAATTATGCCGGCGCTGGGGAAGTAATTGGCAAAGTCAATGGATTTGATAAAGAACTCCGAGACCTGTGTGAGGACCCATGGGTGCTATTCACTCGTGTGGGGGGTTTCAAACTTGCATCGTGGTTCATTCAGAGTAAAGTCCCAAAGTCACACATTAAGGAATACTTCTCAAGTGGACTCGGTATTTCTGTGTCAGTCGGCTATAGCTCCATGCATACCCTGGAGAACCACCTCCGATCATTGGACCCACACAGTCCATATCTACAATGGTTCGAAGGGCAGGTTGACAATGGCAGCAGGTTTTTACCCTTCTTCTATTATAATATACTAGATTGCATCAGATATATTGTTCGCCAGATCGCCTACACAGATGAACTTGTCTACGCGCCATGGCATGAATACAACAGCGAGGGACAACGGGTATATTCAGAAATGCATATGGAGGACTGGTGGTGGGATGTTCAAGTACAGTGTCCAAACATTGTACAAAAACACTGGCTAACTATTAGTAAAGGAGACACTTCTACCTGGCGGGACAATTTTCCCAATCATTGGGATGTCTGATCAGACGCATCTCAGTAACCTCTCTGGTGACAAGAAAGTGTGGCCTGTCTATATCACGCTCGGAAATCTTTCGGAGACCAGGCGTAACAGACCTGGGTTAATGGCAGTCCTTCTTCTTGTATTATTACCCATCCCGCCCAAATTCTCAAAGTCTTCCGCGACAGACGAGCTGCAGAGACAAATCAATCCCGACACACTACATGGTGTATTCAAACTGATATTTAAGGCCTTACAAGAGACAGCTCTTGACAGCATCCACCTTGACTGTGCTGAGGGGAACGTTCAGAGGGGCTTTCCGATCTTGTCCGCCTGGATTGCTGACCATATGGAAAATGTGGCCCTGTGCAGGATAAAATCAAATGCCTGTCCCAAATGTCTGGTGCCACCGGGGGAATTAGAAACGGACGCCAGCATAAAGTATCAAACGCGGGATTATCCGAGATTTTGGGAATGAGGAAAGGGACCTTGGTCACCAACCTCCGAGTCAAGTAACGTCCGGGTCCCTTTATACACCTCCAGTACCACTATAGGACGAAATGTTTTTCGCGGAGTTAATCGTGTTTCAGCGCCTGATCTGCACAAGCCGGATATGTTCCACACGGTCTATCTCGGATTATTCAAGCATATGATGGACAGGGTTCAAGGATTTCTCAAGAAACACACCCAGGTGCAGGCTTTTAACAAAGCTTGGAAGTCTTTGCCAACATATCAGGGATTCTTTGTGCCAAAAAAGGCCTACCGCGAGGTTGCAAAGTAGCAAGGAAAGGAGATGAGGAATTTGGGACGTTGTCTTTTAGGAGTTCTCGCCATGGCACTGCGGCAGGCAGACAGTACACAAGTGTTACCATTCAAATGTGCTCTCGGCTGTGTCAGGGCGCTTGTCAACTTCACCATGATCGCACAATACCGCAGCCACACACCTGAGACCCTGGCTTATATGGAACAACATCTAAACCAGTTTCACAGGACAAAAGATATCTTCTTGGAGTTCCGAATATTGAAACGCATACGGGCTAAGGTTGACGAGCAACGAAGGGAGTTGTGACGTGGGAGAGCGCAAGTGAGCCAGCTAGTTTCCACCTCCAAGTAGCGCCACGTCCGTGAAGACAATCGCGCAGAAGAGAACGACCAACATATGGACTTGATCCATACCGAATCCCACGTCAACTTTATTAAGATGCATCTACTTAGTCACTTTCACCAATACATGCGCCAGTTTGGCAATGTTCCGATGTATTCAACAGAGTTTGGTGAGCTTGTACATAAAGATCAAATCAAGGACGGATGGAGACGTTCAAGTAAAAATGATGCTGCACGACAGATCCTACACAGCTATGGTCGCCAGCACGCCATTCAAATGCGACTGCTGTACTTGGATTCCGTACAACGTCGTGGAGTTGACCTTCCTGCAAACGTTTTGGACCATTTAGGTAAAACCAGCCTGAGCACGGTATCGGGGCAGGGGTCCTGTTGCAGGATCCTGAAAGGACACTGCGACGATGTGTCAGATGTCATGGTTTTTGCAAGGTCTTAGGGCTCTCCTCCGCCACCATGTGCCCTGAATTGACTCGATATAGTCGGAAAAACCTGCCGATGGAGCGCCGCCTTCCTCAAGATCCGGTAATACTTTCATCGCTCCCTGTCGAACTACTAACACAACTTGAAATCCCCGTTCCTGCGGTCAAAGATCCTGAGGGTTACATTATCCACCGTGCGCGATGTACTGACGCTTTGCTCTTCCGGAATCAGTCAAGTCATAATGATTGCGTTTGGGTACAAGTAGGTAGGGAAGAGCTGTATGGTGTGCTGAAGGGTCGGCTCCCGGCAAAGCTCATGGCACTCTTCAAAATCAGGGACTACACATCTGGGGGTACTGTATGGCGTCTAGCAAGAGTTTAGATATTAACCGCAGCCAACTCAGGACACATTTCGGACGTACATGGCCTTGTCACAGAACAGCAGAGGGAAGATGCACAAGAGTTCATGATAGTTGATATTGGGACCATCGTTAGCCTGGTGCACCTGATCCCGGAGGCAGACTGGCGCTGGCTTTTCAATAGCCGGATTGATTTGAGAACGTTTAATGAGATTTATTGAGGAATCTGGAAATTATAGGAAAGGGACTCAGTAGTGCATACAGGGGAGGATCATAATATCGTCACTAGGTTGCATATAGGATCTATTGCTTACGCAAGCAGCCGGATTAAAAACAGAAGATGATCACCCGAAATAGGCGGCCGTATTGTGTTTTCAATCCGGCCTCTTGCGCAGGTGAGGGATAGAAAGAATAAGAAATTGCGCATGGGAAATTGACACCCGTGATATGGTGAACATGTGCTATAAGGATTCAGGTCAACGTCAGGAGGCGCCGAGTAACTAGATGTGAAGGCGTAAATTTATTAAAAATAATGAGTTATAAAAACACTGCGGGTGAAATCCATTAAGAAAACAGGAAAATCGAAGCAGAGTGCTGGGTAATGTGTAGGGCTACCTCAGAATGCAATGTCTGGAGATACAAGGGGCATGACATTGGACCACCGCGTCGCCGCGCTCAGAATCACTCTAGAGAGAACTTATGATGGTATAGACCCTGGTAGGAGGCAAGATGAAGGTGCGCGTGTCGGAACAAGGGAGTAGCAGGGAGGATAACTCAGGGACGGGCCGGACAGGGGTTGGATGCAACATCGCGTCAGGAAATATCCAGTGTAGTGGGGTAAAGCTAGATGCCCTTAAGAGGGAAATGGTGACCACAACGAGAGTTAGGACACAGCCAAGAGACGAGTTGAAGCTGCTGGCGTCGGGACGAGAAAGTTGTTGAAATTTCTTAATTCGTTTCATAAGCTATATTTTCTTGATAATAGCGTTTATTCTCTCTCACTTAGTTAGTGTTTCGGCATACCTAAACACCGCATACATTACTACAGCCAGGACATGTTTTTTACGTTATTTCATTAATATTTGGTGATAACGATTGGGGATTTACACATGTGTTACTTTCTTTAGTTTATGGGATATTTCATCATCTTTACATATTTTCTCGGACTTTACAGCTGTGATTATTTCTTCAGACTTACTGTAATTTCCCTCACATCCTCTCAGATTCACGCATATTTTACGGGAATATCTTGGAAGATTCTCAGGGTCAAACACATTCACCCTTATATTTTTCCTATCTATGTTACGGTTTTACATGGTCGCACTTATGTTTCTCCCTATTATATTTCTCTGTTACATGGAGTTTACATGGAGGATGCAAACATGTATAAATAGACGCTACCACTCACTTCGTTTATTAGAAAATTAAGGACAAGTATCTCTCCCAATCTGCCTTCATACTGCTTACCTCTTCGCTAGAAATGTGCCCGTAATATACTTTCAATATTACGTCCGTATAATCTATATTGCTATTAAGATCGAATTGTTCACAAATTCCAATAAAAGTAACCATGACAATGACCGAGGCATTGGCCGAACATCCGAGAGTTGGGACGTCACGTCAGGATGTAACGAAATGATCAGAGGTAATTTCACATCCCACTGATGCGAGCAGAGGTTGCAACCGACGCCTGGGCACACAGGACGCAGGTGACACAGGAGCGATGTTGATTATGTCAGGGTGCAAGGGCGATGCATCGGATGCAGGATATTTTTGTGCTGATACAATGGTACCTCAAATTAGAAGACTTCAGGTCTACCACCATTCCTACTATCACAAATCGGATTGTGACAAGGCAGATTGATAAGGCAGGATATTGTTTTCACATGAGTCACAGTTGCAACTCATAGATGTTATTGTTATGCGATGACACACAGTTGTGAGTCATATGATGTTATAACTTTTGCACATGACTCATATTTATAAGTTACGAGTTTCACACATGTAACGCACTTAGCGCACATGATTGGATATGAGGATTAGGATTGGTTTAGGTATGTTGCACAATTAACTTGTATGAGTCAACTAAGAATCTCACATGACTCACGAGTATGAGTCATAGGATATGGTAATGCGAAGGTATGAGTCACATAGGGTTAGGGTTGGGTGAGGAGTCTGTATAAATAGAGGGTCCAGGAACCTTTGGGACAGACACGCTTCGTCGCTCCTATTTTCCTGCCACATAGTTTGACAACACCACGGTCGGCTATCGTGGCCCACCCCCTCTCCCCTCTGCCCCCTTGATGGTTCCTGCCTAGGGGTACGGTTAACTCCTCCAGCCTCTCCCGCCTCTACTTTGCTTTTCTCCGGCCCGCTTGATGGGGGAGTTATCTGGGCCCGCCCAGTAGTCCTGTCTCGCTTACGGGTTTCGCTTGGTTCTGGCACGGTCGGCTTCCTCTCTTCGCTTCCGGTCGGCGTTGGCAGTGGTGGACGTCTTTCTCCCCATTTGCACGATCCCTGAGGGGGAACGCCTCGGCTAGTAACCTCGGGGTCTGTCTCCTGGTGAGATTTGGCCATACCCTCCTAGTCGCTCGGTTCAAGACACGGTCGCCTTCCTCCCCTCACCCTTCCGCCTCCTTACCGCCGGTGGGATCCCTTCCACTAAGTGACGCTATCTCTCGGAGAACAAGGGACTACATGAGAGACGCGGTAAAACGGCAACGGTTCGGTTTTCACGGTCCGGTTTTCTCCTGGGGCCTTGGGCCCTCCCTCCACTTTTCACTTCGATTGCGTCGGCTCGCACCCTACTGCCTCCCCTCCCTGGCTGGTACCCTACTACCCCCCTTCGTTAGCTGGCACCTCACTGCTGGGCGGCATCCCCTCTGCCAGACATCCACTCCTTGGGTCCAGCACCAAGACCCTCCGTTTTCGGCTGGCGGGTCATGGTATTGCACTACATCCGTGGCTCAGCTGGCTGGGGGCATCAGCCTTCGGGCTTTTTGCCGGCCGCTCACTTCGGGGGCGGTTTTATATTCGGCACTCTGGCGGTTCGGTGGGCAGGAGTTTATTTTCTTTTGTGGTCGCTGCAGTTTACGGGTGGAGTTTTTCCCTATGCTTTCCTGCCTAGCTTGTTTGGTTTCCTTTCTGTTGGCTACGTGTAGTTAGTGGGAGGGGTATCTTTCGGGGGAGGAATCTTCTTGGGCATTTGGCTGGCTTCTAGGCGAGACCCCTTCGCGTTCAAGTCGTGAGGCCTGCGGGCCGGGCACCTGAGTTGGTCGTCCTTGGAGTGTGTGCGGTTAGGCCCATACCAAAGGGTCCTGGGGGTACGGGTTTTCTCCTGGTCCGGGGTGGATACAAAGGGGTTTTGTTTACGTTATAGCTAGCGCTGCATGCGATTATTCTTGTACCTTAAACAACGAATTAAATGACGATAAAAAAAAAAAAAAAAAAAAAAAAAAAAAAAAAATGAACCTTTGGGACAGAAACAGGGCAAACCACCGCTGCCAGAACCCGACCTGCCCCAAAGGGGGAAATCTCAAGCCAGTTGTCAACTGCTGCCCCACCTCCGTCCCCGCCTGCACCAACTGCTCAGGGCTTCACCCCGCCTACGACCAGACATGCCCCCAGAGGCCGGTCCCCCCACCCCCTGCCTCAGATGCCCCCTCGCCAGGTGAAGAAGAGATGGATACGCAGGACGATGGAGGAGAGGGTCCTTCCTCCGGACCTGTACGGCCCCAACGCCTTGCTCCTGCCCAGGACCTGGGAGATAGTGCCGCCCGCAGAACAGAGTCAGCACCCGACCCCCCCTTCACCACCCCTTTCCGCCCTCCCCAAGGAACCCCATTCCCCAGCACCCCTGCCCGTCACCAAGGAGATAGCGCCTCCCGTTCCCAGGAGGAAGCGACTCCCACCCCGTTCCGGAAGTCCACCTCGGGTTAGTCCCGGCAATGATGCCCGACCAATCTACTCCCCCCCACTCCCCTGGAACCAGCCCCCTTTTCCTGAACTTTAGTTCTATCACCATCGTTCAACACAACTGCTTGGGAAGCTGGAATGTGTTTCTTTCCTTATTCAACAGTTTGGTGGCCCTGCCCTCGCCCCCCTCTATTGTTGCTTTGCAAGACCCCCCTATGTTTCGCGGCAAACTGCCGCAGTTTAACGGTTTTAAGTTTTTTGCCCCCCCATTTTCGGTACACAGCAGGCCAAAGGTGGCCTTTTACGTCCTACGCTCCTTTCTTGACTCCACCTCGGTGGTGCTGGTCTTTCTTGACAACCCCGGCCTGATGGCACTCGATATACATACTCCTAATGGTTTATTTTCTTCGTCCCATGTTAAGTTTCGGGTCCTTAACCTCTACTCCTTATGGACCACCTCCTCTCTTACGAGAACGGTATCTCCGGAGGAAGCCTTTCCACTCCTCCCACATCCCTTGCTAGTCGTGGGTGACTTCAACCTCCATCACCCTTCCTGGGACCCCCTCCGTTCCTTCCGTGACAACGAAATCAGGGCCTCCGGTCCGTACGCGGACCTGGCCCTTGAAAGGTTGTTTGCCCTAATTAACACTCCTGGGGTATTCACCCGGTTCTCGCTTGGGCAGCAACACTGCCCCTCTGTGCTGGACCTAGCCTTCGCAAACAAACATCTGACCCCCTACCTGGAGACTTGGAATGCGGAACTCCCGTCCACTGGCTCCGACCATGTCCCCATAGCTATAACACTTTCCTCCCCGTTCCTCTCCCCTCCCGGGGTGTCCCCCCACTGGTCGGCAACTGACTGGCCTGCGACATACACAGCTCTCCGTGCCCTCAAACTCACCAGCCCAACCGCGCTCCCAGTACAGGAGGCCCTAGGCCGATGGCTGGATTTCAACCTAAATCGGATCAGGAGTACCCTGGCGCAACACACCCCAACAAAGAGGCCATCTTTGCGCTCCAAGCCTTGGTGGTCCGACGCCCTCACTGACCTAAGGAGGGTCCACCACGCTTGCGCGAGGTCGGCCCGATCGTCCCCAGACACTGCAACCGTGAGAGCCGCCAAAACTGCCAGGAATGCATACTTCAAGGCTATTAGACAAGCCAAGAAGAGGCATTGGTCGGACTTCCTCAAAGGTGCCACACCCCAGAACGTATGGACCGCCAAGAGGTTCGCCTTCGGCAAACTCCCAGAACGCTTCCCCTCTTTGCCAGGAGCTTCATCACCAGGGGAACTAAACTCCACACTCCTGTCCCACTTTTTTCCCCCCAAGCCCCCAGCCCACTGCCCTCCCATCCTGCGCCGTTTTAAAGACTGCCCCCCACTGAAACCAGAGGAGGTCGCCGCCGCGCTGCGCAAGGCATCCCCGCTGTCTGCCCCAGGTCCTGACCAGATCCGGTATGGCGTCTGGAAGAAGGTCAATTCAGCCTGTCCCTCCCTTCTAACCGATCTCCTCTCCCCCCTGGTGGCCTTTGGTCACCATACCTCTTCGCTCAGGATGGCCAATGGCCTGGTACTGGACAAGCCGGGCAAGGCCCTGTATGATTCCCCCTCCTCCTTCCGCATCATTGTCCTACTGGAAACGGTCTCCAAAATCTTAGAGAGGGTCATGGCCAACAGACTCTCTCCCATTGCCCGATCTCTCGGCCTCCTTAACCACCACCAGTGTGGCTCCCTCCCAGGCCTGAGCACCTTCGACGCCTGCTCCACCCTCGCACACGAAGTCCAGACCCTGCAACGCCCAAGGCTGGAAGTCTCCACCCTCTTTTTGGACATAAAAGGAGGCTTTGACAACATCTCCCCCAACGACCTCTTTCACATGCTCCGCTCCAGGGGGGTGCCCCCATACCTCTGCTCCTGGGTACGCTCGTTCCTTACGGCACGTCAGTGCAGGCTCCTTTTTCAAGGCTCCCCCAAGGTTTTCAAACCAGTACAAGTCGGCACCCCTCAGGGGTCCCCCATCTCGCCATTACTCTTCGTCATCTATGTGTCTTCGCTTCACTTTCCAGTCCCACGTGGCCTGATCCTCTCCTATGTCGATGACTTCGCAGTCACGGTCGCCTCGAACTCCTACAGGAGGAACACCTAACGCCTACAACACTTGGTCAAAGCTCTCACCCAGAGGGGTCGCAGGCTGGGGGTAAGCTTCTCTATTCCCAAGACGGAACTGATCCACTGGTGGACCGTGAGGCAAAAGGGTCCACCGTGCACACTCCCTATCGTGATCGACGATCTCCTTTTCCGACCCTCCGGGGTGGTGAGATGGCTGGGCTACTGGTGTGAGCCTGCAGCCTGCAGCCTCAGGTGGTCGAACAACGCGCACTTCTCCAAACGGCTCGCCCTAGCCCAGGGGGCCTTCTCCATGGTGAAAAGACTCTCGGGCCCTGGCTAGGGCCTGGCACCCTACCTCTGCCACCGTCTTGCCTCCTCCCTTCTCGCGCCCATACTTTTATACGGTGCTGACCTATTCTACCCTTCTGCTGCAATGATGGACCGTATGGCTGTTTTCTGGAGAACGGTTCAGTGGTGGGTCACCAACTGCTTTAGCGATACCCCCACCGGAATTCTCCCATGTGAATCTGCGCTCGCTCCCATTCAATGCTTAATTGAACATCGTCAACGCCTGGCAGCCCTTCGACTAGTATGCCTCCCTCCGGAAAGGAATCCGGCAACGGCGAGGCTCCACAGCACCTTCCCAACATCTTCAACCTTCCGCTCCATGGAAGACCACCGGCTCCTCACCGTGGGCCTCACCCCGGGGTACAGGCCCCTCCACTGGAAAACACCTGAACCCTCGCCGCCGGTCCAGCGCCACTTGCCGCTCGACGCGATAGCACACAGGGTCGTCAACCTGGTCGGCCATCTGCGCGTGGCCCCTCCCGCCTCAGAGAGCCTCCTGCCAACCACTCCGCCTCCGGGTGCCCCCGGCGACCCTACCTTCCTTGGACTCAAGAGGGACTGCAAGCAGCTCCTACTCCCCACGTGGTCCTCCCAATACCCGCCCCCCCCACGCTACATGTACACGCCTACCCTGACCCCACACCCCTTTATGGGGCTCGGGAAGTTCATGGCGGGTCGTATCCATCAGTTGAGATCTGGAAAATGCTACCTGGCAGCACACGTTTCTTGGAAGGATCCCAACGCCCCTACCACTTGCCCCTATTGTGAGCAGGAGCCCGAGACGTTCCACCACGCCATCCTTAGCTGCTCGGCCAAACTCGAAGCCAGGAACTCCCACCTCCAGGGAGTAGACGGCCTAGGGGAGGACGACCCACTCTGGCACACGCCAGCCCTGCTTCACGGCCTGGCGAAGTACATCTCGATCACTGCTACTGGTTTTCCCCCTGAGATGCCCGCCCTTCTGGGTTCCCCCTCTCTTTCCCCCCCACCATCCCCTCGCCCCCCCGCGACCTGAACGTTCTCCGCGTTTGTTTGGGAGCTTTCCTTGGTTATGTTTAAGGCATTATAGTTAGTTTGAGTGTTTCCCTATATTTAGGCTGTGAGGCTGCTTTGCGATATGGGTTGTTCGCGGTTTTGGAGGCCTTGGTTTGGTTTCCTTTGTTGAAGTTTGTTTTGGGATTAAGGTTTTGTTTCCGCCATAGCTAGCGCTGCATGCGAGTTCTTGTTCCTAAACAAAGAATACATGACGATAAAAAAAAAAAAAAAAAAAAAAGGACTTTTGAGACAGACACGCTTCGTCGCTCCTATTTTCCTGCCACATAGTTTGACAACACCACGGTCAACTATCGTGGCCCACCCCATCTCCCCTCTGCCCCCTCGATGGTTCCTGCCTAGGGGCACGGTTAACTCCTCCATCCTCTCCCGCCATCACCTCGCTTGCCTTCTGTTCACTTGCTGGGGGAGTTATCTGGGCTCGCCCAGTAGTCCTGGCTCGCTTTTGGAGGCTCGCTTAGTTTTGGCATTGTCGGCACCCCCTCTTCGTTTCCGGTCGACACTGGCAGTGGTGGACATCTGTCTCTCCACTTGCACGATCCCCGTTGGGGAACGCCTCGGCCTGTAACTTCGGGGTCTGTCTCGCGGTAAGACGGGCCATACCCTCCTAGTCGGTCGGTTCAAGTCGGACAGCCTTCCTCCCCTTCCGTTCCTCTTTCCTTACCCCGCCGGTGGGATCCCTTCCACTAAGTAACGCCATCTCTCGGAGAACAAGGGACTACATGAGAGACGCGGTAATACGGCACGGGTTTGGTTTGCACGGTCGGACTTTTCTGGGGCCTCTGGCCCTCCCTCCATTTTCCTCTTCGAATGCGTCGGCTCGCACCCTACTGCCTCCCCTCCCTGGCTGGTACCCTACTCCCTCCCTTCGCTAGCTGGCACCTCACTGCTGGGCGGCATCCCCTCTGCTAAACATCCACTCCTTTGGTCCAGCACCGAGACCCTCCGTTTTCGGCTGGCGGGTCATGGTATTGCACTACATCCGTGGCCCAGCTGGGTAGGGGCATCAGCCTTCGGGCTCTTTGCCGGCTGCTCACTTCGGGGGCAGTTTTATACTCGGCACTTTGGCGGTTCGGTGGGCGGTTGTTTACTTTCCTTTGTGGTAGTTGCAGTTTACGTGTAGAGTTTTTCCCTATGCTTTCCTGCCTAGCTTGTTTGGTTTCCTTTCTGTTGGCTACGTGTAGTTAGTGGGAGGGGTATCTTTCGAGGGAGGAATCTTCTTAGGCATTTGGCTGGCTTCTAGGCGAGACCCCTTCGCGTTCAAGTCGTGAGGCCTGCGGGCTGGGCACCTGAGTTGGTGGTCCTTGGGGTGTGTGCGGTTAGGCCCATACCAGCGGGTCCTGGGGGTACGGGTTTTCTCTTAGTCCGGGGTGGAGGGGTTTTCTTTACACCATAGCTAGCGCTGCATGCGGGATTCTTGTACCTTAAACAAGTAATTATATGACAATAAAAAAAAAAAAAAAAAAAAAAAAAAAAAAGGGACCTTTGGGACAGAGGGGTTTTCTTTACGCCATAGCTAACGCTGCATGCGGGATTCTTGTACCTTAGACAAGTAATTATATGATATTAAAAAAAAAAAAAAAAAAGAACCTTTGGGACAGATCCGCCCCCCTCAAGGAACCCCCTTCCCCAGCACCCCTGCACGTCACCAAGAAGACCACGCCTCCCTTTCCCAGGAGGAAGCCACTCCCACCCCGTTCCGGAAGCCTACCTCGGGTTAGTCCCGGAGATGGTGTTCGACCGCTCTATTCCCCTCCACTTCCCTGTAACCAGCCCCCCTCCCCAGAATCTTAGTTCTATCACCATTGTTCAACACAACTGCTTGGGAAGCTGGAATGTATTTCTTTCCTTATTCAACAGACTGGTTGCCTTACCCCTGCCCCCCTCTATTGTTGCCTTGCAAGACCCCCCCTTATTTCGTGGCAAACTGCCACGGTTTAATGGTTTTAAATTTTTTGCCCCCCCGTTGTTACCGCACAAAAGTCCAAGGGTGGCCTTTTATGTCCTACGCTCCTTCCTCGACTGCGCTTCGGTTGTACCAGTTTTTCTTGACAATCCCGCCCTGGTGGTGCCCGACATACACACTCCTAGTGGTTTATTTTCTTCATCCCATGTTAAATTTCGGATCCTTAACCTTTACTCCTTGTGGACTGCTTCCTCTCCTCCCACACCCTTTGCTAGTTGTGGGTGACTTCAACCTCCATCACCCTTCTTGGGACCCCCTCCGCTCCTTTCGCGACAACAAGATCAGGGCCTCGGCTCCGTACGCGGACCTGGCCCTTGAGAGGTCATTTGCCCTAATAAACACCCCTGGAGTGTTCACCCGGTTCTCGCTGGGGCAGCAGCACTCCCCCTCCGTGCTAGACCTAGCCTTCGTAAACGAACATCTGGCCCCTTTCCTGGAGACCTGGAATGCGGAACTTCCATCCACCGGCTCCGACCATATCCCTATAGCTATAACACTTTCCTCCCCATTCCTATCCCCTCCTGGGTTGTCCCCCCACTGGTCAGCAACTGACTGGCCTGCGACATACATGGCTCTCCGCGCTCTCAAACTGACCAGCCCACCCACGCTTCCAGTGCAGGAGGCCCTTGGCAATTGGCTGGATTTCAACCTAAATCGGGTCAGGACTACACTGACGCAACACACCGCAACAAAGAGGCCATCCTTGCGATCCAAGCCCTGGTGGTCCGATGCCCTCACTGACCTAAGAAGGGTCCACCACGCATGCGCGACGTCGGCCAGGTCGTCCCCAGATACTGCAACCCTCAGGGCCGCCAGAACTGCCAGGAATGCGTATTTCAAGGGCATTAGACAGGCCAAGAAGAGGCATTGGTCGGACTTCCTTGAGGGTGCCACACCCCAGAATGTATGGACTGCCAAAAGGTTCGCCTTCGGTAAACCTCCAGAACGCTTCCCCTCTCTTCCGGGCGCCTCATCACCTGAAGAACTAAACTCCACACTCCTGTCCCACTTCTTTCCCCCCAAGCCCCCAGCACACTGCCCTCCCATCCTGCGCTGTTTTAAGGACTGCCCCCAGCTGAAGCCAGAGGAGGTCGCTGCAGCACTGCGCAAGGCATCCCTGTCGTCGGCCCCAGGACCTGACCAGATCCCGTATGGCGTCTGGAAGAAGGTCAACTCTGCCTGTCCCTCCCTCCTCACTGATCTCCTCTCTCCGCTGGTTGCCTTTGGTCACCACACTTCTTCGCTCAAGATGGCCAATGGCGTGGTGCTTGACAAGCCAGGAAAGCCCTCGTATGACAGCCACTCCTCCTTCCGCATCATTGTCCTGCTGGAAACTGTCTCCAAGATACTGGAGAGGGTCATGGCCAACAGACTCTCCCCCATTGCCAGATCCCTTGGCCTCCTTAACCACCACCAATGTGGCTCTCTCCCAGGCCTCAGCACTTTTGACGCCTGCGCCACCCTCGCCCATGAGGTCCAGACTCTGCAACGCCCAAAGCTGGAAGTCTCCACCCTCTTCCTGGACATAAAGGGAGGCTTTGACAACGTCTCCCCCAACGACCTCTTTCACATGCTCCACTCTAGGGGTGTATCCCCATATCTCTGCTCCTGGGTACGCTCGTTCCTCACGGCACAACAGTGCAGGCTCCTTTTTCAAGGCTCCCCCAAGGTTTTCAGGCCGGTGCAAGTTGGCACCCCTCAAGGGTCCCCCATCTCGCCACTACTCTTCGTCATTTACGTGTCCTCGCTCCACTTTCCGGTCCCGCATGGCCTGATCCTCTCTTATGTCGATGACTTTGCAGTCACAGTCGCCTCGAACTCCTATAGGAGGAATATCCAGCGCCTACAACACCTAGTCAAAGCACTCGCCCAGAGGGGTCGCAGGCTGGGGGTGAGCTTCTCTATTCCCAAGACGGAACTGATCCACTGGAGGACCCTGAGGCAAAAAGGTCCACCGTGCACACTCCCTATCGTGATTGATGACCTCCTTTTCAGCCCCTCCGGGGTGGTGAGGTGGCTGGGCTACTGGTTCGAACCTGCAGCCTGTAGCCTCCGGTGGTCGAACAACGCACACTTTTCCAAAAGGCTCGCCCTAGCACAGGGGGCCTTCTCAATAGTCAAGAGGCTATCACGTCCCGGGAAGGGCCTGGCGCCCTACCTCTGCCACCCTCTCGCCTCCTCCCTTCTTGCTCCCATACTTTTGTACGGCGCCAACCTTTTCTCCCCTTCCGCTGCCATGATGGACCGTCTGGCTGTTTTCTGGAGAACGGTGCAGCGATGGGTCACCAACTGCTTTAGCGATTCTCCCACTGGGGTTCTCCCTTGTGAATCTGCGCTCCCTCCCATTCAGTGTCTACTTGAACACCGACAACGCCTGCCGGCTCTTCGCCTTGTATGCCTCCCGCCAGAAAGGAATCCGGCAATGGCGAGACTCCACAGCACTTTCCCAACAACCTCAGCCTTCCGCTCAAGGGAAGACCACCGTCTTCTCACCATAGGCCTCACCCCGGGGTATAGGCCCCTTCACTGGAAAACTCCTGAACCCTCGCCGCCGGTCCGACGCCACCTGCCCCTCGACACTATAGTCCACACAGTGGTCAATCTGGTTTGTCACATGCGCAAGACCCCCCCCGCCTCTGAGAAGCTCCTGCCAGCCGCTCTCCCACCAGGCACCCCCGGTGACTCCACCTTCCTTGGACTCAAGAGGGACTGCACGCAGTTCCTCCTTCACGCATGGTCCTCCCAGTACACACCCCCTCCACGCTACATGTACTCGCCTACTTTGGCCCCGCATCCCTTTATGGGGCTGGGGAAATTCATGGCAGGTTGTATCCACCAGATGAGATCCTGAAAAAGCTACCTGGCAGCACACCTTTCTTGGAAAGATCCCGACGGCCTGACCACCTGCCCCTATTGTGAGGAGGAAGCCGAGACGTTCCACCACGCCATCCTCGTTTGCTCGGCCAAACTCGAAGCCAGGATCTCCCACCTGCAGGGGGTAGACGGCCTACGGGAGGACCATCCACTCTGGCACTCGCCGGCCCTGCTTCACGGCCTGGCGAAATATATCTCAATCACTGCTACCGGGTTTCCCCCCGAGATGCCCGCTCTGCGGGGCTCTCCTTCCCCCTCCCCTCCGCCATCCCCTCGCCCCTCCGCGACTTGAAGTTGTCTGGTGTCTGCTCGGAGGCTTTCCTTAGTTATGTTTACAGTTATTCTAGTTAGTGTTGAGTGTGTCCCTATATTCATGCGTTAGGCTGCTTTGCGATATGCGTTGTTCGCGGATTTGGAGGCACTGGTTTGGTTTCTTTTGTTTAATTTGTTTTGGGCTTAAGGTTTTGTTTACGCCATAGCTAGCGCTGCATGTGAGTTCTTGTACCTAAACAAAGAATACATGACGATAAAAAAAAAAAAAAAAAAAAAAAAAAAAGGACCTTTGGGACAGACTCCTCATGCAACCACTTAAGTCTTTCCTATATTATTACTATCAATATACTCTTGCACATGCGTACAAACATCTCCTGCAACATATGTGAGAGGAAGGTCTCGCTCGTATAAGTACAACCAGACTAAGAGATATAACGATAGACGGGATCTAGAAGGATCACGTAGACCAAGAGAGGTCTCAGAGCTATCAATATATGATACAAGATAAAGTAGGAAGTCGTTACCTGTTGAGAAACTAATCTATAAGGAGTAAGATCGTTACACCTACCTCAGTAGTCACTTGACTCTGGTATGAGTATCGGTCTGACCTTCTGTAATAGTACTCTAGGTATCACATTACCATATACTTATTATTGCTAATAGTTTATGCATATGAAAGTCAAGATCTGATAATAATTCTGTAGTGGTTAAATGTATTCCTACGGGCTTATTGTCTGTCTTGTAGATTCATTATTTCAATGAGTGTATGATTTGTAAAAGCTTGTAATGGAATGTTTTTTTTCCCCACCAACATTGTATGATTCCTTACCCCCACAATACTACTATTCCCATATTACACTCTAATAAGCTATCTGGACCCCTTCCAAGCGCTAGTACCATATCCACAACTTAACCTAAACACCACTTGTTCGGTATTTCCGCACAACCCCTACCGACTTCGGAAGCAAAAGCATGTCGGGAATTGCCAGAAGCTGTGATGAATCACTAACCATTACTCACTCATCCCAGGGTTCCAACACCATCCCCAGGAACCCTTCCAATCACATCCTATTCCAACAGACAGAAGGGAAAAAAAGCAAAACAGAAAACCAAAATCTCATATCATATCTCTGAAACGAAGGGGGTTCTCGGAATGATGACTAGAGGTATAGTCTACATATTACAAGTACTGGACAGTACGAAGGTACCTGTACTGGAACATTATTCCATTCTATCTACTAGATATCGGTCCTCCAGTCTAACAGGGAAGCGCCACCATGCTCGAACTTATCGTAAAAGCAACTCTCTCGAGTCCAACCAAGGATGGCTGCAACCCTTCATGCGGTATTGCGCCCCATGCATCCCACCACATCACACACACACAGGCCATGCTCTACCGGTCTTGTTGCAACGCGATGTTGAGGCCGGACCGGCGATACAAGGATAAAGTTTTTTATTCAATGCTACATACAACACAATAAATCCCACTCATTGATCAATCTGACCGCAAAACACACCTTCCCTCCCGTTCCCCAGCCCAGGGCCGCCCCTTCCTTGCATCGCGTCAGTAACCATCAAAATTTGATGGTCTGCAGTATTGCAATACAGGTAAATCTATTTAGTAGGCTAATCTACTCAATCAATTTTTGTGTGCGCAGGGCTTGACTCCTGCTCGGGCCGTAAGAAATTCTTACCTTTCATACCATACTCGAGTACACCCCCTCCAGCAACCCGATTAATCAGATTGGGGGCTCGTTTAGTTTCATTTACTGATGCGGTGATCATTGGCTTTTCCCCGAGGACCTTTCGTGTAAACACAGAGTAAAAGAAGGGTCCGCGAGGCACATGGGATCTAGGAGGCCGAGTGCCACAATCTTACCTCAAAAGTAAGCAGCCAAATTTCCATCACGGCCGAACCAAACTAATATGCGCTTCAACCTAGCTTTTTGGGAACCATTACCACACCCAGTCTAGACGAGAAGGGAATGGTTTCTGAATTCACTTCTGGTACAACACGGAGGGACCAGACAGATGGACTTTATTCCATAGCCATTAATGGAATTTAGTACCCGATGTTCATTAGGTACATAGTTTATCTTTCGTACATAGTGTCTGGGCATGAAACCCGTCTAAGAGCGCATGATATCTTCCAATGAATAATTAAAATGTATTTTTTTACTCCTTTCTCTGGTATTGCCTTCGGAAAAGCTCATCTACCTTGAGGCAGTAGTAAGCGCCTTTGCTGATTGTCTCAGCACTCCCCTGGGGAACAAAGTTTTTCTTTCCATGAGCCTGGTGGCGGAGCTCGCACATCTGGGGAGGTAGATATTAGAGTGTGAACTTCGATGCAGAGGGGTAGCAGTAGACTTACATAGTCGTAAACCTGGGGTTCAACAACCCTTCTCGCTTCAAGCCTCTCTTTGAGGTTAAGCTTGTCGGCCAACTCTTTAGTACTGCCCTTAACTATCAAGGAGAACAAGCTACTCGCCAACCCACTCCCGTAGGAGAACAAGGCAACCCGCTTGCCTTGAAGGGTATCCGAGTCAATATTGGAAAGTAGGGATACAAGGCCAGAGTA
This sequence comes from Tuber indicum, assembly GCA_006112555.1. NCBI lineage: Eukaryota > Fungi > Ascomycota > Pezizomycetes > Pezizales > Tuberaceae > Tuber > Tuber indicum. The sequence continues at coordinate 197,818 of VBSK01000390.1, read as the reverse complement.
AACACTAGCGGTATACATGTTCCCGCACTGTGTGGGTGCAAGCAAACTAGGCTTCACACGCTCCTCAAACTTCTTCTTGGAAAGACCCATAAAGGTCTTCTCGATGTTTCGGTCTGAGAGCGACTGCTCGTAATCGAGTTCATGGAGGTCTTGGGGAACGCTGTCAAACTGGGGAGCCTCGGGGGAAGCGAGGAAATCGTTATACAAAAGGCGAGCATATGACTTGGATACGAGCTTGCATGTGGGGGCATGGAAAAGCATGTAATCAAAACGGTCGATTCCACCGTTGAGTGCGGCATGGCCATTTCCGTTAGCAACACCATTTCCGTTGGCTACACCACTACCGTTGGCACCCTCATTCATGCGCGCGAGAGCACCAAGGGTAGCTTCCCGGCTGTTGTACGCCTTGTAGCAACCATCGACAGCCTCAGTGTAACAGCGAATGGAGTAGTAACCATCCACAACGGGATACTCGCTCGTGAAATCTGGCTTGTAGAAGTCATAGGCGTGGGACATGTAACTCCCTCTCTTGCCGGGCTCCAGGACAAGTGGCGCGTCGGGACCAACAAGCATGGCAATGCAACCAGCTCCACCAGTAGGCCTGGCATTTCCCTTGCTGTAGAGGGCAATATCACCGGCAACGACAATAGCATTACGACCATCCCAAGCTGAGGACTCAACCCAGTTGATAGCATTGAACAAAGCGTTGGTGCCGCCGTAACAGGCGTTGACCGTGTCAACACCCTCAATGTTGGTGTTGGGGGATAAAATCTGCATGAGAACAGACTTTACGGACTTTGACTTATCGAGCAAAGTTTCGGTGCCGACTTCCAGCCGACCGATCGACATGGGGTCAATGCTGTATTTCTCGAGGAGTGACTTGACAACAGTCAATGAGAGAGAGTAGATATCTAAAATGCTAGGTAAGTTTCTGGGCGCATTCTCCCTTCATTCCTGTGGGAAAAAACCATGAATTACCTTCTCTATCGTCACAGAAGGACATCTTGGTCTGTCCAAGACCGATTGTGTATTTTCCAGTGGAGACACCATCGAATTTCTCCAACTCGGCTTGATCAACGCACTAACATTCATTCCTGAAATTAGAGAAATTGCCCATGGGTTGGGTGTGCCGCCATCACAGCTCAGGAGCAGGATGGCGCAAACCACTGGATGGTGGGAGAAGCGAACCTGGGTAGGGAAGTAGATTTCAATGGCTTTGATGCCGACGTTTTGGGGACGAGTAGACATTACGTGGTGTAGATCGTGAATTCGTAAACTGAAAGTCTAAGATTCTAGGAGATTTATGAAACGAACAGAGTTCTTTAAGGAAGAGAATATGAAGCTAGGAGAAGGATGGGGAGGGAGGGGAAGTGAATAGGAGAGTTATAGGGCCAAAGAGAAAAGTCGGAAGAGAAAATAGGGGACAGGGTCGGGATAGAAATTGGGGGGGGGGGGGAATTGACCAGCTAAGTAGTGGTAGTCCGTGAATCCCAGAGTGCAGGGCACGAGGTGGGAGAGAGTACGAGTACTGGTATTGTAGGAAGTGTCTTAGGGGACGGGATGTGTGAATGTGGGAGAGAACACGCGAGCGGGAGAGACTGTGGGTGTGTGAGAGCAAGAGGAAGAAAGCGCAGCTTCGGGGGGTCTAAGCGGCTGTACCCTTTATTGAATTTCTGCTGTTGTTGAAGGCCAACCAGTTACTGGAGGCACAGTACTCGTACTAGTACTAGTACAGTACCGGTCCTCATGTTCGAGCATCTGTAAGCTTGTTAGCCCCCAAGACTTCATTCAACTGCCACCACCACCAATATTTTTTCATGCCTCCCCATCCAAAATAAAAATAAAAAAAGTCTCATTCAGGAACAGCACCGACCTCCTATCGTACAGAAACAGATCGCCCGCAGAAGAGACAGCAACAGGCCAACACCACACTACTCGAGTACCGGCGCTGGCACAAGGACAACCGCCCCAGCATCTTATTACGATGCCCGGCCATTTAAGAAACTTGCCGTGTCCTGCTTCATATCGTGATCTGCTTCTCTTCCATCCCCCCTATCTACCTCTCTCCATCATCTCTCCCTTTTCCCGGTACTTTCTTCACCACCAACACTATCACAAGAACACTTCTGATTGCGGGTGGCTTGCTCTTTCCCCTATCGGGGGATTCGGTAATTGCGAGCAGGTTGCCACTGGTGTGCTTCCCGGGTTAGGGTTATCTCCCTTAGCTGTCCAATGACCCTGATTACAGGGGCCATTGTCATCAATCGAAACATACGAGCAACATTAACATTGTCTTGGCAAACTCCGGCGGCGTGGCTATCTTGTTATCACTCGGAAAAACACATTTTCTGTTGCCAGGAGAGGGAGGAAAAAGGGAAAAAAGAAAAGAAAGGGGAGAGATGAACATCTGTCCTTTCAAGCGAAATTAAAAACCTCTACAATTCACAACCGGTTAACTCGTACCACCTCTAACTTGTCTTGTTGGGAAACCCTTTTCATTATTTTTCCCCTCAGGACTCCCTCTATTATGATACGAGAGCATCTACCGATAACTTGCGGATGAATCCAACAGATTGTTTATGCACGTACAGTACAAATAATGCCAAATATTGAACCCTCACTTGGCTCAGCTCTGAGCTTCATTCCATCAGGGAGTCTCTTCCGATATTGATAGGTGCGCCTACCGGAGGGACGCTGCTGCCCATGCTCCAATGAAAATTTTGGCACCACCCGTCGAGATTCGTAGGTTGCCCTCTGCTTTGTCCCGCCGGAATGGCCAAGAGCCTCATTGGAGATCCAATGGATGTGGTATCAAAATTCTGGAAGCTGGTATGATCCGAGAAGGTTACTTACGCCGTCCCTCTGCCATGTTCGCAACTCACATTCTCAATCTAAGAAAGTGCGATACGAGGAGGGGAAGGACTTTTTGAATCGGTGAAATACTTTCTTATCATACTGGAAGCATGAATAGCTGTGGAGAGGAAAATTTCTTCTCGCCGTACTTGAGTACGGTAGCTCTTCTAAGAATCTCCATCAAGGTCGTACCAGAGGATTAGTACGTGTTGGGTTTTTAGAATGTTCACATCTGTCGTACGATACTGTAGCTGTCATGTCCTTGCAAGGCCACGAATATACACGACCTATGAACACGGTACCATCTCTGCTTTTCGCAGTCGCTTGACCCTAGATGATTCCATCTTCAAAGTAGTAATTTTTAAGCCTCCCTGTGAGGTCGGGCACTCGAGTGAAGAAAGTTGGGGGACAAGACGGTTTCACACTAAAATGGGGAGTTTTCGCATGTTAATATGGTATCATGCTTCTGGATTTTGAAATCGTTGTGAAAATAGTCCTATAGACTTGTTGTATTGCTTCTCCATTGTAACCCTCCGCCACCACCTCTTGGGAATATAGATATCATTTTTCCTCTACCAGCTATTATAAGTAGGAATGGGTCTCAAAAAATTTCTTGTTGTATAGTTCTAGAAGACTAGAGTCTACTCAATTTTCAGAAAAAAAGTGTGATGGCTTGGCTGCAATACTAAGTGTAACATCAAAGATGTATTATATCCTAATACCTAAATTATCCCACCCATAGTTAAGAACCTGCAAGGCATAATATGTATAATATGTTATAAGAAAATAAGATGATGTAAAATAATAGATAAGAAGTAATTGTCATTACATTTAATTACTCTATAATATTATGAACTTCTGACTCCGCAATTCGTCGATTTGATAAGTATCTAGTATATACATGCCTTTAGAAGTCCTCAAAGCCATATATACAAGATGATTTTGATAGGCATTTATCATACACAGGTTTGTTGATATAAAGTTTAGTTTACAATGGAACACATGATAGAAAATTACCTGATAATTGGGCCACAGTTGTGGCTGTCCAGCTACAACCACCCAAAGTTCAATTGTTCACTTTTGGGGACACTCCACTGAGTGCCTGACAGCTCAATGTCACTTGACAGCTCAACGCAACTTTGTGGCTTAACATAATTTTGTGGCTCAAAAGTATTTTGAGCTAAAATATTATTTTGTGGCTATATTGTATTTTCAAGCTAAATATTATGATAGTATTTTGAATTTCAATAGAGCTTTGATACTCCAAGATCCATCGAAAATCAATAGCATTATGAAACTTAAAATCCTAGAATATTTGATATATAAAATAACAGAACATTATTATAAAATGTGGGCTGATTCTATCTACCAATATTCTTATATCCATTACTATCAGTAATGCTACTACTACTATCAATTATACTCTTCAGTCAATAGGTAGATATCTATTATGAGCTTAAAAGATGTATTGAGATATTTCTTACAACACTTCATACTTTAGAGTACAATAAACAAACTCTAAACATTAGTGTAACAATATCTAATTGAAAATAAAAGACATTATATATTAAACAGTAAGACTATATTGAACCGCAATGTACAATACAGCCACAAAGTGGTTTTGAGTAAGAAATATATGTTGAGTTATTATACAAAGTTGTATTAAGCTGTCAAGTAGTATTGAGCTGTAGGGTGCTCAGTGAAGCACCCCTAAAGGTGAATAAGTGAGCTTTAGAGAATTATGACTAGATAGTGGCTACAATTGTGGTACGAATATTCTGCAACTTTCAAGGTTTCCTGCAACTCATACTTTTGTGTCAAGAAGTCAGGTTGTAAAGAAAACAGTACGTGAGCACAACAATGTGCATTTATTACATGCTTACAAGTAGGATTTAGCTTCCTTTCTCCTGGCTTATATCCAGAGATAGAATACTGAGTAAGAACATTTTGACCTACTAGTCAGAGGTCACGTTCTTGGAGGACATTGCGTAATCCTTTCAAGTAATCATTAGGAAGTATTATCAATCGCTGGCAAATCAGATATGGGTCATCTTGTTAGGAGTACCCAGACCTGAAAACCTTGGAATAATGTAGGTACGGTCACTTCACTTGGAATTGGAATTCTTGGCTTTCAAGACTCCCCTCCGGCACCCTTACAGCCCCGCACATTGTCATACATATCAACTTTAGTTGTATCTCATGACTTTAATATCACAGAATTAAAGGTATCAGAATATACCATATATGTTACTACGTCTATCTGACCTGATCCTATTTACATGATATACAAGAGAAGCCTTTCAGTAAGACATAGGAAGTAAAACAGAGTCAATCTACCAACAATCCAGGAGATTACTAGGCTTTAATGATGGAACATCTTTGACATATAATGTAAGTGTCAGGTTATTTTTGCACAAAGATAAGCTATTGAATGTTAGAGGATCGAATACGAAGAACTAATATATTCACATTCATTCTTTGATAATTAGAAGATTCTAGACCTCCTGGGAAGCACTTTTGAAGAAACTATGGGGCTTTCTACAGTGTCATGACTATAATAGATGTTAGTATATTGTGGTTGCGGTAATTGTTACCAATATCATATAATGACTAACCTCCACTATATAGAATAACCAAAAGTTATTGATGGAAGCATTATGGCTATATCTAATAGAGGTACTTCTACTCTATACAAGGGAAGTTGTTTGGATAAAATCTATTAGTTAGTTATTAAGTTATCATAATTAGAAGATTTTACTTCAAGCTAACTTGCAGATAAAACTTCAAGAAAGAACAGATCCCTCCGTTAACGAAGAGGACCATTGGGGCCAGTACAATTGGACTTGAGAACTAGGTCACAGGTCTAAAGACTCTAAGAATTAGACAATTACTACTGGAAGTAATAAAATTCTCCAGCAAAGAAACAGTAATTACCAAAGATATTGTGATAGTTTTCAGGATCTCCAGGTGTTCGTACATTTAAGGAATACCTGAGGTTGTGAGTTTAACTCAGAGGTGTAGATAATATATATGATAAATAAATATAGTTTGTAAATACTGGGATGTAGGATATAGATATCAAAGTGCCTGCCAAGCTTTTAGATATTAGTAAGTAACAGAGAACATCAGTAAAGAGAAATTATACCTCAGATGAAAAGTACTCACATGTAAATCTAAGTCGTTTATATCTGGATGAGATCCTTTTGCTTTTCTTGTCTCATGTATTTCACTCGTTTGATTATGAACTGTTTTATTCTCTCATATCTTATGCATTCCAATACCTCATTTTAATTCTCTCCACTCCAGCTTGTATACCCTATAGTCATTTCATTATTACCCTTTCTATACATCTAATCCAAGTTTAATTTTCATCCAACTTGTTTACATATATATATTGTAAATTATATATACTCTTCATAAGGTAGGTCCCTTTTCTACATGCTCAGTCATACTTGAACTCAATTCTGTTGAAGTTTCTTGATTCGTTTCATAAGCTATATTTCCTTGATAATAGCATATATTCTCTCAAACTTAGTTAGTATTTTGGCATACCTAAACATCTCATACATTACTACAGTTAGAATATGTTTCTTACCTTATTTAATTAATATTCAGTGATAACGATTAAGGATTTACACATGTATTACTTTCTTTAGTTTACAGAATATTTCATCATCTTTACGTATTTTCTCGGACTTTAGAGCTGTGATTATTTATTTAGACTTACTGTAATTTCCCTCAAACTCTCTTTGATTCACAAATCTTTTACGGGAATATCTTGGCAGATTCTCAGGGTTAAACACATTCACCCTTATGGTTTTCCTACTTATGTTACAGTTTTACACTATCACATTTACGTTTCTACCTATTATATTTTTCTGTTACACGAGGTTTACGTGGAGCATGCAAACCTGTATAAATAGACGCTACCACTTTCTTCATTCATAAGAGAATTAAGGATCAGAATCTCTACCGTTCTGCCCTCATACCTCTTACCTCTTGGCTAGAAATGTGCCTGTAATATACTATTAATATTACATCCGGATAATCTATATTGCTATTAAGATCGTACTGTTTAAAAATTCCAATAAATTCATCTGTTTACATTAATTATTAGTCTCTATTATAGGGAGCTTTTAAGGTTATCCCCTGGGATTTGGCAATTGTCCAGTACCTTCATACAAACTCAGGCCATTCTAAACCAATTTTCTATCCCATCTACTTTCCCAAATGGCTAAGAAAGGAGTAATTTTTTATGAAAGGTATGCCTGTTATTATAATATATATGCTAGATGATTTGTCCGGTTTTAGTGCCGGCTAGTACCCTACTGCTCCCCTGAGCTTGCACCTTACTGCTACCTCTCTCTGGGGGGCCTCAGCCCTGGCTCCTCTCACTCCGATTGGTATTGCACTGTCTCCAGTCGGTCGGGTTACAGCCTCGTCAAGTTTCCCCCTCGGTGGGGGTCGCACCATTACTCGGTGCACCTGGTCCTTTCTTGGGCCCGATCTAGGGTTAGCTTTTTAACGGTCAGCCGTGCTATGGGCATGGTCTGGTGGGTATGGGTTTGGTTTTCCTTTGTGCCTTCGGGCTAAGATTTCTGGGGGGATTTTTCCTTGGGATTCCTGCTTTTCCTGTTTTGGGTTTCTCTTGGGGCTTAGTTTGTCTGGGTTGTAAGGGGGGCTTGATTCGGGTGAGATGTGAGGTTGGCTCCATACCAGAGGGGCTTGGGGCTCTTGGTTTTGGCCTCAGACGGAGGAGGGACGCGTGTGTTTACAAGTTTTGTTTTTGCCATAGCTAGCGCTGCATGCAGGTTCTTGTACCTTAAACAACGAATATATGATATAAAAAAAATAAAAATAAAAAAGAATGTCCGGTTTTAGTGTCACCGACCGTCTCCGCTACATCTCTGGTGATTGAAATCTCAACACCACAGGAATTCTCACGATCATTCGCGTCAGGTGCTCCCCTCTAAGGGGGGGACTGGGCCATCACTTCTTATCCTTCTACCATGGTAGAACTTCTTTCCTGCCTTCTCTCTTGAGGTCTACCCTCTTGAGATCCTCCCTACTCCTTCCTGGCATCTCTGAATGCTGGGCTCTCTTCTTCCCCACTTTTGCTTTAGCCTCGCTTAGCATTAGCACGGTCGCGTTTCTTTTTTTTTCCTACAACAGATGGCTGGGAACACGGCTTGCGGTACGCGATTACGATGGACTCCTTCTGCTTTTCTCTGGTCGGTTCGGGTTAGTCCCTCTGCTGGGTCCCGGTTTTGTACCGCTAGTGGGTACGGGTCAGTCACACGGTCAGGGTATCGTGGTTGGTCTTCTCAACAGGCTACGGTCGATTTCGCCATCCTCCTCCTCTCTACCCGATACGGTTGCTTCGTCATCCGTGGGCACTAGGGGCTTCAGGAGGCCGCCGAGTTCAGGCACGAACACGTATCCGATAGTTGCTTCAGCATTTGGGTTTACCCCTCCTCTCTCCTCTCCTCGGCTCGGTCGGCTGGTATCCCACTACCCCAGTCCCCCCCTTATGCCTGGCTGGCACCATACTGCCCCTATCTTAAGCTAGCACCGTACTGCTCCCCTAGCTGGCACCTTACTGCCACCCGCATTTTATTGGGGACCCAAGCCCTTGTCTCCCGCCTCCGGTCGGTATAGCATTATTTCAGGCCAGTCGGCATCATCTCTTCCTCCTTGGCTACCGCGGCTTTGCGCGGGCACACTATTGCTAGAGTTCCTGGCCCCAGTGTGCCAGGCTCCTACTTTGTTTAGGGCTCTTTGGGTTACCCTCCGGGCGGCCACGTCTGCTATGGGCGTCCCTGGTGGGTATGAGTTTCATGGTTTCTTTCTGTTCGAGATATCCGGGGGGATTTTTCCTTGGGCTTCCTGCTTTTCTTGTTTCGGGTTTCTCTTAGAACTGAGTTCGCTTGTGTTGTAAGGATAGGCTTGATTCAGGGCGAGATGTGCGGTTGGCTCCATACCAGAGGGGCTTGGGGTTCTCGGTTTTTGCCTCAGATGGAGGAGGGATGCGTGTTTTACGGTTTTGTTTACGCCATAGCTCACGCTGCATGCGAGTTCTTGTACCTTAACAACGAATATATGATATAAAAAATAAAAGAAAAATGTCCAGGTTTAGTGTCATGCTCTGCGCCTCCAATTTTCCTGACCATTACTTTGTTACGCATACTCAACACCATTGTGTCTGGTGTGACCCCTCACCTTTGCACGTCTACCTCCCTCTTGCTTGGGCTTCAAGTCTCTGCTTCGCGCTCCGATGTCTGACATTGGTTCCGCCCATCCCTCCAGGGCTAGCTCTGCTACGCCTCTACACCCCGCAATATTCGCGATCCCGACCATTCTACAGTCTGTACAGCCTGTCCTAGGAGATATTTTCTCCGCCATCCCCCCTCTCATCTCGTCCAACCTCCGTGATCTCAGTAAAGGAGAAGCCGTTGTCATCCCACTCCTGGTAGCAACCCTCAACGGACTTGCTACCACCAACGAATGAATCGATCTCCTCACCTCTAAGGTTCAAGGGCTGTCTGATGGTATTTCCGCCGCTCAGACCCCCTCGCTTTCCTCCCTAGCCCCTATCGAGTAAGCTCTACGTGACCTGTCACAAAGGCTTTCCTAACTAGCGCCCCCATGTCCGCAAGCCCAGGTGCTACCTGCTCAACCCCCTACCCCTAAAGGGAAAGAAGTCCCTCCCTCGGCCCCACCCCTCCAGTCCAATACTGCTCAACTTCCTGCCGTCCCACATCCCCAACAGGCCCTCCCCCCACACTCCCGTCTATCAAGTTGGAGTGATTGTGGACGGGTACGACCTTGATACCTCCCGCTATAACACCGCCACTGGGAAAAACTACGGCAACCCCGAGGCCTACGCGGTCCAATATACCAACTCATGGGAGGCTCGAACATTCTGTGACGGCAAATACCCCCCGCTCTTGGAATGGACCCCTGGCAATATGGATCCAACCTACCTACGCCCTCCTCACTCGTTCGCTCTAGCTGCCGTGGCCGGAGACCTGAAGTAGAACAAGGGGCCCAAGCTGAAACCACCTTCTGCTGCGCAAGTCGCATCAGGCATGATGGCTCTGCCTGTTAAAGAGGCTCCCATCCTGCCAGCAGCGCAACGTCGTTTCTTCGCCCCTTGTTCCTCTCCTGTCCTCCATTCTGTAGCCGAAAGGATCTCTGCGACCCTCCCCGACATCACTGCATCGGTTCTCCGAGAAGCCAACTGCCCCCTACCTCTCTCCCTCTCTGCTCGGGTCAACGACTGGGGCTCTGTCACCCTCACCGCCCTCGATCCCCACACTCCCGCTACCTCCTACGCCCCATAATACCAAGCTCTCACCAACCGACTCAACCAACTCTCTTCGGTAGGCAACAATGCCTACCTCCCCTTCCGCCCCGCTCTCAACGAGACCCAACTCGCCATCCACTCCATCCCTCTCGCCTACTTCTCAGAAGACTCAGACGAACTCCTCTCCCTCCTCCAGGAGTCAGTCCGCAATGCCACAGGCGTTACCATCGTCTCCGCCCGCTACCTTAACCGTGACCTGGAGTCCCGGATGTCCAAGTCCGCTACCTCTGTCGTTGTCACCATTGCCCCCAAGGATATCGATGCCATGGGAACCTCGATCCACCTCTTCTCACGAAGGCGCCGCGTTGAACAAGCCTTCTCCTCCCATCGCTTCACCCAGTGCCGTAACTGCTGGAAGTTCGGCCATCAAGCCCCTAGATGTAAGCTGGATCACCCGATATGTTCAATCTGCTTCCTCTCGCACATACTTTCGGCGCATCGCTGTCAGAACCCCACTTGCCCCAAGGCAGGCAATACCAAAGCAGTCCTCAACTGCTACCCCTCCTCAACTGCTTCCTGCCCTAACTGTAGCGAACCGCACGCGGCCACCGACTGAGACTGCCCGGATCGACCCATTCCAACCCCTTGAGAGCCTCCCGCCTTACGACTGTTAGACTATGATGATGAGGACGGCATGGATGTCGCCCTTGATGGTGCCGACGGTGAGGCTGGCCCTTCCACTCCGAGACAAATACTTGCCCCGCCCTTCGCAACTCCCTGCCGCCTCTGCCATCGCGTCCCGCCCGTGACCCCCCAAACAGCAACTCGTTCCTCCTGCAGGGCCAGCTTCCCCCCCACCCAGGGGGATGCTAACCCCGCTTTCACTGCAGAACACCCGTCCCGCTTGTCCGGGTAAAGGCCTTCTCCCGATTATTCTTTTCCCAGGCCCTCTGGCAGGATACCTGGCCCCTTGAGCCTATCCTTTGTTCAACATAACAGCTTCGGTAGCTGGGATGTTTTTCTTTCCTTATTTCAAAGTTTTTCTGCTTTACCCTCCTTACCTGCTATCGTGGCTATACAGGACCCTCCTGTGTGGCGTGCGCGCTTACCTTCCTTTCCTGGTTATAAATGTTTCTTCCCATCCTCCTCTCGTGGCAAACCGCGTGTGGCCTGCTACGCTCTTTTGTCCTTTCTTAAAGTTGTTTCCCTCTTACCTGTTTGGATAGGCGGGTCTGCCAACGTGATGGCGGTCAACTTGTTTTCTGACTTAGGTTTTTGCTCCTCCTCTCAAAACCGCCTTAGAGTGTAAAATGTTTATAACACTCAAGGCGTATCTTCCCATACCCGTATTGTTCCTCCTGAACTATGCTTTCCTGATTTAGATTTTCCTGTTTTTGTTGTAGGAGATTTTAACCTCCATCATCCCCTTGCTGACCCACTAAGGGCTTTTTCTTCTACCGAGCTCGGAACATCGGTTCCTTATTTTCCGCTGACCTCGTTGCATGGTTTTTCCCTCCTTAACACCCCTAATGTGTTTACTTACTTTCCTTTTGCCTCGGTGGGCAGACCCTCTGTTCTTGATTTGTCTTTTGCCAACGGTGCGGCAGTACAGCTCTTTTCAGAACGGACTACCCCACTTCCGTCAACTGGCTCTGACCATATACCCATTTGCCTTTCACTCTCCACTCATTTGCTACGCTCTCCTGCCCATACGCCTGCCTGGGCTAAGACCAATTAGCCTGCCCTTGGTGATGCCCTTAAGTTGTTTGTTGTTTCCCCCCCCCCTGACCTTCCTACTTTGTCCACTGCCACAACTTGGTTCGATAGGAATGTCGACCACCTTCGCACTACCCTCCTCCTTCACACCCCATTCAACCGTATGTCGACCTGGTCCAAGCCTTGGTGGTCGCCTCTCCTCTCCTCTCTAAGAATCTCCTTTCATGCCTCTCCACGCCGGGCCCGCAAGGTGCCTAGCATGGGCTCCTGAGCTGAAGCCTGCTCTTCCCGCAATGCCTACTTTAAAGCTATCAAATAGGCTAAGCGTGCGTACTGGGACGACTTCCTTACCTCTGCGACCCTAAGACTGTGTGGACAGCCTAACAATTCGCCATGGAGTGACACCCTGACCAATTCCCATCTTTCCCGGATGCTGACACTCCATCGGCAGTCAACACCGCTCTCCTGACCCACTTCTTTCCCCCCACGGATTCATCCCTACCGCCTACTATCCTCCGACCCTTTAAAGATCTCGACGCCCTTACTAAAGAAGAGATCTCCAAGACCCTCGCCACCAACTCAAGCTCATCAGCAACAGGCCCCGACCACATCCACTACTCTATTTGGAAAAGAGTCCACGCCACCAACTAAAAGGTCCTCACCTCCCTCCTGGGCCCCCTCCTCTTTTATGGCTTTTACCCCTCGTCCCTTAAACAGGCTAACGGCATTGTACTTGACAAGCCCGGCAAGGCCTCCTACGACACTCCGGCCTTTTTCCGTATCATTGTCCTCCTCCAAACCCTGTCCAAGATCTTGGAGCGTGTGGTAGCTGTAATGCTAGCCGCAGTTGCTCGGGATCTTGGCCTTGTCCACTCCAACCAGTACGATTCACTCTCTGGCATGGGCACTTTCGACGCCCTAGCTACCCTCTCACATGAGGTCCGGCTTGCACATATCATGGGCCTATGTGCCTCCACACTGTTCTTTGACGTTAAAGGGGGCTTTGACAACGTCGACTCGACTTCCCTTTGTAGGAGGCTCCGAGAGAAAGGCGTTCAACCCTAACTTATCTCATGGGTCTGATCCTTCCGGCATGGTCGGCACTGCCGCCTCCTCTACCAAGGCTCCCCGAAAATACACTCCTCGGTCCAGGTTGGCACCCCTCAGGGTCGCCTGTCTCCCACCTTCTTTTCCTGATCTACATTTCCTCTCTCCACTTCTCGGTCCCGAATGGCATAATCCTCTCTTATGTCGATGACTTTGCTATAACAGTGGCCTCACCCTCCTACCGACACAATGTTCAGAAGCTTCAAGCGGTTGCGTCCTCACTCACAGCGAAAGAAAGGAGCATTGGTGTCGCCTTCACTCTCCCGAAAACTGAACTCATGTACTGGAGGACACCCCATCAAAGAGGGCCTCCCTCCTTCCTCCCTGTCTCAGTGGACTCTGTCTCCTACAAACCTGCCCAGGTACTTCGATGGCTGGGCAACTGGCTGGAGCCCGCTACCCCTGCTTTGGATCGGGCCACCTCCTCCCACTTTACAAGACGCCTCACTTTGGCTGAGGCGGCTCTCGCTACAATTGGCCGCCTCTCTCGACCTGGCAAGCGGCTCGCCCCACACCTATGCCACAGTCTCGCCTCCTCCCTGGTCCGCCCATTCCTCCTTTACGGCTGTGACCTACTCTCTCCTAACTTCAAAATGCTCAACAAGATGAGGGCCTTTTGGCACCGGGTGCAACGTTGGGTTACCAACTGCTTCTCTTCTACCAACACGACCATCCTCCCCTGCGAGGCCTCCCTCCCTCCCATCGACCTCCTTATCAAACACCTTCAACGCCTGGCGGTGGTTCGCCTCGGGTACCTCCCACCAGAAATTAACCCGGCGACAGCTCGCCTTGACCACTCTGTCCCTACTACGTCCCCGTTCTGGGCTCCCGACTCCCTCCGCCTCCCCGGCTCGGTCTAGGGCCACCACCCCTGAGTCGGGCCCAACTACACCCCCCTAAGATAGTTCACCAAGCAGCCCTCCCCACCTAACCGACGCAACCTTCCTGTCGATGCAGTCGCCTACTGGGTTCACTTCATAGTCGGCAGTCGCAGTGATCTCCTTCCCCCTGCAAACTCTCTCCTCCTGCCTCCCCTACAGATAGCCCCCGTTGGAGCCCCTGCCCTCTACGCCTCACTTAAGGCCAGATGCCGCGAAGAACTCTCCAACTCGTGGTGCCTGCTCTCACCTCCCCCGCCTTACTTCCTCTTTGGTCCCACCCTCCGCCCGCACCCTTTTATGGGTCTTGGACGTTTCCTCTCTGGCCAGATCCATCAATTGCACGCTGGCAAAAGCTATTTAGCCGCCCACTCCTTGTGGTACGACACGAACTCCTCTCCCACCTGCCCTTGGTGCGAGGAGGGTGACGAAACGTTTGAAAACGCCCTCCTGGTCTGCTCTGGCAAGTCTGCCGCCCGACGTCGCCACCTCCTGGGGATTACGGATATCGGACCTGACTCTTCTCTTTGGACTTCGATCCCGTCCCTCATGGGCCTTGGTCGTTACCTCACTGCAACCAGAACTGGTTTCCCCCCCGACATGTATGCACAATATGCGCCCCACCAGCGCTTTCTTTCCCCCTTCCCTTCCCTTCCTGCCTCGACTCGGTTATCGTTGGCTGGGTCGCCAAATGGTCTAAGTGGTGGAATGTCTCCTGTTTGATTTCATTGCTTGATATTATCAGTTTTGATTTGTTTCCGTTATGATGCTAGTTAGTTAGTTGTTTTCCTTTATGAGTCCGGTGTAGGCAATGCGTCGGTTATTGGACGCCATCGGAGGAACTGGTTTTGATTTTTCCTTTGTTTGTTGTTTGTTTATTATGGGTTTTGTTTCTGCTATAGCTAGCACTGCGTGCAGGTTCTTGTACCTTACCAAAACAATGAATATATGATATAAAAAATAAAATAAAAAAAAAGTGTCCTGTTTTAGTTTCATCAACCGTCTCCGCTATACCTCCGGTGATTGAAATCTCAACACCACCGCAATTCTCACTACTTTTTGCATCTGGTCCTCCCCCCAGGGGGGGGGACTAGGCCATCACTTTCCATGCTTCCGCCACGGTGGAACTTCGCTCCTGCCTTCTCTCTTGAGGTCTACCCTCTTGAGCCCATCCTTCCTCCTCTCCGACATCCCGAGATGTTGGTTTTCACCCCTTCCCCGCTTTTGCTGTAGCCTTGCTTAGTATCAGCAGAGTCGGACGGCTTTTTTTTCCCTACAGTAGTGGCTGGCAACACGGTTTGCAGTTTGGGTTAGTCCCTCTACTGGGTCCGGATCTTATCCTGCTGGTGTGTACGGGTCAGTCCCACGGTCGGCGGTTAGTGGTTGGTCTTCTCAACCGGCTACGGTCGATTTCGCTGCTCCCCTCCTCTCCAACCTCTAGGAGTGCTCTGGCACTCTTGGGTGTTGGGGATTATAGGGGACTACCTAGCTAAGGCACGAACACATATCCGATAGTTGTTTCGGCATCAGAGTCATCCGCTCCTCTGTTCTCTCCTCGGTTCAGTCGGCTGGTACCCTACTACCCCCCCTCATGCCTGGCTGGCACCCTACTACCCCTATCTTAAGCTAGCACCCTACTGCCCCTATCTTAAGCTAGCACCTTACTGCTCCACCAGCTGGCACCTTACTACTTCCTCACTCTTAAGGGTTCTAGGCCTTGCCCCCTTCCTCCGGCCAGTATTGCACTGCCTCGGGCTGGTCAGATCTATCTTTCTCCTTCGCCTTCCGCCATTTGGGCGGTAGGGTACCGTCGTGGCGGGCCCCTGATCATTTGGGGCAGGTTATTTAAGGGTTAGCTTCTAAGTGGCCAGGACTGCCTTGGGGCTTTTCTGGTGGGTATCGGGTTTGGTTTCTTTTGTACCTTGGGGCCAAGATGTGCAGTTGGCTCCATACCAGAGGGGCTTGGGGTTCTCAGTTTTGGCCTCAGATGGAGGAGGGATGCGTGCATTTTGGGTTATGTTTCCACCATAGCTAGCGCTGCATGCGAGTTGTTGTACCTTACCAAAGCAATGAATATATGATATAAAAAAGAAAAATAGAAAAAAAAAGAAAAAAAATGTCCAGTTTCAGTGTCACGCTCCGTGCCCCCTATTTTCCTGACCATAACTTACTCACGCAGTTTTAACACCATTGTGTCTGGTGTGACTCCCCACCTTTGCCTGTTTGCCCCCCTCTAGCTTAGGCTTCAAGTCTTTGCCTTGCGTGCAAATGTCTACCCTTGGCTCCACCCACCCCTCCAGAGTGAGCTCTGCCACCCCCCTCCATGCTGCGGTCTACGCGATCCCGGCTCTCCTACGGTCCCTAGAACCACGTCTAGGGGATGGGTTCCCCTCCGTTCCTCTCCTCCTCTACCCCGACCTTCGCGATCTCAGTGATGGCGAAGTCATCCTCATCCCTCTCCTCATAGCAATCCTGAATAGGCTTGCCTCCACCAACAAACGCATCGATCTCCTCTCATCAAAGGTCCAAACGGTGTCTGAGGGTATCTCCGCTGCTCAGGCCCCCTCCCTTTCCTCCCTTGCACCTATCGAGTCAGCTCTACGTGACCTGTCACAAAGACTTTCCCAACCACCGCCCCCATGTCAGCAAGCACTGGCACCACTAGCTCTGCCCCCTACCCGTAAGGGGAAAGAAGTCCCTCCCTCAACCCCACCCCCCCAGTCCAACACGGTACAACCTCCTGCCGCCCCACACCCCTAACAGGCCCCCTCCCGTGCCCCCCTTTACCCGGTTGGTGCGATCATGGATGGGTACGACCTCGACACGCGCCGATACGACACTCTTACTAAAAAGAATTTCGGCAACTCTGAGGCCTACATGGTCAAAAACCCCAATTCATGGGAGGCTCTGACCTTCTGTGATGGCAAATACCCCCCCCTCTTAGAATGGATCCCTGGTAACATGGACCCAACCTATCTACACCCCCCTCGCTCATTCGACCAAGCTGCAGCTGCAGGAGGCCAGAAGAAAACTAAGTGGCCCAAGATGAAACCGCCTTCTGCTGCGCAAGTCGTATCAGGCATGACGGCTCCTCCTGTTAATGAGGCTCCCATCCTGCCAGCAGCCCAACGTCGTTTCTTTGCCCCTCGTTCCTCTCCTGCCCTCCACCCTGAAGTTGAAAGAATATCTGCAACCCTTATAGACATCGCTGCAGCTATACTCTGTGAAGCCGACTGCCCCCTTTCACACTCCTTCTCTGCCTGGGTCAATGACAGAGGCTCTGTCACCCTCACCGTCCTCGACCCCTACACTCCCGCCACCTCCTACGCCCCATACTACTAGACTCTCACCAACCGCTTAAACCAACTCTCCCCAGTCGGTGACAATGCCTACCTGCCCTTCCGTCCTGCCCCCAACAAGACCCAACTCGCCATCCACTCCCTCCCCCTCGCCTACCTCCCAGAAGACCAAGCCAACCTCCTCTCGCTCCTACAGGAGTCAGTCCACCACGCCACAGGCTTCACCATCTTCTCAGCCCCCTACCTCAACTGTGACCTGGAGTCCAGGATGTCCAAGTCCGCTACCTCTGTCGTTGTTACCATCGCTCCCGAGGATATCAACGCTATAGAAACCTCTATCCATCTCTTCTCCAGGAGACGCCGTGTGGAATGGGTCTTCTCCTCCAACTGCTTCACCCAATGCCGTAACTGCTAGAAGTTCCGCTATCAAGCCCCTAGATGTAAGTTGGATCAGCCGGTTTGTCCAATCTGCACCCTCTCGCACACATTTTCGGCGTATCACTGCCAGAAACCCACCTGCCCTAAAGTGGGTAACAACAAGGCGGTCCTTAACTGCTGCCCCTCCTCGACTGCTTCCTGCCCTAATTGTAAGGAGCCACACTCCGCAACTGACCGAGACTGCCCAGAACGACCAGCTCCAATCGCCCAAGACCTAGCAGTCCCTCTCTCTCTAGAGAACGGGTTGGGTGACGACTTGTATGTGGGCCTTGACGGGGCCGTAGCAAACGCCGGTCCGTTAACTTCTAGACAAACTCTCGCCCCTCCTTTCGCCATCCCTCGCCGCTCCCGCTCTCAAGCCCTACCAGAAACCCCATACACAGCTACCTACTCCTCCTCTAGGGCCAGCCTCCCCGCCTCCCAGGGAGATGCCGACCCCGCCCGAACCTTTTTCAATCCTTCCGGCTTGTTTAGGTAAATGTTTGTTCCTATCAGATATGCCACCAGGCCCTCTAACGACGGCCCGGGCCTCTTGAGTCTCTCCTTTGTCCAGCATAACAGCCCGGGTAGCTGGGATGTTTTTCTTTCCTTGTTTTAGAGTTTTTCTTCTTTGCCCTCCATGCCTGTGCTGGTGGCCATACAGGATCCTCCTGTATGGCAGGCACGCCTACCTTCCTTCCCTGGCTATAAATGTTTTTTCCCCCCCCCTATATATGGCAAACCACACGTGGCTTGCTATGCCTGCTGTCCTTTCTCGATGTTGTTTCCCTCCTGCCGGTGTGGTTAGACCACTCCACCCACATCATGGCAGTAGATTTATTTTCTGACATGGGTTTCTGCTTGTCCTCCCAGACACTCCTCAGAGCGTACAATGTGTACAACACTTAAGGCACCTCCACCCACACCCGTATTGTTTCTCCAGATTTGTGTTTTCCTGATTTGGATTTTCCTGTTTTTGTTTAGGGCGACTTTAATCCCCATCACCCCTTGTCCGACTCGCTAAGGGTTTTTTCTTCTACTGAGCTAGCCACATTGTCCTCTTACTTTCAGTTGGCTTTGTCACATGGTTTTTCATTGCTAAACACCCCTGGTGTATTCACTTACTTTCCTTTCGCCTTAGTAGGCAGGCCGTCAGTCCTTGACCTCGCCTTCGCGAATGGTGCGGCTGCACAGCTTTTTACTGAGTGGTCTTCCCCGCTCCTCTCTACCGGCTTGGACCATGTTCCAACCTGTCTTTTACTTTCCACACCGCTTTTACGTTCTCCTGCCCCCTCCTCTACATGGGCCCAAACTGACTGGCTAGCTCCTGGTGATGCCCTCAAGTTATTTGTTGTTTCTTCTCCTCCATTCCTCCCTACTTCTACATCCGCCTCGGCCTGGTTTGACAGAAATGTTGACCACCTCCGTACCGCTCTCCTCCTCCACACTCCCCTCCACCGCCTATCCAGCCACTCCAAACCCTGGTGGTCTCCCCTCCTCTTCTCCATAAGAACTTCGTTTCATGCTTACACTCGCTGAGCCCGCAATGACACTACTCAAGCCTCCCATTCTGAGGTCCGAAGTGCCTGCAATGCTTACTTCAAGGCTATCAAATAGGTCAAGCGCACATATTGGGATGACTTCCTCTCCTCCGCTACACCCAAAACCATCTGGACTGCAAAACGCTTCGCACTAGGACACCTCCCTGACTGTTTTCCATCCTTTCCTGATGTGGACACCCCGGCTGAAGTCAACACCGCCCTCTTGTTTCATTTCTACCCATTTAGGACACCCATTTCCCCCCCATCTATCCTCCGCCCCTTCAGGGACCTTGATGTGCTCATGAAGGAGGAAGTCTCCCAAGCACTGGCTTCCAGCTCCAGCATATCTGCCACAGAACCTGACCACATCCCCTACTCGGTTTGGAAAAGAGTTCATGCTACCAACTTCAAGATCCTCACCTCTCTTCTGGGACCCCTCCTCATCTATGGTTTCCATCTGGCCTCACTTAAGCAGGCTAATGGAAGTGTTCTCGACAAACCACCGGGTGTGGTAGCTGTAAGGCTAGCCGCAGTTGCTCGGGCCCGAGGCCTCGTCCACTCCAATCAATGTGGCTCTCTCTCCGCCATGGGAACTTTCGATGTCCTTGCAACCCTCTCCCATGCGGTCTGTCTTGCGCACAGCATGGGCCTCTCTCCTCCATCCTATTCCTCGATGTGAATGGGGGCTTTGACAATGTGGACTCGTCCACCTTGTGCAGCAAATTACGTGAGAAAGGGGTACAGCCCTACCTTGTTTCTTAGGTTCGCTCTTTCCTGCATGGTCGCCAGTGTCACCTCCTTTACCAAGAATCTCCTAAAGTTCTCACCCCGGTACAAGTTGGGACCCCACATGGGTCACCTGTCTCCCCCCTTATTTTCCTTATTTATATTTCATCCCTCCACTTCCCAATCCCCAATGGTCTTATCCTCTCTTATGTTGACGACTTCGCCATCACTGTGGCCTCACACTCCTACCGACACAATGTCCAGAAACTTCAGGGAGTCGCGACCTCCCTGACCTCCCGTGGCCGCCGCATTGGTGTCGCTTTCTCTCTCTCTAAGACAGAACTTATGCACTGGAGGACCCCTCAACAAAGAGGACCCCCCTCTTGCCTCCCTGTCTCGGTGGACTCTGTCCCCTACAAACCCGCTAAAGTACTTCAGTGGTTGGGCTATTGGCTCGTACCAGCAACTCCTGTGCTAGATAGGGCCACCTCCGCATACTTTACAAGACGGCTCACCCTGGCTGAAGCCGCGTTGGCTACGATCGACCGCCTCTCCAGCCCCAGTAAGGGCCTTGCCCCCCATCTCTGCCACAGACTTGCTTCCTCCCTCATTCGCCCCATACTCCTCTATGGTTGTGACCTGCTCTCGCCCGGTGCCAAAACGCTTGACAAGCTCAGGTCCTTCTGGCATTGAGTCCAGAGGTGGGTCACCAACTGTTTTTTCTCCACTAATGTAGCCATCCTCTCCTGTGAGAGCTCCCTCCCACCTATTGACCTGCTTATCAAACACCTGCAGCGCCTCGCAGCTATGCGCCTGGTGTGCCTTCCGTCGGAAATCTACCCAGCGACAGCACGCCTCGATCACGCTGTCCGACCACATCACCTTTCAGAGCATCAGACTCCCTCTGGTCTTCTGGCTCTATTCGAGGCCGGCACCCTTGTGCCGGGCCCAACTATACCCACTTAAGGTGGTTCGCCATACTGCCATCACCTCCGAATCGCCCCCACCTTCCTGTCAATGTAGTTGCCCATCGGGTTCACTTCATTATTGGCGACATTCACCACCTCATCCCTCTTGCAAACTCTAGACTCCTTCCCCCCCTTCAGCTGGCCTCGGTTGGGGCCTAAGCCCTTTACGCCCCCCTCAAGGCCAGGTGCCGTGAAGAACTGCTCACTTCTTAGCCCCTCCTCTCTCCTCCCCCACCCTACTACCTCTTTAGTCCTTCTCTTTGCCCGCACCGATTCACGGGTTTGGGGCGTTTCCTCTCAGGCCGACTCCATCAGATGCACTCTGGCAAGAACTACCTGGCCGCTCACCTGTCCTGGCACGACAATAACCCCTCCCTCATCTGTCCCTGGTGTGAAGTGGGCGACGAAACCGTCGAGCACGCCATCCTCCACTGCCCTGCCAAGTCTGCTACCCACGATCGCCACCTCCAGGGGATCGCGGATATAGGACCTGACTCCTCGCTCTGGACCACGATCCTGGCCCTCATGGGCCTAGGACACTACCATACCGCTACCAAAACTGGTTTTCCCCCCGACATGAATGCACACTATGCCCCCCGTCTTCCCTCTCTATTCCCCTCCCCTTCCCTTCCTGCCTCGCATCGGTTGTCGTTGGCTGGGTCACCAAATGGTCTAAGTGGTGGAAGGTCTCCTGTTTGATTTCCTTACTTACTTGTTTTACGAGATGAGTTATGAACTTTTCCGTTACGATATTATTTAGTTAGTAGTTTTCCTTTATAAGTTCAGTGTAGGCAGTGCGTCGGTTATTGGACGCCATCAGAGGAACTGGTTTTGATTTTTCTTTTGTTAGTTGTTTGATTTTGGGTTTTATTTCTGCCATAGCTAGCGCTGCACGCATGTTCTTGTACCTTACACAAACAATGAATATATGATATAAAAAAACAAAAACAAAAAAGATGTCCGGTTTTAGTGTCACACTCCCGCGCCCTCTATTTTCCTGCCCATAACTTTCTTACGCACTGTCAATACTATCGCGTTTGATGTGACTCCACACTTTTACGCAACTACCTTCCTCTCGCTTAGACTTCAAGTCTTTGCCTCGTAATCCAATGTTTAACATTGGTTCTGCCCACCCCTCCAGAGCAGGCTCTGCTACACCCCTCCACACTGCGGTCTACACGATCCCGGCCCTCTTGCAGTCCCTAGAGCCAGTTCTAGGAGACGCTTTGTCCTCAGTTCTACCGCTCCTCTCCTCTGACCTTCGCCAACTCAGTGATGGCGAAGCCATCCTCATCCCCCTCCTCATAGCAACCCTTAATGGACTTGCCTCCACCAACCAATGTATCGATCTCCTCTCCTCAAGAGTTCAGGCATTGTCTGAGCGTGATTCTACCGCTCAGGCCCCCTCCTATTCCTCCCTCGCCCCGCTTGAGTCAGCTCTGCATGACCTGTGACAAAGGCTTTCCGAACCACCGCACCCACATCAGCAAGCCCAAGCCCTGCCTACTCCACCCCCTACCCGAAAGGGTAAGACGGTTACTCCCTCAGCCCCACCCCTCCAGTCCAACATGGTACAACTTCCTGCCGTCCCACACCTCCAGTGGGCCCCTCCCAGCGCACCCCTTTACCAGGTTAGAACGATAGTGGATGGGTTCGACCTCGACACACCCCGCTACGACACTGTCACCAAGAAACACTATGGGAACCATGAGGCTTACGAGGTCAAAACCCCAACTGGTAGGAAGCTCGAACCTTCTGTGATGGCACATACCCTCTCCTCTCAGAGTGGGTCCCTGGAAACATAGATCCAACCTACCTATGTCCTCCTCGCTCATTGACTCTGGCCACAGCTGCCGGGGGCCGGAAGAAAACTAAGGGGCCCAAGACGAAACCACCCTCTGCTGCACAAGTCGCATCAGGTATGGTGGCTCCTCCTGTTAAAGAGGCTC
Source organism: Tuber indicum (assembly GCA_006112555.1). Taxonomy (NCBI): domain Eukaryota; kingdom Fungi; phylum Ascomycota; class Pezizomycetes; order Pezizales; family Tuberaceae; genus Tuber; species Tuber indicum. The sequence goes on along the minus strand of VBSK01000390.1, from coordinate 175,058 downwards.
CCATCCTGCCACCAGCACAAGGTCATTTTTTTGCCCCACGCTCCACTCCTGCTCCCTGCCCTGAAACCGAAAGAATATCTGCGATCCTCTCCGACATCGCTGCAGCAATCCTCTTTGTAGCCAACTGCCCCCTTCACCTCTCCTGCTCTGCCTGGGTTAATGACAGAGGCTCTGTCACGCTCACCGTCCTTGACCCCTGCACTCCAACCACCTCCTACGCTCCCTACTACCAAGCTCTCACCAACCGCCTCAACCAACTCTCCCCAGTTGGAGACAATGCATACCTGCCCTTCCGACCTGCCCCCAACAAGACCCAGCTTGCCATCTACTCTCTCCCCCTCGCTGACCTCACAGAAGACCAATACGACCTCCTCTCCCTCCTCCAGGAGCTGGTCCATAATGCCACGGGCATTACCATCTTCTCGGCCCACTACCTCCACCGTGACCTGGAGTCCAGGATGTCCAAGTCCGCTACCCTCATCGTTGTCACCATCGCTCCCAAGGACATTACTGCTATGGAATCCTCTATCCACCTCTTCTCCAGAAGGCACCGTGTCAAACATGCCTTCTCATCCAACCACTTCATCCAGTGCCAGAACTACTGGAAGTTCGGCCATCAAACCCCTAGATATAAGCTGGATCACCCGGTATGTTCAATCTGCTCCCTCTTGAATACAGGTTCCACGCACCACTATCAGAACCCTACCAGCCCCAAAGCGGGCAATACCAAAGTAGTCCTTAACTGCTGCTTCTCCTCAACTGCTTCCTGCCCTAACTGTAGGGAACCACACTCCGCCACCAACCAGGACTGCACAGAGCAACCAGCCCCAGTGACCAAAGACCCCGCAGCCCCACTTCAGTTAGACAAGGAATCCGAGGACGATATGGATGTTGGACCCGACGAACCCGAGGGAAACCTCGGACCATCGACCCCAAAACAAACTCTTGCGCCTGAATTCGCCACCCCCAGCTGCCCCTTCCCTCAAGGCCCACCAGAGACCCCACACACAGCTACACGCTCCTCCTCCAGGGCTAGCCTCCCCCCTGCCCAGGGGGATGCTGACCCTGCCTGTGCATTTTTCAATCCTTCTGGCTTGTTCGGGTAAATGTCTGTCCCTATCAGATTCGCTACCAGGCCCTCCAACAACGGCCCGGGTCTCTCGAATCTTTCTTTTGTCTAACATAACAACCTGGGTAGTTGGGATGTTTTTCTTTCCTGGTTTCAGAGCTTTTCCTCATCGCCAACTATGTCTGCGGTCATGGCCATACAGGATCCACCTGTATGGCATGCGCAACTACCTTCCTTTCTCAGTTATCAGTGTTTTTCCACTCCCTTTGCCTATGGCAAGCCGCGTGTGGCTTGCAATGTCCTACTGTCCTTCCTCAAAGTTGTCTCTCTTTTGCTAGTAGGGTCAGGCCAGTCTACCCACATCATGGCAGTGGATTTATTTTCTAACCTGGGCTTCTGCTTGTTATCTCAAACTCGCCTCAGAGTGTACTATGTGTACAACACTCAAGGCACCACCGCCCACACCCGTATTGTTTCTCCAGATTTGTGTTTTCATGACTTGGATTTTCCTGTCTTTGCTTTAGGCGATTTTAATCTTCATCATCCTTTGTCCGATCCACTGAGGGTTTTTTCTTCTACTGAGATTTGCATGTCATTTCCTTACTTTCAGTTGGCTTCATTGCATGGTTTTTCCTTACTAAACACCCCTGGTGTGTTTACTTACTTTCCTTTTACCTCAGTGGGCAGGCTCTCAGTTCTTGATCTTGCTTTCGCGAACAGTGTAGTGGCCCAGCTTTTTACTTAGTGGTCCACCCCGCTCTTGTCTGCTGGCTGAGATCATGTTCCTACCTGTCTTTTGCTTTCCACACCGCTGCTACACCCTCCTGCCCCCATCCCGGCGTGGGCCAAAACCGACTGCCTAGTCCTCGGTAATGCACTCATGTTATTTGTGGTTCGTCGTACCCCCTTCCTCGCTACTTTTTCATTCGCCTCAGCCTAGTTTGACAGAAATGTTGACCACCTCCATAGCACTCTCCTCCTCCATACTCCCCTCCATCGCCTATCCAGCCAATCCAGACCCTGGTGGTCTCTCCTTCTCTCCTCCTTGAGGACATCCTTTTATGTTTCCACTTGCCGAGCCTGCAAGGCCATCAAGCAGGCTAAGTGCAAATACAGGCATGATTTCCTCTCCTCCACCACTCTCAAAACCATCTAGACTGCCAAATGCTTTGCACTAAGATCCCCCCTGATCGGTTCTCTTCCTTTCCTGATGCAGATACCCTGTCTGAAGTCAATACCGCCCTGCTGTCCCACTTCTTCCCGCCTAAGACCTCTGTTCCACCCCCGACCATCCTCTGGCGCTTCAAGGAACTAGATGCACTCAAAAAAGAGGAAGTCTTCAAGGCACTTGCTTCCAGCTCTGGCTCGTCCGCCCCAGGTCCTGACTACATCTCCTACTCGGTTTGGAAAAGGGTGGATTCTACCAACCTAAAAATCCTCACCTCCCTCCTAGGACCACTCCTCCTCTATGGTTTCCACCAGCCCTCCCTCAAACAGGCTAACGGCATTCTTCTCGACAAACCTGGCAAAGCCTCCTACAACACACCAGCTTCCTTCCGTATCATTGTTCTCCTTCAAATCCTATCTAAGATCCTGGAGGGTGTGGTGGCCATGAGGCTAGCCGCAGTTGCTCGGGCTCTTGGTCTCGTCCACTTCAATCAATGTGGCTCACTCTCCGACATGGGGACTTTCGATGCCCTTGTTACCCTCTCCCACAAAGTCTACCTTGAGCACAGCATGGGCCTCTACTCCTCCACTCTGTTTCTCGATGTGAAAGGAGGCTTTGACAAGGTGGACTCGTCCGTCCTATGTGGCAAATTACAGGAGAAAGGAGTACAACCCTATCTCGTCTCTTGGGTTCGCTCCTTCCTGCATGGTCATCAATGCCACCTCCTCTACCATGACTCCCCTAAAATCTATTGGAATCTGTGAACGGTACGATCTTAATAGCAATATAGATTATAGTGACCTAATATTAAGAGTATATTACGGGCAGGTTACTAGCGAAGAGGTAAGAGGTATGAAGGCAGATTGGTAGAGATTCTTGTCCTTAATTCTCTTGTAAACGAAGCGAGCGGTAGAGTCTATTTATACAGGTTTGCATCCTCCACATAAATATGATGTAACAGAAAACTATTATAGGGAGAAACATAAGTACGACCGTGTAAAACTGTAATATAAGTAGGAAAAACATAAGGGCGAACGTGTTTGACCCTGAGAATCTGCCAAGATATTCCCGTAAACCATACATGAATCTGAGAGGGTGTAAGGAAAATTACACTAAGTCTGAAGAAATAATCACAGCTGTAAAGTCCGAAAATACGTAAAGATGATGAAATATCCTGTAAACCAAAGAAAGTAACACATGCGTAAATCCCCAATCGTGATCACCAAATATTAATGAAATAACGTAAGAAAACATATGCTAACTGTAGTAATGTATGCGGTGTTTAGGTATGCTGAAACACTAACTAAGTGAGAGAGAATATACGCTATTATCAAAGAAATATAGCTTATGAAACAAATTAAGAAATTTCAACAAAGTCCTCACCCCGGTACAGGTTAGGACCCCTCAAGGGTCGCCTGTCTCCCCCCTTCTCTTCCTTATCTATGTTTTGTCCCTCCACTTCCCAATCCCCAATGGTCTCATCCTCTCTTATGTAGACAATTATGCCATCACTGTGGCTTAACCCTCCTACCGGCGCAGCGTCCAGAAACTTCAGGCTATTGCAACCTCCCTCACCTCGCGAGGCAGCCGAATTGGCGTCACTTTCTCCCTCCCTGAGACTGAACTCATGCCCTGGAGGACTCCTCAGCAGAGGGGACCCCCCTCTCTCCTGCCCGTCTCAGTGGACTCCGTCCCCTACAAGCCCACTCAGGTACTTAGATGGCTGGGCTACTGGTACGAACCAGGAACTCCGGTGCTGGATAGGCCCACCTCTGTATAATTTAAAAGGCTGCTCGCCCTGGCTGAAGCCGCGTTGGCTACAATTGACCGTCTCTCCCGCCCTGGTAAGGGCCTTGCCCCCCATCTCTGCCACAGACTTACTTTCTCTCTCATTCGCCCCATCCTCCTCTATTGCTTTGACCTGCTCTCACCTAATGCCAAGATGCTTGACCAGCTCTACTTTTTCTGGCACAGAGTCCAAAGGTGGGTTACCAAGTGTTTCTTCTCCCACAACACAGCTATCCTCCCTTGTGAAGACTCCCTCCCGCCTATTGACCTTCTTATCAAACACCTCCAATGCCTTGCCGCCATACATCTGGTCTACCTCCCTCCAGAAATCAACCCTGCGATAGCATGCTTCGATCACGCAGTCCCAACTACATTGCTATTCAGGGCACCGGACTCCTTCCGGCGCCCCAGCTCAGTTCGGGGCCAGCACTTTTCGGCCGGTCCCAACTACACCCACCTCAGGTGGCTCACCAAGCCGCCATCTCCGCTGAACTGACGCCACCTGCCGGTAGATGCGGTTGCCTACCGTGTCCACTTCATCATCGGCGACCGCCAGGACCTCCTACCTCCTGTAAACTGAAGCCTCCTTCCCCCTCTTCAGCTGGCCCCGGTCGAAATCCTAGCCCTCTATGCCTCTCTGAAAGCAAGGTGTCACGAGGAACTTCTCACCTCCTGGTGTCTTCTCTCGCCCCCACACCCTATTAGTTGTTCACCGCCACCCTATACCCACACTCCTTTATGGGCCTAGGTTGTTTCCTCTCCATCCTACTCCATCAGATGTGCTCTGGTAAAAGTTCCTTGGCTGTCCACCCTTCCTAGCATGAAGACAACCCCTCTCCCCTCTGCCCCTTGTGCGAGGAGCGTGATGAGACGTTCGAGTACCCCATCCTCCACTGTTCTGCCAAGTCTGGTGCCCGCAATGGCCACCTCCAGGGGATTGCGGATATAGGACCTGACTCCTCACTCTGGACCTCGATCCCGGCCCTCATAGGCCTTGGGCGGTACCTCACCTCTACCAGAACTGGTTTTCACCTCGACATGTATGCACACTTTGCCCCCAACCTGCCCTCGGTATCCCCCTCTCCTTCCCTTCTTGCGTCGCCTCCGTTGTCAATGGCTGGGTCGCCAGATGGTCTAAGAGGAGGAAGGTCTCCTGTTTAATTTCCCTTACTTGTCTACGCAAGAATTGGTTTTATTTCTCTTATGATGCTAGTTAGTTAGTAGTTTTCCTTTATAAGTCCTGTGTAGGCTCTGCGTCAGTTATTGGATACCATAGGAGGAATCCGTTTTGTTTGTTTCTTTTGTTAGTTGGTTGATTTTGGGTTTTGTTTCTGCCATAGCTAGCACTGTACACATGTTCTAGTACCTTACACAAACAATGAATATATGATATAAAAAAAAAAAAGCAAAAAATGTCCAGTTTTAGTGTCACCGACCAAATCTGCTACAACTCAGGTAATTGAAATCTAAACACCACAGGAATTCTCACAACTTTTTCGCGTCTGGTCCTCCCCCTATGGGGTGGACTAGGCCATTACGTTTCATCCTTCCGCCACAGTGGATCTTCTCTCCTGCCTTCTCTCTTGCGGTCTACCCTCTTGAGTTCCTCCCTATTCCTTCCTGGCATCGCAGAATGCTGGGCCCCCTCCTTCCCTGCTTTTGCTCTGGCTTCGCTTAGCATCAGCACAGTCGGGTTACTTCTTTTTCCCTACTACAGACAGCTGGCAACAAGATTTGCGGTAAACAATTACAATGGATTCCTAAAGCTTTTCTCTGGTCAGTTCGGGTTAGTCCCTCTGCTGGGTCCGGGTTTTGTCCTGCTGGTCGGTACGGGTCAGTCCCAAGGTCAGGGAATCGTGGTTGGTCTTCTCAAGCTGCTACAGTTGATTTTGCCATCCTCCTCCACTCTGTCTGATATAGTTGCTTTGTGCTTTGTGGGTACAGGGGACTCAACGGGGCCGCCTAGTTAAGGCACGAACACGTTTCTGATAGTTGCTTTGGTTTTTGCGTCTCCCCCTCCTTTTTCCTCTCCTCGGCTCGGTTGGCTGGTACCCTACTGCCCCCACCCCTCACGCCTGGCTGGAGCCCTACTGCCCCTATCTCAAGCTAGTACCTTACTGCTCCACCAGCTGGCACCTTACTACTTCCTCACTCCAGGTGGCCCCAGCACTTGCCCCCTTGCACCAGCCAGTATTGTACTGCCTGAGGTCGGTCAGAACTCTCCTTTTTTTCATGCTACCACTGGCTTGGCCAGGGTGCACCGTTGTCAGAGTAGCCAGCCTCTGTGCATCCAGCCCGTCCTTTAGTTGGGGCTTGGTATTGGGTTAGCCTCCTGGCGACCAGGTCTGCTATGGGCGTTCCTGGTGGATATGGTTTTGGTTTTTTCTTTTGTGCCTTCGGGCTGAGAATTCTAGGTGCATTTTTCCTTGTGGCTTCCTGCTTGTCTTGGGTTGGATTTCTCTTAGAACTGAGTTCACTTGTGTTGTAAGGATAGGCTTGATTCAGAGCAAGATGTGCGGTTGGCTCCACACTAGAGGGGCTTGGGGCTTTAGGTTTTTGCCTCAGACGGAGGAGGGACACGTGCTTTTTCGGTTTTGTTTTTGCCATAGCTAGCGCTGTATGCAGGTTCTTGTACTGTAAACAATGAATACAATGTCATGATAAAAAAAAAAAAAAAAAAAAAAAGTCCAGTTTTTGTGTTTAGTTGGGTGTGTGGTGGCCTGTTCCCTTCCTATTTCACTGTCGCCTATAGTTGGAGAACGCAAGTAGGATGTGAATACAAGTAGGATGTCCTAGTATTTTTTTCTTTCTTTCTTTTGTGCTATGATATGCCAAGAAGGTTTGAATAATTCCAGATTTCAATCATGGATCTCAATTTCTATAGACAAATAGTCTACATATTGTTAATTAAAAATTACAAAGTCTGCATTTAACATAATAGAGTATGATGATGTACATGAAGAATCAGAATCAGATTCAACATCAATACCATCTCCATCATCTTCTGTAAAGCTATATCCTATATCAACTTACCCTGTATCATCTCTTGTAGTATAAATCTCAACTTCTAATTCCTCATTAACCATAGTATGCAATTGTGGATCAATTGTATTAGTACAAGCAGGGGACGATATGGGTTGCAAAATCATCAAAGCTTGTACCAAATCACGTGGTAGTTGCAATAACTCAAGATCAAGTAGTGAGGGATTGTTTTCAGGATCTAGAGTTGTTACTAGCAGCTTAGCTGGAATAGTTTCACCCTTAGCTTGAAGTTCCTTAACTTGTTTCTTTCTTGCCTTTCCTGCTCCACAAGCATCAATACCATGATAGTTTAAGGCTGATATTGCCTTATTGACTGCAAGTTGTATGCTCTTTTGTGCTCTCTTAATAGCTCTGCGTTCTCGTTTTCTGCCTTGTCTTTTTTCTTAAAGGGACTGCTTCAACAGTAATCTCACCTTCCTTTTGTACAACTTTGTGTGATTTATTCTGGTTGATTGTGGCCTCACTGAGTTAAGTTTGTACCTTTATGTAAGTTTGTTGCTAAGGTTCTGCCTGAGTAAGAAATTCTTATATTCCTTGTGCCTACTACAGAAAGTGTGATATGGAGGATGGACCAAATGTCTCAGTACAATGAACCAATTCTCCAATACATTTCTGGTATTCAAAGTATATTGGAGGAAGAATTGGAATGTCCAATGCTCTACCTTCTTCAACTGATGGTATAGGGAGACTCAGAGAGGTATTGCTATTACTGATAATGGTAGAGTGATTGGTGACCAATTTATTCTTACTGCAGTACTGCATTTTCTTTAAAGCCTTTTTGAATGAAACTGGAAACATTTCAGACTCCTAAAATGAGTTTTTAATTGTATAGGGGTTAAAGGTTTCAGTATGAAATGTGCTGAGGTCTCGAAAAAGGGAAATAAGGTATATTCTATATTAAGTAAATACAGACTATTGTGGATAATCTTATTGTGATAATGCTTCCAAGAGTGAAAAACACCTACATCAAGTGGTTGTAGAATATGTGTAAGATGAGAGAGAAGCTGGAAGGGAACAATGTGGTTCTCATGATATTTAATAACAAAGTTATTATTGTAATGAGTGTATGACTATTTAGGAGAAGAATCCGCCAATGTGCCTCTACACCAGTACCAACATGCTTAAGAAAGTGTTTAAATTAGGAGAGAGCAACACTCTCATTTGTATATCCTGTATGTAAAACCGTAATTACCTTAGCACGAGTCAGATTATTATGAATAGACTCTCTATAATCTTCTCACCAGGGCAAATTACAACTGGTAACAGTGATGGACTTTCATTAGTACACATAGCCTCAAATACAGTAAGAGATTTACGATTTTCTAGACTACCTGTATAGAGTTCCTTTATATCATTAGGAATAGTAACACTTTCTCCTGTGGGGTATCCAATTTTGATACCAGATTTGTCTGTATTAAATGTGTACTTGGCTCTCTTGATTCTATATTTTCCTGGAGTATTCTGATACTAATTGAAAAAGGTCTTAAGATCTTTTTCACTAGGAGTGGAAATACATACATGTGCAATTGATTTAGTTTTAATAGAGTGAAGATGAGGACTCTTCTTTTACCATGGCTGAAACTATCTAAGTGAGGGTAGATTACACTTTTCCGGCTGGGGGAGGTGGCAGATTGTAGCACATATTATGGATAGTGTTGTTTCTAAACTTATTTCTAATTGCTTAAGGTAAAGGCGAAAACTGCTTTTTCTTGGGCTGCAGGTAAAATAAAGTTGCTTCTATCATGACGATTAAAAGTTCCATGGGGATTTCTCTCCAGGTGATGGTTACGTAGCTGGCAAGATTGAATCGAAGATGAATTGACATTAAACATCTTAGCTGCAGTACTGGCCATCTCAGCAGACCTATCCTCTAGCCACTCTATTTTACAATCTAAACGTTGCTTATTCTGAATGCTTTCCATCTAGTCTGACATGGTAATACTTTTACGTTACTAGTAATGAAGGATAGTGGTATGTGAAGTTCCCTGAAAGAGCTAACTGGAGTGGTCTGACAAGGAGAGAAATTAATAACCTTAAACTTGACAAGAAATCAGAAGTGTCAAAAGGGTCAAAAGGCTAAAGGGTACCAGGTGTAGGTAAATTGAGTTGCCAGAAATTGGGCAATTGCAGAAGTGAGAGGAGGAATCAGAAGTACTAAAAGGGAACCAGAAACCTGAAGTTACCCAGGAGTCAGCAATGGTAAAGGCTGGATAGGAGAAATGGAGGTACCCATAGGGGAAGCGGAATGAAGAATTTCACAGGAGGGACAAAACACTGAATTTCCCTGAGGAAGAGTAATTGGAGTAGGTGAGGTGAGAAATTAAAGTAGCTACAGTGGGAGAGGTATTGGAAGTACTGGAGGAGGGCCAAAAGGCTAAAGTTCCCCAGGAGAGTGTAATCTGAGTGATTAGATAAGGGGAAAAATAGAGGCGGTTGGAGGAGAGTAGGAACTGATGTTGTAAGAGAAAAGCAATTGAAATTGCTGAAGGGGAGAGAGATCAGAATTCAAGAGGAGAAGTATTAACATCACTGGCAAGAGGCTGGGGAAGAGGTGGTAGGGGATTGGTTTTACAATTATTATAGTCTAGTCAATACTAGTTGGCTTGTTATTTCAGGTAACCCTACTAAAAAAAAAAAAAAGAATCAGTGTATCCCCCTTGCTTTCATATCCCACTTGCTTCAAGTTTCCCTGACCATGAGTGACTGCAAAATAAGAGGGGAACTAGCTATTAGGCAATTGAGAATTTAGAGTTGTAATTTCACTATTCTGAGGGTACTGCTGCCTGCTCTATGATGGGAGAAAAAGCAGAGCAAGCTGTAGTACACCCTGAATTTGTTTATTTGCAGCCCGTTAGCAGATGGTCTGGTGGTTGTCCCACAATGCGGTCTATTATCTCCCATGAATCTGATGCTTTTCAATTCTGTCCAATTGTTTTTCACATGTGTCAGTCTTCTTCCATTTACTAGAATCCGTGTTAGTTCTGTCACAATATCTCCTGGCTAACTGTTCAATTTTCACAACAATTAATCAATGTGAGATCAATTATGAGAGTATTTATTGACTTTTTATTTGTATGTTGAATATCATATATCGGCAAGAATTCTAGGTTGCGTCCTGTACGTCATATGCGTCTGACCCATAGTATATCCAGAATGCAAATCATTACCCATGACATAAAGAGACATGACCACTAAAGTCAGGATGCAATAGGATATATCTGCTAAACTTAGGACGTAAAATAACACATACCTAAAACTCTGAACACAACTGGATACTGTAACTGATGTCAGAAAACATCTCTTAAAATTTAGAATTCACATGATACAGCCAATATAAAGTATAACTTGTGCCTACGTTATGACAAAAAGGACTTTGTTACTGTACTTTAAGATCTATCTTTATGGCTACAGTGACTAGGTTACAAAAATTGAGTGAGGATACCAAGTAATTCAAAGTCAAATATGTATAATAGGGAGTGTCTCTACCAATACAAATTAATGCAAAGTAGACGTCCTTTACATTATAGGAAAGTAGGTGTCAAGTACTGCAAGGATAACAAATATTAGCCTGCATGTCAGAGTGCTGAGGCTGGAATCAGGTGTCAAAGTCAGCACATTCCCAGGTCACAAAACAGGCTATAGCTCTATGAATAATGGTGTCAGGAAGATGTCCTTTACACTATTGGAAAGCTGGTATCGAGTAGGTCTAAAATACCGAACCTTAACCTACCTGTCATAGTAATGAGGATAAAGTTTAGCATCAAAATCAGCACCTTGCCAGGATACAAAATAGGCTGTAACTCTACTGATAATGGTGCTGGTAAGACAGCCTTTACACTATTAGAAATTTAGCGTCAAGTAGAATGTTGCTGTAAAGTATAAAGTAGTGCTTCCAAGAGATAGCTGAGAAATCTGGTGTCAAAGTCAGCACTTTGCTAGAATATAAAATGGGCTATAATCTCTTGTAAACTCACAGTAGGCAGATGTTCTTTAGTGCAATAGAAAGCTGAAATCGAGTAAAATGTTGTTCTAAATTATTAGCTTTAATGGTATAGGGATTGAGGAGCAATGGCAGTTGATAGAACTATTCTTGATATTCTGACCGTGATGTTGTATGGTTGTCCAAACATGTGGCAGTCTTAGAAAACCTTAACAAACTACTTAAGTTACCACGTACTCCTACAATCACAACTATCGCTTACTTTTACATTATATTGGTAGGCTATTTTGGCTTCCAAATCCTTCAAGAAACTAAAATAGAATTTGGTATAACTCATCCTCTATTGGTATAGATATTTTTAGATTTAGTTATAGTGTCTAGTAGATATACTAATGACAGGTATGCTAGTGTGGCTTACTAGTAGTATCATAGTTGAGACTCTCTGCTATCTTGTATCAGGACATCAGCAAGGATTAAGGTTGACTTAGCAAAATTAAGAGTTGAAAATTAGCGCATCCCCACTTAGGATAAACTCACAGCGGGTTGGACACTACTGAATACTCAGGACATCCAGGACATATGAGACGGCAGCAAGTGTGTATTTGCATCTAGATACATGGCTGATACAACTGATACAGAGTTATTTTTTACTGTAGTGCTACTATTGAACCACCGGGATACAGGCTGTCAGATTAAGGAAGCAGACTATATCATCCAACTAGTGATAGAGAATATTAATACTGCTGATATGATGGAAATAGATAGCATAGAAGAAAGTGGGAAAGAAACAGCCAGATTCAAAGTACAATTATCCCAGAAGTGGAGCCGGTAGTCAGCCATTACATGCATCAATGGACCTGAACAAATACTGGTATAGTGCAACTGAAGTACCTGAATAAACTCTCATAACTAGTACTATATTAGCCTACAAAGAGTTAAAGATATTCAATACTGAGTTTCTAAATCAAATCCTAAAAGCCATTCTAGGAGGTAAAGATTGGCTTAAATGAGCAAAGGAGTTTGAAAAGGTTCGAGACAATGACAAAGACTTTCTGAAAGATTGGACTCTATCCTATGATGTGCTTTACAACGAGTAAAGATTGTGCATATCAAATAACCCGGACTGTTATACTACAATAGTCAAAGGATGTCGTGATGCTAAGATAGCTAGATACTTCAGACAAGAAAACACCCTCAAAATTATCTTCTAAGATATCTATTGGAAAGGCATGACTAATTGGGTAAATGATTATGTGGCGTTGTGATGATTACCACTATAGCAAATCACTACCACAAGCAAAGAACAGGCTGCTTCATCAGGAAAAGTTCTTGGTTATGTCTAGAGCGTCATGTGGGTCTGAGGCACAAGACGTCCAGAACACAAATAGTTAATTAGGATGTGTAGGCATGTGACAACTATTCTCTGAATGCAACGGAACATAACAGCCAAATTCAGAATTTAACGGTACGTACCTGTCAAACTTCGGACGCAACAGAATACAAACGCAAAACTCTAGACACAACTGGACACAGTAACCGACATCAGAATACGTCTCTTAAAATTCGGAAATTAAAGGACGTGGTAACAGATGTCAGAATAGTACTCTTTAAATACAGCATTTACAGGATACATCCAATACAAAGCATAGCCTATGCCTAGATGATTGCAAAGAAGGACTTTATTCTCACACTTCAAGATTTATCTTGATGGCTACTTTGACGGACAAGGTTACAAAACTTAAGCGAGGATACAGAAGCAATTCAAAGTTCGATAAGTATAATAGACTGTGTCTCCACCAATATTAATACTGAGTAGATGTCTCTTATACCATTGGAAAGCTTATGTTAAGTAAGTCTGGAACACCTAATATCAGCCTGGTTGTCAAAGTATTGAGGACAGAATCTGGTATCAAAGTCAGCACTTCGCTAGGACACAAAATAGACTGTAACTCTATGGATATTAGTATCAGCAAGACGTCCTTTACACTATTGGGGAGCTGGCATCAAGTGAGTTTAGGACACCAAATGTTAGCCTAGGCGTCAATGTATTAAGGACAGAATCTGGCATCAAAGTCAGCACTTCACTATGACACAAAATAGGATGTAATTCCACAGCCAATAGATCCGGGAAGATGCTCTTTACACAGTTGGAAAGCCATCAATCGAGTAGAACGTTGTTGTAAAGTATGAAGTACAGCACTTAAAGAATAGCTGAGGAATCTGATGTCAAAGTCAGTACTTCACTAAGGTAATCATCACGTCTATAATAGACTGTATCTCTACCAACATTGACGTCGGATAGACATTCTTTATACTGTTCAAAAGTCTGCCTCTAGTAAAACATTACTGTAAAGTATGAAGTACTGCACCCAATGGATGGCTGATAGATCTGACGTCAAAGTCAGCACTTTATCAAGGTAAACATTACCTCCATATTAGTCTATATCTCTCCCAATATTAATGACAGGTAGCCATTCTATATACGGTTAGAAGGCCCGCATCGAGTAGAATGCTGCCGTAAAGCATTGAGTACTGCACACAAAGGATGGCTTAGGAATCTGGTGTCAAAGTCAGCACTTCACCAAGGTAAACATTACCTCCATAATAGGCTGAATCTCTACCAATGATAATACCAGACAGACGTACTTTATACTGTTGGAAAGTCTGCGTTAGATAGAACATTACTGTACAGTATAAAGTACTGTACTCAAAGGCTGGTGGAGGAATCTCGTGTCATGGTCAGCACTTTGCCAGGGTAAACATCACCTCCAAAATAGACTCTATCTTCACCAATATTGATGCTGGGTAGCCATTCTTTAAATAGTTAGAATGCTAGTATATAGTAGAGTGTTGCTGTAAAGTATTGAGTAACGTGCCAAAGGGATGGCTGAGGAATCTAGTGTCAAACTCAGCACTTCGCCAGGTTAAACATTACTGCCTTAATAGACCGTATCTCAACCATTATTAATGCCAAGTAGATGTTCTTTGTACTGTTGAAAAGCCTGTATCGATTAGAACGTCGCTATAAAGGATAAAGTACCGTACCCAAAGGATGGCTGAGGAATCTAGCATCAAACTCACCACTTCGCCAGGAGAAATAATAGCGTGTAACTTCGTGGATAATAGTACCAGGAAGATGTCCTGTACATTGTTGGAAAGCAAGTGTAGATTATGTCTAGGACACCAAATGTCAGCCTAGACGTCAGAGTACTGAGGTCAAAATCTACAGTCAAAGTCCACAATTTGTTAGGACACAAAACAGGCTGTAATGCCAGAGATAATGGTGCCAGGAGGACGTCCCTTACACAGTTGGAAAGCTCACGTCACCTACAATGTTACCCTCAATTATTTCCTTTAATAATATAGAGATTGAGGAACAATTGTAGTTGACTAAACTATTGTTAATGTTGTAACCGTGATGATGTGACCATGATATTATAAGGTTGTCTAAACACGTCGCAGTCTTAGAAAAACTTAAATAAACCCCGAATTTACTACCTACTCCTACAATCACTACTAGCACTCACTTTTACATTCTACCAGTTGGCCATTTTGGCTCATAAATCATTTAAGAGACAAAAATGGAATTGGGTATAACTCATCTCCTATTTCTGCAGATATTTTTCGATTTAGTCATAGCGTCCGGTGTCACAACCGGATTGTGACAAGGCAGATTGGTAAGGCGGGATAAGGATTTCACATGACTCGCAGTCGCGAGTCATAAATGTTATTAGTTATGTGATGACTCACAGTTGTGAGTCAGATGATGATATGGCTCTCGCGCGTGACTCATATTACGAGTCACTGGTTTGACGCATGTGACACACTTAGCGCACATGATTGGATATGAGGATTATGATTGGTATAGGTATGGTGTGCAGTTGACTCGTATGAGTCAACTAAGGATCTCACATGACTCACGAGTATGAGTCATAGGATATGGTGACTTGAAGGTATGAGTCACACAGGGTTAGGGTTGAGTGAGGAGTCTGTATAAATAGAGGGTCCAGGGACCATCGGGACAGTCACACTTCGTCGCTCCTATTTTCCTGCCACATAGTTTGACAACACCACGGTCGGCTATCGTGGCCCACCCCCTCTCCCCTCTGCCCCCTCGATGGTTCCTGCCTAGGGGCACGGTTAACTCCTCTATCCTCTCCCGCCATCACCTCGCTTGCCTCCTGTTCGCTTGCTGGGGGAGTTATCTGGGCTCGCCCAGTAGTCCTGGCTCGCTTTTGGGGGCTTGTTTGGTTTTGGCACGGTCGGCACCCCCTCTTCGTTTCCGGTCGGCACTGGCAGTGGTGGACGTCTGTCTCCCCACTTGCACGATCCCCGTTGGGGAACGCCTCGACTAGTAACTTCGGGGTCTGTCTCGCGGTGAGACGGGCCATACCCTCCTAGTCGGTCGGTTCAAGCTGGACAGCCTTCCTCCCCTCCGCCCTCCCGCCTCCTTACGACCGCCGGTGGTATCCCATCCACTAAGTGACGCTATCTCTCGGAGAACAAGGGACTACATGAGAGACGCGGCAAGACGGCAGATGGTTTGGTTTTCACGGTTGGGTTTTTCTGGGGCCCCTGGCCCCTCCTCCATTTTTCACTTCGATGGCGTCGGCTCGCACCCTACTGCCTCCCCTCCTTCGGCTGGTACCCTACTACCTCCTTTCGCCGTGTGGTGTTCCGGGGTTCCGGCCTGCTGCCTGCCCACGGGCTCTCCTTGGCTGGCACCCTACTGCTGGGCGGCATCCCCTCTGCCAAACATCCACTCCTTGGGTCCAGCACCGAGGCCCTCTGTTTCCGACTGGCGGGTCATGGTATTGCACTACATCCGTGGCTCAGCTGATTGGGGGCATCAGCCTTCGGGCTTTTTGCCGGCCGCCCACTTCGGGGGCGGTTTTATCTTCGGCACTTCGGCGGTTCGGTGGGCGGTTGTATATTTTTCTTTGTCGCAGTTTACGGGTAGAGTTTTTCCCTATGCTTTCCTACCTAGCTTGTTTGGTTTCCTTTCTGTTGGCTACGTGTAGTTGGTGGGAGGGGTATCTTTCGAGGGAGGAATCTTCTTGGGCATTTGGCTGGCTTCTAGGCGAGACCCCTTCGTGTTCAAGTCGTGAGGCCTGCGGGCCGGGCACCTGAGTTGGTCGTCCTTGGAGTGTGTGCGGTTAGGCCCATACCAGAGGGTCCTGGGGGTACGGGTTTTCTCTTGGTCCGGGGGGGATAAAAAGGGGTTTTGTTTACGCCATAGCTAGCGCTGCATGCGATTATTCTTGTACCTTAAACAATGAATTAAATGATAATAAAAAAAAAAAGAAAAAAAAAAAAAGGACCATCGGGACAGTACTGCCCTCCCATCCTGCGCCGTTTTAAAGACTGTCCCCCACTGAAACCAGAGGAGGTCGCTGCGGCACTGCGCAAAGCATCCCCGTTGTTTGCCCCAGGCCCTGACCAGATCCCGTATGGCGTCTGGAAGAAGGTCAACTCAGCTTGTCCCTCCCTTCTAACCGATCTCCTCTCCCCCCTGGTGGCCGTTGGCCACCACACCTCCTCGCTCAAAATGGCCAATGGCGTGGTACTGGACAAGCCAGGCAAGGCCTCGTATGATTCCCCCTCTTCCTTCCGCATCATCGTCCTACTGGAAACGGTCTCCAAGATTTTAGAGAGGGTCATGGCCAACAGACTCGCTCCCATTGCCCGATCCCTCGGCCTCCTGAACCACCACCAGTGTGGCTCCCTCCCAGGCCTAAGCACCTTCGACGCTTGCTCCACCCTCGCACACGAGGTCCAGACCCTGCAACGCCCAAGGTTGGAGGTCTCCACCCTCTTTTTGGACATCAAGGGAGGCTTTGACAATGTCTCCCCCAACGACCTCTTTCACATGCTCCGCTCTAAGGGGGTGCCCCCTTACCTCTGCTCCTGGGTACGCTCGTTCCTTACAGCACGGCAGTGCAGGCTCCTTTTTCAAGGCTCCCCCAAAGTTTTCAAACCAGTTCAAGTGGGCACTCCTCAGGGGTCCCGCATCTCGCCACTACTCTTCGTCATCTACGTGTCCTCGCTCCACTTTCCGGTCCCACGTGGCCTCATCCTCTCCTATGTCGATGACTTCGCAGTCACGGTCACCTTGAATTCCTATAGGAGGAATATCCAACGCCTGCAGCACCTGGTCAAAGCTCTCACCCAGAGGGGTCGCAGGCTGGGGGTGAGCTTCTCTATTCCCAAGACGGAACTGATCCATTGGAGGACCCCGAGGGAAAAGGGTCCGCCATGCACACTCCCTATCGTGATCGACGACCTCCTTTTCCGACCCTCCAGGGTGGTGAGATGGCTGGGCTACTGGTTCGAGCCTGCAGCCTGCAGCCTCAGGTGGTCAAACAACGCGCACTTCTCCAAGCGGCTCGCCCTAGCCCAAGGGGCCTTCTCCATGGTCAAAAGGCTCTCGGGCCCTGGCAAGGGCCTGGCACCCTATCTATGTCACCGTCTCGCCTCCTCTCTTCTTGCGCCCATACTTTTATACGGCGCCGACCTATTCTCCCCCTCTGCTGCAATGGTGGACCCTCTGGCTGTTTTCTGGAGAACGGTTCAACGATGGATTACCAACTGCTTTAGTGATACCCCCACTGGGATTCTCCCTTGTGAATCTGCGCTCCCTCCCATTCAGTGTCTAATTGAACACCGTCAGCGCCTGGCGGCTCTTCGCCTTGTATGCCTCCCGCCAGAAAGGAATCCGGCAACGGTGCGGCTCCACAGCACCTTCCGAACAACTTCGACCTTCCACTCCATGGAAGACCACCGGCTCCTCACCGTGGGCCTCACCCCGGGCTACTGGCCCCTCCACTGGAAAACTCCTGAACCCTCGCCACCGGTCCGTCGCAACTTGCCGCTTGACGCGATAGCCCTTAGGGTGGTCAACCTAGTTGGTCATCTGCGCATGGCCCCCCCCGCCTCTGTGAATCTCCTGCCGACCGCCCTGCCACCCGGTGCCCCCGGCGACCCTACCTTCCTTGGACTCAAGAGGGACTGCAAGCAGCTCCTGCTCCACTCGTGGTCCTCCCAATACCCGCCCCCCCCACGCTACATGTACACGCCTACTCTAACCCCACGCCCCTTCATGGTGCTTGGGAAGTTCATGGCAGGGCGTATCCATCAGATGAGATCAGGAAAAAGCTACCTGGCAGCACACGTTTCTTGGAAGGATCCCAACGCCCCTACCACTTGCCCCTATTGTGAGGAGGAGCCCGAGACGTTCCACCACGCCATCCTTAACTGCTCGGCCAAACTCGAAGCCAGGAACTCCCACCGCCAGGGAGTAGACGGCCTACGGGAGGACGACCCACTCTGGCACACGCCGGCCCTGCTTCACGGCCTGGCAAAATACATCTCGACCACTGCTACTGGTTTTCCCCCTGAGATGCCCGCCCTTCGGGGTTCCCCCTCTCCTTCCCCCCCACCATCCCCTCGCCACCCCGTGTCTTGAACGTTTCGGTATCTGTTCGTGGGCTTTCCTTGGTTATGTTTAAACGGTATGATTGTTAGTTTTGAATGTTTCCCTATATTTATGCTTTAAGGCTGCTTTGCGATATGGGTTGTTCGCGTTTTCGGAGGCACTGGTTTGGTTTCCTTTGTTAAGTTTGTTTTGGGATTAAGGTTTTGTTTACGCCATAGCTAGCGCTGCATGCGAGTTCTTGTACCTAAACAAAGAATACATGACGATAAAAAAAAAAAAAAAAAAAGAAAAAAAAGGACCATCGGGACAGACTCCTCACACAACCACTTAAGTCTTTCCTCTTACCTGTCTTCGCTCCGCCTCGGTAGCGAATTTACAGTGATAGGCCAATCGGTGCCCTTGATTCTTATCTCACTATAGCGGCAAGTCTTTAGCTTCTATCCCGATAGTTGCTACTCCTCCTCCTACAATCAGTTAAGAACCAGGGTTCTTCATCTCGCCTATCTGCGACTTCCTCACTTTCAGCCTCGCCTCATTACGGTTGCTATGGATAAGCGAGCCTCCCGCCCCTCCGCCACCTCCGCCTTGCGCTCGTCGGTGGTTCTGTCTCGTGCTGTCGAGAAGAACTTCGCCCTGGTGGCTGAAGTTTCTCGCCTTCTGCATCACATCTCTGTCCTTTCTCGGCGGCTTCATCGCGCTGAGAAGGATAACGCTGCTCTGTCAGGTACGCTACGCGAACCTGAGGTTCCTACAGTTATTCCTTCGTCACCTACTCCCTCGGTCGCTTCGGTTGCTACGGTTGTTTTCAGTGGAGGATGGGCTGGACCCTGAGATTTCTCACGGTCCTGCAGAGGAGCTCCCTCGGGGAGTTGTTACGGTGGCGGTTATCCCAGCACCACCCTCAATGGAGGGTGGGGTGTGTGGGCCTCCATCTGATTCATCGGATAGGGTGGTAGAGGCGTCCTCTTCGGTGGGTGGGGTGGTGGCCCCTGTGGTGGTGCCGGCTGCGGTGGCATTGCCTCCTCCGCGGGGTCAGGTGCCTGAGTCCTTTGTGGCTGAGCTTGTGGCTGGTCGGGGTAGCGCCTCTGGTAGCGCCCCTCCTATGGCGGTGGGTGGTGTTGAGGGTGGCCTGTCCACCCTCAACTGTAGGCCTGCACCTGGGGGTAGCAAGAGGAGGAGAAGCAAGAAGCGCGGGGCCAAGGAAGACCAGACCTCTCCTGTGCCACATGTCCCCGGTTCTGATGAATCGTCGCCATCACCGGTGCGTGCTCGTGTGCACCCGGTACCTCGTAGCCCCGGCGGAATAGTGGTGTCGGAGGCGGAAGCTGAGTTGTGCCGGGGGGGCTGTCCTGATCCTGGGTGTCAGGGGACCCTTCTGGGTGGCTTGGTCAGTGGCCAACGCTGGCGTTTGCCTATGACTTAGCTCGCTTGGCTAGGGAGCCCTCGCCCGGTAAGACGGCTTTCCTTCGGGTCTACACCCAAGGGTCTTGGGTGTTTCTTTTGTTTATTGAATTTCTGGGGAGTATTGGGCCCTGGCGATCGGCTGGGGGTGTCCCGTGATCATTGAGTGAGGGTACCCGGGTGGGTTTCTATTGTGGAGGAGGGATTACGGGGTCATATTTAGATGGCGGTAGTGATTTTGTTTTTTGTACGAGGAAATTGGGGGACTGGTACCTTGCTCAGCTTTGGCTATGCGAGGAGGTCTTGGGGCTTCGGCTACTTGGCTTGGTTAGGCCCGTACGAGAGGGTCTACGGTGTCGCTTCAGGGAGGAGTTTCCTTACCGTTAATGGCTTTGTATTTAGTGTTCGTGTTAGGGCATGGCGCGGGCATGTTAGAGGTACAGGGTGGAAGGTTAGGATTGTTTGTAGCTAGTCGTAGTTCCGGTTTGCGTTAGCCTCATGCCGGCCGGGACTTGTAGTATGCCGGAGTCGGCCGTAAAAGTTTAAATAAATTTAGATTGAACCACTTAAGTCTTTCCTTACTTCTATCTTCGCTCCGACTCGGTAGCGTTCCTTTCGCACCACAATGGTCTTTCAATTCCTTTGATTCTGGGGGAGATATCTGAGTTCGCTCAGTAGTTCCTGGGGTCTTTGGTATTGAGGTTTTGTTGTTTGGTGGTTTTGCGTTATAATTACATGTTTTCGCCTCCTCGTCGTTGTTTGATTCTTACGATGATTTCACTTTGAGCCTTTCACCTTTGGCGACTGCGAGCACTCCTTCGGTAAGAAGTCTTCGGCTTCTCTGTCTATTGTCTACTCACAGAGTTTCGCGTTCGGGGGATTGGGGAATTGGAGGTTGCTGTGGGGGGAAACACCCGTGTTGTTCTTTGGGCCAGCTCATGTTTCTTGTTGGGTTTTAACAGAGTCCTTAGTCTTCACAATACAAAACGCCCTTGGGTTAGACTGATGACCTTCCCAAGTATCAACACTTGGTACCGATCGCATCATTCCTTAAGGGACGGGGGCCTCGCCGGCCCTGCCCTTCGTCTACTACTATCACGATCGGAATTCTACGACGTCATTTATCACCGTTCCATTGATTTCGGTTCAAGTGGCATTTACAGTGGTTCAGTCAGGCGTCTCCTCCTCGCTTCTACGTTGGGATAGCTTTGATCCTGAAATCCTTAACCTCCGGGCGCGGATGAAGCTCTGCCTGGGGGTGGTGTGGGACGATTGGTTGCCGGGCCATGCTTGGTCTAGCACAGGGGTCGGTGTGGTTACAGATGGTGGTTGGCGGTCACACCAATTGCAAGTGGGGCCTACATTCTGTTTGTCTTGTTTCCTATCCTGGTACCCGACCTCTCTGAAGCATCAGTTTGGGTACCTTTTGTTAGTCTACAGTGTGGTCCTTCGAGGCCCACATTGTGAGGCCTGCGGGTTCCCTGGTTTCCGTTTCGACTTGACTGAACTTTGGTTCAGGCGGGTTGGGGCTGTGGCCATTGCCTTCGGGTGGTGGCCCTTTATGCTGTGACCCCGGGTTCGTCCTGGTGGCCCCCCTCGGCTGTTGGTGCTGGAGGAGGGGGCTCTGCTTGTGTGGCCAAAACCAGTCATTGCCTGGCGGGGTCAGGTATCGGCTGTCCTGTGGCTGTCGGGCGGTTGATCTGCCTGAGGGGCTGAGGGGGCTGGATGGGAGCTGCGGCGCCTGGTGTGTGGGGCTTGGGGGGGGCTGACTTGGTGGGGAGAGGCACCTGCGAGCACTGGTCGGGCCTGCGTCAGGTTGGGCGAGGTCTAATCAAGTGTTTCCGGCTGGCTTGGGCTGTTAATGTTAAGCTGCTGAGTGCTGTAAAGCTTCCTGTCGGACCGGCTGGCTGAAGGCCACCTGTGCGGATAGTGGGTTGCGACCTCTGGGTTGGACTTGTTCAGGTCTTGCGTGCTGGGTTCTGTGGAGCTCGTTTGGTTTCTTTGGTTTGGTTGTGGGTATGGCGTGCGGAGGCATGGCACCACGGGTACGAGATAGGCCCTACTGACCTATTTAGTCTGTCACCACCTCTACGTATTTCTTTTGTTTATTGTGTTTGTTTGGGGTTACGGGCAGCAGGTACAGGTCCTCCTCACCATTATGCTCTTCGGAGGAACTTGGCCAAGAGGGTTCATAGGGTCGATGGCCTGGCATGCGGATGCGAGTTGTGGACATATTGGTCACGACCTCTCTGCCTTGGTGCCGCCTGTGTTGATAAATTGTTGTTGGTTTTCTATTGTGGAGGAGGGATTGCGCGATGGTATTCAGACCGGGCGGTAGTGGAATTTTGTTTTTTTTGTACGGGGAACTTGCCTTTGTCGGACACCCTTTCGGCTTCGTGGCATCGGCCTGGGTCCTGCCTGTCGCCCGTGTATCTTGGTCTTCCTGGGTTTGCCTGTGGTGCTCCTTATTCTACAATGATGCGGACTTGCTACAAGGGCTGCGGTTGATTCCATACCAGAGGGATTTTAGATGCGGGGGCGAGGGGGACTTTCTTTACCGTTAATGCCTTTGTATTTAGTGTTCGTGTTATGGGCATGGCGCGGGCATATTTGAGGTACGCGGTTGGAGGTTTAGGCTTTTCATAGATTGTGGTAGTTCCGGTTAGCGTTAACCTCATGCCGGTAGGGACTTGTCGTATGCCGGAGTCGGCGGTTCGGGTATAAATAAAATTAGATTGAACCACTTAAGTCTTTCCTACTACTTATCTTCGCTCCACCGCGGTAGCGAGCTTCAACCTCACATAACGCATTTCGCCTACTCATGATAACTTCATCAGGTTTACGTCGTTTCCATCTTCGTTTGTCGGGCGGCTTGGTGATAGAATGGTTGCTCTCGCTTAGGAAGGTGTTCCCGAGGGAGATATACGTGGTTGATCCCGGTAGTCTCTGGACACAGGCTTGAGTGAGGATGGCGACTTCGTCTGTCTCCTCCTCCTCGGACTCTATCACCGCCTCGAGGATCTCGTCTCCCGTTTGGTTCGACGCCAACCTCTCCTCGTCGCCTGAGACGGCTCCCATCGTCTTGTCTCTCGCGCCCGTTTCCGAGGCTGTCCTTGGCCTCATTCCTACTACTACACGGTCGTACGCTGCGCCTGGCGGGGACTATGGGTTTTTGTCCTTTGTCCATGAACATGGTTGCCCCAACGTGGTGAACCCGGCATTGGATAACTTGGTGAGGGGGTCGCTTGCTTCGGCCGCCCTTGTCACGATGCAAGAGGTGGAGTCTTTTGTGAAGGGTTGCCTATTTGGGAACCATTGTTCAGCCACATATGGCTTGGACAACGCCTCTACCACGGGCCTCTTCCATCAGTTCAACTCCGATCACAGTTTGACGTACACACCGACCGTGCCAACTGCCTCTCCCCCTACCTACTCGCAGGTTGCTATTTCCAAGTCCTCTCTCCTCCCGCTGGCCAAGGAAGGCTTGACCACCATTACGGTTGAGGCCAGCTCGTGGTCCACCTCCCCTTCCACCCATCGCGCGGCATTCGATAGGTTCGTGGCTTGGGATCGCGCTAAGCGAGACTCCACTGCCTCCACTCGCTCTTTCCTGTCCGGGCTGTCTTCTGGAGAAAAGGCCCTCCACACTACTGGGAAATTCAACTTGGATGACCCTGCCGATGAGAACTATGCCCACCCGGCAAAGGGAACACTGCGCCGTCCCTGCTCCTCCTTCCCTCGCAACCCTGCCGCCCCGGCCCCTAGTCCCTTCTTCGAGCCCCGGTTCATGAAGGCAATTGATGTCGAAGAAGGTCGGAAAAAACAGTTTGTCCAGGATGAGGAATTTTCCCATGTCCTAGACACCCACTGGAAGCGCCTGGCCCCCCCTGTACTTGTGCCTTCTACCATTGAGGATTCCCACCCCTCTTCCTCCCCTTTGCTGATTACCTAGGAGGTGGTACCATCGACAGAGGTAATCGTTTGGGACACCCCCATGGCCCTTGAGGAAGGACGGAACTCGGAAGCGACCGGTTTAGGCGACAGCATTCACGCCCCCTGCCTTCCGGGTACACCTGTTCCTGGCTCGTCCCCTCCTGACTACGATTCTCTACCTCCCACGTCGCCTGGGTATATTTTGGAAGGATCTTTAGGCATCCCTCGCAGCACGAGCACTCCCTTGGAGGGGCTGTTGCCGGAACCCCAGCCAGAGGATGCTGATGCGGCCATAGCTATGTCTAGGACTGACCAGATTATGGCCGAGGTGGATGAGATGATGGCAGTTGGTAAGTCCCCCTCCCCCACTCCTGGGTCTGGTAGTATTGTGGGGTCCATGTTGGAGGGCCTCGAGGATATCCGGTCTGGGAACACCAAGCCCCTCCTGTCGCCTCTTCCCAGTACGGACGTGTCCGAAGAGCCTGATACCGTGGAGGACATCCGGACTTGGATAGAGGGGGAGATTGTAGCAACGGTCCCCATCATGTAGGTGGGACATCGGTTTCATTGTTTGGAGAATGTGGTCCGGACCTTGACAGAGATAGTTGGCCGGCAGGAGGAGGAGATTGCCACCTTGAAGAGTAGGTTGGCCCCCCCGTCGTCGCTCTCCCTCTGTGACTCCTGAGTCCTCAGGGACTACTCCTGTATCCCGCTCCTCATCAGAGGGGTCTACTGAAGTCCCTACCAAGGGCCTGGGTGCTGCTCCGGTGGCCCCTGCTGCTAAATCATCCTTCGTGGACATGGTGAAGAAGATGGGGCCTGTGCCCAAACCCGCCGTCCTACTGATGGACAAGACAGTTCCCGTTCGGCCGACTTCGGTGGCCTCCTCCCACAGCACCAGCAGTGGCGACTCTTCCAGTGATGGGGGGGTAGTCCTGAAGGTGGGAAAAGCTATGGAGAAGAAGAAGGTGAGCTGGGTGGATGAGGAGGAGAAGGAGGATAGAAAGAAGAGGGAGAGGAAGAGGGGTAGGCGTCTTAGTGGTGCTGCCAAGAGAAGGAGGAAGATGGCGGCTCAGGCTGGCTAGGAAACATCAGCGACCCCAGCCAAGACTCAGGGGAAGACTACTACTGACGGACAGGCTACACCCCGCGCGGCTGCCGCCCCAGTATCCATGGTGCAAACCCTCTCGTCGGGGCCAGGCGCCATCAGCAGGATTTACAATGTGGTGCCTAACCTGATCCCTAGCGACAGCCCTCCTCGCAGCGCCAGTTAGCAGGGGCCACCGCCGAAGCCGGCTCCACCCCAGTCCTCGCCTACCCCGGATGCCAGGGGAAGGCACATCACAATGCGGTTCGCCACCTGCAAGGAAGTGGCCCTGCCCAAAGGTTTGACAATTGAGGCCATCCGTGCCGGCATAAACGTCACCTTGTCCAACTTGGCAAAAATTAAGTGTACTTGCCCGTACATTCGTGCTGGACATATTCGGAACGAGATTGGGTGTATCTTCCTCACACTGGTGGCCCACTCTGCTGCCGAGCTTGGAAACCGACTTGACAGGGCCCGGCTGGCACTGTTGAAGGAGCTATCACTCCCGGAATTTGGCTTCCAGAAGGACGTGAAGAAGGTCAAGATCATGGTGACAGGTGTCCCCCTTTCAGACACCGGCCGTGGTTCCATCTGGAAGGTTGAAGGTTGGGTTGGGGAACAGGCCTCGGATGGCTTACGCACTGACTTGGAGCTAGGTAATCACGGCATCGTCACTGTGTCCCGCCCCGACTTCATGGGGTACATTCACGCCTTGAGACAAGCCAATGCCATGTCTTGCGGTATTCGCTTTGTGGTGGAAGAGAATGAGGCAGTTAAGACTGCTTAGGAAGCTGGGAGGATCTTCCTTCTGGGAGGAACCCAGAATGTTAGGGTGTTTACTGAACACCGTACAGCGAAGGTTTGTGGTAAGTGTTTGCATGTGGGCCACTTTCAGGCCACCTGTGCCCTCCCTTCCTGGTGTCAATTTTGTTATGGGGAGCACCTGTCCCGGGAGCACATGTGTTAGGCTTTAGGGTACCCCAGAAGAGTGGGGAAAGCGTGTGGGGACACTCGCAGGATGTGTGGGTTGTGTGATAGGACCGACCACTTTGCTGGCTATGAGAGATGTCCTGCCTTAAAAGCTGACTCTAGGACTCCCGTATCCTCCCCACCCGTGACGACGGCGGCCACTGCCGCAGCCACATCATCCAAAGTGCCCGACGCTACTGATAAGGGACCTGAGAGGAGAAGACGGCCACGGCGCCGGAGCAGAGGATGGTTACCAACTCCCAGGGTAGTGGAGGTGAGTAGTGATGAGGAAGCGGAGGCTGTCCCGCGAGAGAAATCCGCCAAGGCTAATGGTAAGGAGCCTGAATGCTCGGCCCCCTTCCCCTCCCCCAAGCGCGGTATTTTGAAGAAAAACCCCGTTCCCAAGAAGGGTGATACAATGTGGTTTGCCCGGGACTCTGGGGGTTTTGCTAGTGACCTTGGCCCCTATGGCCTTAGTGGATCTGTCGAGGCCCGCTTTTAATTCGTATCACGACGATAGCATTGAATGTGGGGAGGAGTGGCAGGAATCTGGCGCTGGCGTTTGATTTGGTTTCTTTTGTTGATTTATTTTTTGTTTTGGAACCTCCGGTTGATAAGGAGGGATAACATGTACCGATGGAGGTGGATGGTTGGGATTTGTTTTCTTTTGTTGTTGGAAAGGGGTGGAGGTGTTTGTGCGCTCACATTTGTGTGGGTTATTTGATGTTGTTAGGCATGGGGACGCTTGTGCCCAGATTGGGTTTTGGGAGAAGGGTAAGAAGAGGGTGCTTGCAGGTGTCTACATCCCACCTACACACACCAAGGTCGAATATCATTATCAGGGCTAAGGGACGTGGTGGAACCAGATATCGCGCTTGGTTATTTCAATGCCAGGCATCGAGATTGGGACCCACAGGCGGAGGTGGCCAGGCAGGAACACTGCGGACGATGGTTACGAGAATGGATGGCACCATGACTGCTGAACATGACTCCTCCTGATAGACCGACGTTCCGCGACATATCAATGATTGATCTCTGCATATACCGCCGGCCATACCTACATCACAGGTACCTTGATGTGGTTGGCTGCGAACATGCTGCCCAAACTTTCTGAATCCATATGGACATTTCTGATAATCTCGTGAGTAGGAGGCCTGCGTGGAAGAAAGCTGTGTGGGGAAAGGCTGGGAAAGAGCTGGACACCCTGAAAGAGATAGAGGATGGGCAGTTGTGGGGAGTAGTGAGAAGTGTGGTGGACGCACTCCCACGGGCTTCCATTGGCAGAAGCCGGTACAAGTGGTGGACACCTGAGTTGGAAGAGATGAGGTTGGATATGGCCCGGCTGAAAACATACTACAAGCGCACGGCGGAGCAGGCGGAGGACTTTAGCCTGGCGAGGTGTGTTTACCGGCTTGCCTGTTGAGGGCTCGTTTCGACCACATAACGACCAAGTTGGCGGAGATCAATGACTCAGACAACTTCAGCTTGGCACGGACGTTGGAGGCTAAGCGCACGTTGCCTTCGATGGTGCGATCGGACCGCTCTTTGGCTACGACGCATGCCGATATCAGCGACCTGATTGCACAACAGCTTGATCCTGGTGACCCTACTCCTTGGGTGGAGAGGGAGGTCGATGTGGACAGTGCTCAGGAAGTGGAAACGGTACTGGCAAGGTCTCCTACGAATACTGGTCCTGGCGAGGACGACATTGGTTATCCTTTCCTACGGTTTTGGAAGAGGGGGGATGCCACGACTCTACGGCACCTCGTAGACTATGGGCTATGACATGACATTCCAGATTGGCATAGGGCTGAGGTAGTTCTTATACCCAAGCTCGACAAACCGCGCTATGATATCGTCAAGTCCTGCCGTATGATACATCTACTCCCGACCACGGCTAAGGTGGCAGAGAGAGTGGTGTTGCTATGGCTGGCCGCCTGTCTAGATCTCGGTGAGATGCATGTCGGCTCCCGCATGAGACGGGGGTGTCCATGATGCTATGGAAGTCGTTCAGGAGTTCCTCCACCACAACGAAGGATACAAGCGTCTGTTCCTGTCCATGGACGTGGAAAGAGGGTTTGACAATATTGACGTCAACCCTCAGTCAGATTTCCTGGTGGCTCGAGGGTGCCCCGCCAACCCGTGTCAATGGGTTTGAAGATGGACGGGTTGTCGGTCTATTCGTTTCCGGTTCAATGGGTGTGTTTCCCGGGTATACCATGTTAGCAAGGGGATTCTCCAAGGATTGCCACTTTCGCCCTTTTTGTTTGGCGCAAATGTTGCTAACATTTTCACGCCGCGGATGCGATACTCCCCTGGTGTCCGACATTTGGTGGCCTCATACGTTGACGATGGGGTCATCATGGTTGTAGCTGACTCTTTTGATGCTGCCCGGTACCATGCCGGGGAATTGTTGCGCGATTGTGACTGTGTTGCGCGAGACAGGGGAATGGGGTTTAGTGCGTTAAAGATGCATTGGATTGGGTTTGGTGATAGGGCGTAGGAAGGAATGGAATTGTTGGGAGAAATGGTGTTGCCATCTGAGGACCTGCGGGTTCTTGGATATAGGTTTAATGTATTTCTTAACTTTTCTTCTCATGTACGTTATTGGTTGGACAGGGGGCTGGGTGTGAGGAAGCGGATTGCGGCGTTGGGAAGGAGGTTTGGAAGTGTTGGGGGATTGGGAGCGTGGGTGACTTACTATTTGGAGCAGGCAGCCTACCTCCCGACCGGATATTACGGACTTGAGTTTGTAACTGACAACCTGTCGTATGTGAAGCAGATTCAGGTCCACGTCAACGATTGCCTCCGCTCGGTGTTCTGGACTCCTATGAAGCTGGCCACCAATATTTTGCTGGCTGAATACGGGGTGACGCCTGTCGCCATCCAAGGCAGGTAGCTGCAACGAAGGTGCTATAGCCGGTTTATCAACTATCGATATTGCGAGGACCATCTCTGGTTCGGGCAGATCCGGCTTGACTGGAGAGAGGAGGGTATGGTGGCCCACCGGCAGAACTCGGACAAGGTACTTTCCCACCGACCCACGGTTATGATCCGGAAGGGGAAGGAAGCCATGGCCCTGAGACACACCAGGGAGGTCAAGGAGCTCAGCAGAGGCGCGGATCTGGTGGTGTACACCGATGGGTCCAAGATGGCCGGGGGTGCTGCGGGTGTCGCTTGGGCTGTGTGCGAGCAGGGGGCCTCTTTTATGATAGGAGGGTGTTCAGTACTACCGTCCTGGAGCATTGTCGAACGCGAGCTGTTTGCTGTGGTCTGCGCCTTGAGGGAGGTCAGCAATATGTTTATGGGAAGCAAGGTGCATCTGTTCCTGGGCTGTGTCCCCGCCCTGCTTCTAATTGAGAACATGTTGCCGGAAGGGGACTCGGCCAAAATGTGGGATGTCATGGCGCCATTATTAGAGGCTGTGCATACGTCCTTTGGCTGGGTTCCTGGACATATGGGCATACAGGGCAATGAGCTGGTCGACAGGAAGGCCAAGGAGAGTACTCACCTGCCGTTGCAGCCTTTCCGGTGGGAAGGGATCAGCTTTGGCATAGGTCATGCCGCTTTGGCTCTCGAGTTGAAGAAAGAAGAATGGGAGGCCTGGCCTGGTAGGGAAGGCCACGGGTATTATGCTAGTGGGCCTAAGGCCCCCAGACACCTTCGCGGGATGACAGGGATGGATTCAAATGTGTTGACTAGGATCTGCAGTGGTACTGGCCTGGTTGGACATAACGAGTGTGAAGGATGTGAGGAGAGACATTACTGGACTTCATGCCAACAGTACAGTTGGAAACGGCCGGCGACATAGGACCTGTTTAAGGACTCGGCAATCGCGGGATGGAAGGACTGGTGGTTGGAACACGGGTGGTTGGGACTGGGGATCCCCCGTCATGTTAAGGAGGTGGACGGAGAGCTGGTGGTCGCAGGTAACCCGTTTGATGGTACACTGACGGTGGAGAGGGATGGGAGTCGAGTGTGCATAGGGACGCCCGATACGTGTTTGCGGTGCGAGAAGAGACATCCTGGGGGAGAGTGTATACTTCCGAGTAAGCATCTTCCCTCCAAGTAGTTCTTTCTTCCCAACACGGTGGCTACACGATGCCCGAGCTGCGACATGGCGATTACCTACCAAGGCATCTCCACACCGCCCTCCTTCTCCGCTCACTTCGGTAACAATCCAGGTTGTCTCTCTGCGAGCCGCGACCGATTCTGGCAGCAACACTGGCACAGTTGGGACGATCTTACACTGCCTCTGCGAACGGCGGTCGTACTGACGTGGGCTAGGATGCTTGGATTTATCGAGCGAGAACGGTGTCCATTCTGCGACCAGCGTCGGATCGTTGGGAAGAGGAATCGGATGGGGGAACACTATTGGAAGAAACGTGGTTGTTGGGACAGACTGTATGTTTCCTTTGTTGAGTATGTTGACGAAATTGGGTTGGAGGCGGGATAATTGAGTTGGTATGGTGTTGATAGATGGGTCGCGAGAGGGGGAAGACACGTTAATCCAGGATGTCGCTAGTGGACATGAGCGCCCTTGAACCCCTTTGGTAGTGATTTTTGGATTTGTGTTTGGGAGGAGTGGTTGCGGGACGGGATTGCGCCCGTGGTAGTGTATTTTGGTTTGTGATTTTTGGGGCATGGGGGAGACTGGTCGTATGCCGGAGTTGGCGGTACTAGTATAAATAAATTAGATTGAACCACTTAAGTCTTTCCTATACTATTAAAACCAATATACTCGCACACATGCACAAACATCTCCCGCCATATATGTGAGACAGAGGTCTCGCTTGTATACGTACAAGGAGACTAAAAAGTATATATCGATAGACGAGATCAGAGAGGATCGCATAGGCCTAGTGAGGTCTCAGAGCTATCGATATCCGATACGAGAATAGGTAAGACAGCATTACCAGTTGAAAACTAATCTACAAGGAGATAGGATCGTTACAGGTGGATATACCGAGGACTGGTATGCTAGTGTGGCTTACTACTAGTATTATGATTGAGAGTCGCTGCTGTCTGGTGTCAGGATATCAGTATTAGGAGTACCTGATTCCGATTGCCTAGGAGTACCCTAGGCAGGGTAACCTTACCCGAGTTCGAGAATCTTAGTTTCCACCACCCCCCTTTGGCCCCCTTATCGGCCCCGCACCTCATCATACAAATCAACCTTAGTTGCATTCTGTGACTATATGGTCACAGAGTTGAAATAGTCAGAATAACATCGTATACATCGCTGCAGTTCGTCCGACCGAGAGCGGTTCGCAGGATATATAAGAGGGGACCTCTGGCAAGACTTGAGAAGTGGAATAAAGTCAATCCGTCAACAGCCTGGGGAGTTACTAGACTTCAAAGATGTGACATCTTTGACATAGGCTATAAGTAAGGGGACGTTTTCGCAAAATGTTGTGATATGAATGTTAGGAGGTTCAGAACAAAGAATCAACGCATTCACACCGACCCTCTGATAAATAGAAAGAGTCTGGAGCTTCTGGAAATTCTACCAGAGAAGTCAACAAGTTCCAAGGAGTGTTGCAACTACGATACGGGGTGTACCGCTGTTGCGGGATTTACGACCAATACAACACCAAGGACCACCCCTACTATGTAGAATAACCAGGAGTTGCCGACTGAGGAATTAAGAAAGTATTCAATAGAATGACTTCTCCTCTACGAAGAGAGAGTTATCGGAACAAATTGTATCGGTTAGTTGTCGAGTTATCACAACTAAAAGTCATTGACTATGGCATATACGCGAAGGCAACTTTGTATCAAGACTGATCCTCTTGACAACGAAAAAGACTATTCGAGCCAACATAGTTCGATGGGAGAACTCAGCTACAGGTCTAAAGACTCTGAGGATCTGATAATTACTACTGGTAACATGTATGTCTTCCAGATAGGAAATAGTATTTGCTAAAGAGGGTGTGATGGTTTTCAGGGTCTCCCGTAGTTCGCACCTGTATGGAGAACTTGACGTTGTAAGTTAAAACTAAAGAGGTACAGTCGTGTCCCGAAAGTCTTTGTACCCCTCCATGGCAACGGAGTGTACTCATCCTCCCATTGTTGAATTATTATCAACAAATCACATGGTGAATGAATAAAATAATAAAATTTTGTTTAAGATAGCTTACTATCTCAAAAGAAGTTTCATATAAAAATGTAGCCATAATTGTCATAATTTGTATGGCTCCTGGGGGAAGTTAGTAGCTATTAATATTTGACTAAAAATGTCCTAAAAACTATCCAACCTTTAACAATTCCTCAAAATTATAAACTAAAGAGTTATTACCTACAGATTTAGGTAGTTATACTAGAAGTATTAAATATTATTTTAAATTAAATCTAGTTGAATAGATGTATAAAAATAACGAAATATCAACTGATCAAATACTCTTTACTGAAATCTAACATCTAGTAAATTAAACTCATATAAAGAAGTATTAACAAGCTAAAAAATACTCTCCTAGATATTAATACATCCTAGTTATGATTTGAAAATAGTTTTAAGATTGCTTAATATACTTGAATACTGTAGACCTGCAATTAAATTATTTATAAAATAAAACATAAAAGATTCAAATGGCTAGTACTATGAAAGCAATAGAGTAGTTCAAAAAAGTAATTTAAAAATCAATCAAGCTACTAGTTTGATTAACAGGGAGATATTAGAGATTTTAATACTATAAAAGTTGTTAAAGTAATTATTGTATAGCTATAAAATATCCTAACACAAGTCTGTTAATATATACTCTATTTGTATTAATATTTGCTACTAGGAGCTGTAAACTAATATGATCCTACTATAACTTGGATAGAATACTTTCTAATATCTTTAGAAGTGATTAGTATGAATTGATCCTGGATTGATAAACGTTCTTGTACATAATTTCAGAAACTGTGCAGGGAAATATTTGTTCTAAATACTTGTCTTGAGAAAATCAAGTTCAATAATTGACTTCTTATATAGCTCTTAATTATATCTCATAATTGCCTTCTGGAAAGCTTAGAGATACTACAGATTTAATATTAAATTGTTGTTATAGTCGACTATAAAGATAAAAAATATTATATACGTTCAATTTTCATTTCCAGTATTTTACTAAGTATCTGAACATTAGTGTCTGCAGAGTTGGTCAAATCATAAAATTTTACAAAATTTTCTAAAAATAGTCTCTGCCATTTATATTTTACTATCTATTTTAATTCAACATATTTATTAATTTATTTGTTGACATTAAGTTCATTACTGACCACTTGGTTGTATCGGCTAGGGGTACAAAGACTTTCCGGAAACGACTGTACATATTTTCTATGTTAGATCGATGTAGTGCGCGAATACTCAGATGCGGGATATAAATATCGCAGTACCTCCCTAGCTTTAGACATCATCAAGCAACGGAGAAGAGACCTTAACAATATAATATTGTTCTTACAATTCTATTCTACTTTCTTGTGCTCTTAGTAGTCATAAATGAAATGAGTTTCTTCCGAGCCTTCCTAGACAAATCTCCGTCTATACGAATAAATCTTGATTGGCCTATAGAACCCTAAGTCTAAACCGGTTGTTTCCACCTAACAATCAGTAAGGATCAACGTTGACCTAGTCAAAGTGGGAGTTGAAAATTAGCACATTGTCGTTTAGGATAAACTCAGGCTGAGTTGAATACTACTGGATACTCAGAACATCTAGGACACATGAGACACAAGCAACTATTCATTTACGTTTAGATGTAGTGCTGATGCATCTGATACAGGGTTTTTTTTGCTGTTGTTTAGTCTTTATCGATACCTTATGCACCCTTGATATCTATATCTGTACATTTCATAAGACAATTACGACAGAGCCAGGAATACATGCAGATAATAGTAGTAGTTAGCAGATGTACTAAAATGGCCTACTTTGCTGGATTAGGCGGAACTGCTACTGCAAAGGATCTAGCTGCTGCCTTAGTGAAGAATGTATGGAAGTAACATGGCTTACTATCTGAAATTATGTCAGATATAGATTCACAGATTACAGGAAAGAGTTGGAAGTTCATATGTAAAGCATTGGACATAAAAAGCAAAAGGTTAACACTATACCACCGGCAAACTAACAGACACAGAGACTGTACCACTCAAGAGCTAGAAGGTTACTGGCAAAGTATTATCATCTACGATAATGATAATTGGTATCAACTCCTACTCTTCTCTGAACATGCCTAAAGCCACTCTGCTACCATTGCACATCGATTACTCAATTCTTCGTAAACTGTGGGTTTCGTCCAAAGACGGAATAGAGGAAAGAGCAGCAAAGACACAATATAGAGGCAACTCTTTATGCAAACTGGATAAAGACAATTCACAAATAAGCACGTTAACGACTTGAACAGAAATGAGATACAATGGTCAAGTACTATGATAGAAAGATCAAGTGATAACCAAACTTCAATCCAAAGATAAAGTAAGGTTGAATTCAAAAAATATTCGCACCTACGAAAAGTTGAAAAAACTGAGTAAAAATTATAAAGGCAATTCATAATCTTGGAAATGCAAGGGAGTCGTGCAACTAAGCTTAATATTTTGTATCATTGGAATAGACCATGAGTATTCTATGTTTCCCTATTAGAATCCTACAGGGGGTCGATACAAGCAGAGTAGCCGCTACCTACCTGGACACTTAAGGATATCGAGGGCAACATACAATGGGAAATAGAAAAGATTGTAAGAAGCAAGATACACTCTTACAGGAAAAGAGTTTGTGGCAGCTACCAGCAGATAAGAGATGTACGGTACTCCGTTAAATGACAAGGGTATTCTGAAGATGAGAACATTGTAAAACTTGTAACAGGCATGGATAATGCAAGGGAATTGGTGGAGTAATTCCACTACGATAACTCAGAAGTACCATGACGAGTAGAGGAAGGTCAGTGAAGATAAAGTTTTCCTACCCTTGACAAGCAAATGCTGAATATTTTTTATCCTGCTTTCATTGAGTCCTTAAATTTTGATGTTTAAGGTTTACTGTTTAATTTTTATTTTGTACCGAAGGGGAATTCGAGGCAAAGCCATAGAGAAGGGAGCTCATGTTAGGAGTACCCAATTCTGATAGCCTAGGAATATTCTAGGTAGGGTAACTTTACCTAAGATCAGAATTCTCAGTCTCCAACACACTACTCCAGCCCCGTTGTAGGGCTTGTACATTATCATAAACATTAACCTTAGTTGTGTTCTGTGACTATATAGTTACAAAATTAAAGCCACCAGACTAACACCTTATATGTCGCTACCATCTATTCAACTGAATGCTGCTCACAGAATATACAAGAGGAGACCTCTAGCGAGTGGTGGGAAGTAGAACAGAGTCAATCTGCCATCTACTTAGGGAGTTACTAGGCTTCAAATATGCTAGGAGTTGTCAACTGTGAAATTATGAATATCTTCGACAGAATAGCTCACCCTCTATGAGAAGGAGGTCATTTGAACATATTCTATCTATTAGTTGTTGAGCTGTTATACCTAGATGTCTTTGACTTTGGTATATATATAATTGCAACTTCATATTGAGACTGATGCTCTCAACAATGCAATAGACTATTGGACCCAGCATGGTTAGACTTGAGAACTCGGCTACAGGTCTAAAGACTCTGAGAATCAGATAATTACTACTGGAGATAAATAAGTCTTGCAGAAAGGAAATAGTAATTACCAGAGAGGGTATGATAGTTTACAGAGTGTCTAGGTATTCACATCTTTAAGAAATTGTTAGGCGGTAGCCTAAGTCAATCTTTTCAGTCGGACTAGGGCCTGAATCTTTGATCAGAGATTGTCTAGAAAGACTCGTTAAAGTAATAAAAGAATAAAAGTAAAGCTTCGTAATTTTGTAAACTGATTATATTGTTAAGGCCTCTTCACTGTTGCTTGATTGCTCTAACTAACCAAGAGACCTTAATCTACCAGTACTTAGTATCTCTATACTAACTTGTACCGAGGAGCTTTTAACTTTAGTCTCTACTAAGTGCAAACACTGTTTGATAGTAAATGTTCGTACACCACTTCAACCTTAATTGAGATGAGATATTTATCTTGAGAGGATAGCGTCCTATCTCCCAAAGATCTCTTTACAATCTCTAGGCTTGAAAGGACTAAGCATGTAAATGTAGTCCGAATGGCTATCATTCCAATCGTCCCTTCTGATCAAGAAGTAGCTAAGTTCATTGTCAGGAACTGGTGCATAATTAATAGATGCTTGCGTGAGTCTCGACTCCCCAGTATGATAGAAAGGCTTCATGCACCCCCAGTCTTCCAATCCAAGTATGGTTCCACTCGGACCTCCTGCCTCCAAGAGGGACTCCTATTGGAGTCGTCTGACATACACCTAATCTTGAATGGGTATTGGTAGTAGTTTGATAGCGCCAAATGTCTTATATCCAATTGATAGAAAACCCCTCAGTCAGCTATTCACCATTACCAGTGGCCTTATATGGTTTGCGGTCAGGGAGTTATGAATTAGAAATTATTGTTTTAATTCCTATATAGCTTTGCCGCAACCATCTTATTGAGTCACTTTGACCTCTATAGTCAGACGTGTGATATTACCACTATGCTAGATCTTATATGCCTCATATTAGCTCCCTCCTCTAAGGCTTCGCCTCGAACACCTTTCATTATAATCTTTTCATGACCCAATAAGGCCAGGGTAAAAAACCTTCCGTGTTTGCTTGGCCACGGTAGGAGAACCTTTTCCTCATTGTCCTGCTTCTGTCCCGCCTGGTATTTATAGATTATCTTTGTAGAATTCCTCCACTAATTCTTTGGCATTACTTATTCCCTTGGCTGGCTCCCAGGTGTTCTCATCTTCGGAACAACCTTGCCATTTTACCAGATACCGTAGTTCTTTTAACTGTCATTATCAGTCTTGTATTTTCTTTCTCTAAGTGCGGACCTCACTTCTTACAATTTTTTCTATTTCCCACTGAAGATCTTCTTCAATCTTTTCAGGTTCACGAGGCGGCTGCCTTTGGTTTTCGAAAACCAATTCGCGATAGGGTTCGAGTAGTGATACATGGAATACTGAGTGGATTTTCCACTAAGCTGATACATCGAGTTGGAAGCTTCAATTGCCATGCTTTTCCAGGATTCGAAAAGGACCACATAGTTTAAGACTAAGTTTCTTGGATTTTCGTTGCGTATGAATATTTTTCGCCTTTAGTATTACCTTGTCCGCAACCTTAAAGTCCAGTTATTAAGTCTCTTTTCAATGGTAGTATTTAGACATAGCTTAACAAGTTTTCTCTAGTGATTCCTTAGCTTGTTCGTATATCGTCTTGATCCAGTTCGCGTATAGTGAGGCACTGAGATTTTGGACTTCACGTTCTTTCATCCATTCGGTCTGGGAACGAAATCCGTAGTTTGCATAGAATGGAGACATTCCATGAGCGTTTGTCATTAAGGTATTATATGCATATTCCGCTAGTGGAAGCAATTGATACCAGTCGTCCAGATCATCATTGACAAAACTTCAAAGGTAACGTTCCAGCACTTGGTTGGTCCGTTCAGTTGGTCTGTCAGCTTGAGGATGATATACTGTCGACCTTCTTCTTTTGATATCCAAGCTCTTGCACAATGATTCCCAGAATTCCCCTGCAAACTTTGAATCCATATCCGAGATGATTTCGGTTGGTAAACCATGTAGTTTTCATACCTCTCTTACAAAAGTATTTGTGATGTCTTTAGCTGTCGCACTTTCTTGTAGGCCAAGGAAATGTGCCATTTTAGTGAACCAGTTAACTACTGCTATGATTTGGGTACATCCCTGAGACTCTGGTAGTTGAGTTATGAAGTCTACTGATATGGAGCTCCAAGCGGTATATGGCTTTTGTAGCAGTTGAAGGAGTCCATACTTAGTGGGTCTTGATAACTTATTATATTGGCACTAATCGTAAGACTTTACATAGTCGTTTACCCAGTCGGCTAGCCCTTCCCAGCAAAAGTCCTGCATAATTAATAGCCGGTTCCCCTCCTATTTCGCTTTGCTCATAGTCGGCCAAAGCAAATGTAACGCCAAAGCAAGTACAACACAACACAGAAAAAGGTTAATTGTTGTTAATAACTTATATTATGTCCATCTATTTATATAAACTAAAAAAGAAAATAACCCTTTTCAATGTTGCGTTGCACTTACTTTGGCATTACACTTGCTTTGGCCGACTATGAGCAAAGCGAAATAGGAGGGGAACAGGCTATTATTACAAAAGATTTTTCTTGTCCAAAGTGTCCGGCTATCTTTGCCTCATGGTAAGCTTCGGCAATTCTGGTATAAAGGGACTTTTTTTTTTTTTCTTTTTTTTTTAGTTTTTTATCATATATTCGTTGTTTAAGGTACAAGAACCTGCATGCAGCGCTAGCTATGGCAAAAATAAAACCTGTAAACAAGCGCGTCCCTCCTCCATCTGAGTCAAAAACCAAGAACCCCAAGCCCCTCTCGTATGGAGCCAACCGCACATCTCGCCCCGAATCAAGCCCCCCTTACAACCCAGACGAACTAAGCCCCAAGAGAAACCCAAAACAGGAAAAGCAGGAATCCCAAGGAAAAATCCCCACGGAAATCTCAGCCCGAAGGCACAAAGGAAAACCAAATCCACACCCACCAAACCATGCCCATAGCACGGCTGGCCGCTAAAAAGCTAATCCTAGATGGGGCCCAAGAAAGGACCAGGTGCACTGAGTAATGGTGTGACCCCCACCGAGGGGGAAACTTGACGAGGATGGAACCCGACCAACCGGAGACAGTGCAATACCAATCGGAGGGAGAGGAGCCAGGGCTAAGGCCCTCCAGAGAGAGGTAGCAGTAAGGTGCAAGCTCAGGGGAGCAGTAAGGTGCTAGCCGGGTGGCAGTAGGGTGCCGGCCAAAGGGGTGGTAGTAGGGTAACAGCCGGGGGGCAGTAAGGTGCCAGCTGGGGGACCTGTAGGGTGCTAGCCGAAAAGAATGGCAGTAGGATGCCGGCCGAGGAGGGTGGCAGTAGGATACCAGCCGAACGAACCGGGGGAGGAAGAGGGAGGGGTAGATCCAGATGCCGAAACAACTATCGGAAACGTGTTCGTGTCTTAACCAGTCGGTCTCCATTAATCCGCGGTGCCCACAGTAGACAAAGCCACCATAAAGGGCAGAGAGGAGGAGAGAGGCGAATTCGACCGTTGCCTGTTGAGAATACCAACCACCAACCCCCAGCCGTGGGACTAACCTGTACCAACCAGCGGGACAAAACAAGAGCCCAGCAGAGGGACTGACCCGAACCGACCAGAGGAAAGGAGAAGGAATCCAATGTAATCGCATACCGCAGACTGTATTCCCAGCTGTCTGTTAAAGGGAAAAAGGAGTAACCCGACCATACTGATGCTAAGCGAGGCTAAAGCAAAAGAGGAGAAGGAGAGAGACCCAGCGACGAGGACACCAGGAAGGAGCAAGGAGGGGTCTCATGAGGGCAGACCTCAAGAGAGAAAGCAGGAGAGAAGTTTTGCCGTTGTAAAAAGATAAAAGATGATCGCCTAGTCCCCCCGTAGGGGGAGGACGAGACGCCAAAAGTGGTGAGAATTCCTTGGTGTTGAGATTTCAATCACCGGAGGTGTAGTGGAGACGGTCGTTACTGGTATAGAGGGGCTGGTCCTTTGGCACATATAGGCGTTACTTATAGTACAGCAGGTCCTCGTTTATTGTCCAATCCTTTGGAAGTGATTTTCCATCATCTCGTAATTTTCTTAGTTTTTCTCTTTTGTCTTTCTAGTCTTAGTCCTTATTGATGGCTATGTGTATTGCCGCTAGGAAGTTCGGATTAAATGTCTTCATGCTTGGTTTCGATAATATAGTCTTAGACATTAATACTTTCTCCTGTATTTCGTCTAGACTGTACCAGTATTCGTTGTCGCTAGCCAAAGCCTAAAGGTGGGTTATGACTGGTTCCTGTTCTTTGACAATCAGGGTCTGTACAGTGATATCTGTACTTCCGAATCCTGCATTACCTCTTTCTATGTCGTCAAGCTGGTACATCTCCATCAGATCTACGGTATTGATTTTTTCAACTATAGGTTGGACAACTTGATTACCTGCTCTGATTTGGTTGTCCAGATCCTTATGATTGAATAGAAGGACTTGTAATTCGCCTCTATAATCCGCGTCGATGACTCCAGCTCCTGTGGAGATTCCGCTTCTAACTGCACGACTACTCCTAGGTGCTATTCTGCCATATATCCCTTCTGGCAGCTTAACTGTGATGTTTAACTTTATTAATAGTTGTCCCATCTTGGGTACTATCACATAGTCTATAGCATATAAATTGTGTCCTGCTGCCATTCTGGAACCTTTTGTCGGCATTTGTGCTTTTGAATTCATTCTTCTGACCTGGATCGCTGTCTTGTCTGATGGTAGATGTTGGCTTATGTTGCTCTTTGGGTTCCAAACACTGAGGTCTTTCTGTTACTTGGAAGACTTAGTATTCTGGAGCATCACAATCCTTATTATAATTTTATCTTTTTCCGCAATTACCACTAGTGAAACCCGAATTTCCTCAGTCTCGACGTATTCTGGTGTCAAAATTGTTTGTTCGCGATGCGTAGCTCCCTATTCATAACGGTACTCCGGCTGTCGACTTAGTACATCTGGCTTGCCTCCTATGGTTCCTGGGGGATAGACAATTTTAAAATCGTAGTCAACCAATTTTTAGGCCTATCAGATTTGTCTGCTACTCTACACCTTTGACGTGAGAAAGTACTGCAGATTTTAGTGATTGGTATATACTATAATTGATTTCTCAGTACCAATTAAATAATACTGTCATTCTTTAAAGGCTTCCAGAATTGCCAGAAGTTCCTTATCGTGTATCTTGTAGTTCCGCTCTGCGGTGTTCAACTTTCTTGAGTGGAAAGTTACGGGATGTAGCCTT
Organism: Tuber indicum; assembly: GCA_006112555.1. Taxonomy (NCBI): domain Eukaryota; kingdom Fungi; phylum Ascomycota; class Pezizomycetes; order Pezizales; family Tuberaceae; genus Tuber; species Tuber indicum. Next base: position 134,299 of record VBSK01000390.1, on the reverse strand, counting down.
TTGTCTAAAAACTGAGATAGCACGCAACCTAGTGCGAAGTCACTCGTGTGGGCTTTGACAACTGTTTCTCAATCCAGACAAAAGTGGTGTAGTATTGGAGCTGTTGTGAATTTGAGCATTAAATCTTTGAAAGATGTGTCTTGTTCGGGCCCCCACTTGAAATCCTTTAGATTTTGTTTCAGCGTTTCCGTTATCAGTCCGCAGATGGCCAAGAAGCTTTTAGTAAACCATTCGGTAGAAATTAGCAAATCCAACAAAAGTTTGTACTTCTTTTACCGACTTCGGTGGTATTCATTCTATGATTGATTCCACCTTGCAGTTACTCAAGGATACTCCTTTTACTGCTACTATGTAGCCTAAATATTCAACAGATTCGACATGGAATATTGATTTCTTAACCGATATGGCAAGTTAGTATTCTTGGAGCTGTTTTAGAACTTTCTTGACTAGTGTTATGTGGTCGGCCTCGTTGTCTAAGTAGATTAATATGTCGTCCAGATAGCAGACCACTCCTCGATCAAGGAACTTGTGGGGCACTTCGTTCATCATTTTTTAGAACGTCACAGGTGTGTTTACCAACCCAAAAGGCATTACATTATACTCGTAATGTCTATATCGAGTTCAAATAGCTGTTTTCCACTCCTCGCCTTGTTTCATTCTGATAAGGTGATATCATCCTTCAGGTCAAGTTTGGAGAATATTTTCGCTCCAGCTACCTGGTCTCGTAGCTCTGACATTTGGGGTAGAGGGTGTTTGTTGATGATAGTTAGCTTATTTAGGTTTCGGTAGTCCACGACGAGCCACAATTTACCATCCAGCTTAGGAACAAACAGGATGTGTGCTCTGTAAGGCGATTTACTTGATAATATCTTGCCTTGAGCCAACATCTCTTCCAAGTATTCCCGTAACACTTTTAGCTGTTTGGCTTATAAAGGATATACTGGTCCCCATGGTTTGCCCTTTTCCTCATTTATCTTGATTTCGTGAACATAGGTTTTTGTGCGGCGGTAACTTGGCTGATGTCTGTGGTAGGAAGACCTTTCGGCACTTGTGATACACTCGTGGTACGGAGGTTAATTGGACTGTCTCTTAATCATCTCTCGTACCGATCCTTCCTATCCTCACTACATCTTTATCCATTGCTACCGTTTCGTCATATTCGAACATTTCTGCGATCCCCTCATCTTCCTCCGCATAATTCTCGCAGCATTTTGTGTTGAAGGACCATTTTTCGGAGTCTTCAATACTAGATATTGGGTGGTTGGTTTGCTACCAACCAAATGGTATAATCATGTCATTGATTCCCAGCTTGGCAATCTCGCATGTTACTTCAGAAAGGTACTTGTTTCGCCCGATTTCAAGCATAAGAGGATAGGTATAAAATTTTCCTCCCGAAGGGGCTGCAGCACCGTCAAAGCCATAAATCTTTACAGCTTCTGGTCTTTCGTAAAGGGTAATGGATGTTGTTGAACTAACATTTGGTTTATAACAAAGACATTAGATTCTGAGTCTAACAGAACCATGATCTTTAGTCGTTTGCAATGGATAAAATGGTTCGCACTGCCTCCTAGATATGTATAGCATTTTAGTAGCGGTGCATATAATTTGCGCCTCTGGGGCTGACCCCATTCATCATCGTTTTTTCGTTTATGCATAGTGTAATTAGGGTGTTTGTTACGATGCCCACATAGTTTCGACCATTTACGTCTCCTCAGATAAACTATCTTTTGTTAGCATTTTTTAATAAGATAGGAATAATACGTAGCCTTTGGCATTTCACCAATACACTTTTGTGCAAGAACAGTTTTCTGAATAAATGCAAAAATTTTCCTTTTTTATTAAATTTTTTTTTTTTTTTTTTTTTTTTTTTTTTTTTTTTTTTTTATGTGTGGCTCTGGTTGCCACCAAGTCTGAGGTGAGGTGAGCTGAGGTCCGGTTGCCTGGCTTAGAAAATTTTTGGTGTAGTTTTCCGGTTGCCGCGCAGGGATTAATGCCAACTGCAACTGGTTTTCCACCCTTAATTTCCGGTTAACAAGCCATAAATGGGGCCTCGTCTCGCACTCTTTTCTGCTCCTTAGGCTCTAGGTTTCGGGAGCGGTCCTCTGTGCCATCTACCTCCTTAACCACTCTAGGAGGAGTAGGGAGGCCTGGAGGCTCTATGGCTAAGGTCCTAGCCACTCTGGCTCTGGCAGTTTGGTGCATGGTGTCGGCAGCTAGTATCCTCCTCACCCTAACCTCCAGGGTGAGCTGAGTAATCACAATCGTAGATTGATTTCCCAAAAAGAAAATTAAAATTTCCAAAAGGTGAAATTAATTTCCAAAAAGGAAAATAATTTTCGAAAAAAAAACTTAGGAAAAATTTCACCCCTTTTCAAAATTAATTTTGTATCGCTTCCTGCCTGCCTTTGTGAATGCTTTCCTAGAATGTTTCTCAGGATCAGGGATGCGCATAACTTTCCAACCTGTCATTCTTAGGGAGGAAGTATACTGTCCGCTTGTGTCCACTATTCTAAGTTAATAAGGTCTTATGGACTTAGAGAGAACGATACTTTAATAAATTTTCTCCAGTGGTTTCCCACACTGCGACCAAAGGGAGTTCGCGATTTCCATTCCTATTCCCGAAGGACCCAGACTACCCAAACACCAAAGCATTTAGTACCATAATAACCCCCTGTCATTTCTTCATCTTCTCCCAACTCCCATATTCGGTTAGCTGTCTGGACTCAGCGTTTTGATAGTGGCCTCTTCGGTCGATTCATAGCCGCTACTGATTTTGACCTTTTAACTCTCATTTTTATCGGGCCGTGAGAGACAGTAGCTGTAGACATTTGAATGTCACCCCAGCAGGTTTTGTAGTCATAGTTGTGCTTTCCGCACCTCGTAGAAATACCTTTTCCCTTCCAAGTATCTACTACTGATTGAGGTATTCCTTTCTGTGCCTCCTTCTAGTTACAGTGGGTTATCACAGGTATTCCTCCTAAGTGTTTATTTGGAGTTGGTCGTTCTCTCTCTCTTTTTCACTTCTTAGAGGCTCCTCCTCCCTTTATCTATTTTTCGAGTTTATCCTAGGTTGTCTTGTCTTTTCTTGAATACATCTTTTCTCCTCGATCCTTTGTCGATTTGGAAGTCAGTCCATGCAGTAATGTTTTTGAATACTGCAATTCTTCTTCCAAATGGCCATACTTTATCAACGCCCTTTCCCATTCTTTGTCAGTGTCATATTTTTTATATGATAGATAGCGTAGAATATCGGGTGTGAGCTTCTGTTCAACAGTTATTCTCAATGAGGCTCCAGTCATGCATCCCCAGATGTTGAGATTATGCATAGCACCCATGAAGTTTTGAATGTCTCCTTCGTACTTGATCTTATCCATATCTCGGATAGCTTGTCATGCCGCTTCGAAGGGGGCAAAACGATCAATCATTTCATGTTCAAATCTAGACCATTTCTTTACACCATGGTCTTGTTCTTCACCTTGCAAGCTATCCATAGCGAGTCGGTACCAGATGGTAAAAGGGACTACCTTTTCACCCTTTGACCTTCCTGAGGCGTATATGACACTTTCCTGATTTTTCTCGCTTATTCTGAGATTTTGTTCGAAATAGTTGATACATTGTGTCAACAACACATGTACATCTTGATGCTATTTTCCGGCAGAAGGTGGTGGGGGGTCTGCTGGTTATTTATTATTTTACGCTAATGCTTCCACCAACACATTGACCATTTCAGTCTGTTTTGGAGTCATGTCTCTAGACCTTCAGAAAGGATTTCGTGCAGATCCACCACCTCTGCCACCGTCACTACTGCTATCATTATCAGGGTTATCTGGATCAGATGGTGTATCAACAGGGGGTGGATCTCCGTCCTTCCATTTTCCTTTCGCTTTTCTATTTGATGGTCTATTTGGAGTAGACTCACTATCTGACGTCTCTACCGTCACATGTCTTTCTTTTCTTGAGGGAGAACCTTTGAACGTCGCGTCATCTAATGCCTTTATTTTTTCTTTTAGGATTCCCAACAAATCACTGTGTCAGTCGGTAAATCTTTGTTGTGTTATGAGTTGCACTGACATTCTTTCTTCACGCTTTTTTTCTATTTTTTTTCTATATGATATATTCATTGTTAAGGTACAAGAACACGCATGCAGTGCGAGCTATGGTGGAGACAAAACCGTAAACACATGCGTCCCTCCTCCATCTGAGGCAAAAACTGAGAACCCTAAGCACCTCCGGTATGGAGCCAACTGCACATCTCGCCCTGAATCAAGCCTATCCTTACAACACAAGCGAACTCAGTTCTAAGAGAAATCCAAAACGAGGAACGCAGGAAGTCCAAGGAAACATTCCCCTGGAAATCTCGGCCCGAAGGCACAAAAGAAAGACCAAACTCATACGTACCAGTAACGCCCATAGCAGACCTGGCCACCCTGAGGCTAACCCAAAAGAGCCCCAAACAAAACAGGAGCCAGGCACGCCAGGGCCAGGAACGGTGGCAACAGAACACCCACGCAAAGCCGCGCTAGCGAAGGAGGAAGGGATGGTGCCGACCGGCCTGAGACAGTGCAATACCGACCGGAGGCGGGAGACCAGGGCTGGGGTCCCCACAAGGAAACGAGTGGCATTAAGGTGCCAGCTAGGAGGGTAGCAAGGTGCTAGCTTAAGATAGGAGCAGTAGGGTGCCAGCCAGGTGTGGAGAGGAGGAAGTAGGGTACCAGCCGAACGAGTCGAGGAGAGGAGAAAGGAGGGGTAGACCCAGATGCTGAAACAACTATTGAATATGTCTTCGTGTCTTAACTAGGCGGTCCCCTATGACCTCCAACACCCAAGGGTACCAGAGCACCCATAGAGGGCGGAGAGGAGGGGAGTGGCGAAATCGACTGTAGCCTGTTGAGAAAACCAACCACCAACTGCCAACCGTGGAACTGACATGTACCTACCAGCGGGACAAAACCCACACCCAGTAGAGGGACTAACCCGAACCGACAATAGAAAAGGAGAAGGAATCTATCATAATCGCGTACCTTGAACCGTATTCCCAGCCTTCTGTTGTAGGGAAAAAGGAGCCGCCCGACCGTGCTGATGCGAAGCGAGGCTATAGTAAAAGCGGGGAAGGATTGAAAACCAACATCTTGAGATGTCGGACAGGACGAGGGATGGGCTCAAGAGGGTAGACCTCAAGAGAGAAGGCAGGAGAGGAGTTCTACTAAGGTGGAAGGATAAAAAGTGATAACCTAGTCCCCCCCCTATGGGGAGGACCAGACGCAAAAAGTCGTGAAAATTCCTATGGTGTTGAGATTTCAATCACCGGAGGTGAAGTGAAGATGGTCGGTGTATTCTTCCTTCGCGCTTTTTGTTTTTCTTTTTTTTTATATCATATATTCATTGTTAAGGTACAAGAACTCACATGCAGCACTAAATATGGCGGAAACAAAACCGTAAACACACGCATTCCTCCTCCGTCTGAGGCAAAAACCAAGAACCCCAAGCCCCTCTGGTATGGAGCCAACAGCACATCTCGCCCTGAATCAAGCCTATCCTTATAACCCAAGCGAACTCAGTTCTAACAGACACCCAAAACAAGGAAAGCAGGAAGCCCAAAGAAAAATCCCCCCCGAAATCTTGGCCTGGAGGCACAAAAGAAAGACCAAACTCATATCCACCAGGAACGCCCATAGCAGACCTGGCCACGTAGAGGCTAACCCAAAAGAGACCCAACAAAACAGTAACCAGGCACACCGGGGCCAGGAACTCTGGCAATGGAGTGCCTCCGCAAAGCCATAGTAGCCAAAAGGAAAGGATAGCGCCAACCGGCCTGAGACAGTACAATACCGACCGCAGGCGGGAGACCAGTGCCGGGGTCCCCATAAGGAAACGGATAGCAGTAAGGTGCCAGCTAGGGGAGCTGTAACGTGCTAGCTTAAGAGAGGAGGAGTAGGGTGCCAGCCGGGCATGGAGAACGGGTAGTAGGGTACCAGCCAACTGAAACAAGGAGAGGAAGAAGTAGGGGTAGACCGAGATGCCATAACAACTATCGGATACGTGTTCGTGTCTTAACTAGGTGGTCCCCCATGACCTCCAACACCCAAGGGTATCAAAGCACCCATAGAGGGTGGAGAGGAGGGGAGCGGAGAAATCGACTGTAGCCTGTTGAGAAAACCAATCACCAACCCCCGACTGTGGGACTGACCCATACCTACTAGCGGGACAACACACAGACCTTGTAGAGGGACTAACCCCAACCGACAACAGAGAAGTAGAAGGAATCCATAGTAATCGCGTACCACAAACCGTGTTCCCAGCCGTCTGTTGTAGGGAAAAAGGAGCCGCCCGACCGTGCTGATGCTAAGCGAGGCCAGAGTAAAAGCGGGGAAGGAGAGGAACCCAACATTCATCGAAACTAGGAAGGAGTGGGGAGGATCTCAAGATGGTAGACCTCAAGAGAGCTGGCAGGAGAGGAGTTTCACCGTGGTGGAAGGATAAAAAGTGATGACCTAGTCCCCCCCCTAGAGGGAGGACCAGATGCGACAGATTCTGAGAATTCCTGTGGTGTTGAGATTTTAATCACCGGAGGTGTAGCGGAGACGGTCAGTGTATTCTTGCTTCGGGCTTTTTTTTCTTTTTTTTTTCTTTTTTTTTTATGATATATTCATTGTTAAGGTACAAGAACTTGCATGCAGTGCTAGCTACTGTAAAAACAAAACCGTAAACACACGCGTCCCTCCTCCGTCTGAGGCAAAAACTAAGAACCCGAAACCCCTCTGGTATGGAGCCAACCACACATCTCGTCCTGAATCAAGCCTATTCTTACAACACAAGCGAACTGAGTTCCCATAGAAACCTGAAACAAGAAACGCAGGAAGTCCAATGACAAATCCCGCCATAAATCTCAGCCCGAAGGCACAAAAGAAAACAACCCAATAACCCACCAGACCCGCCCCAAGCAGACCCGGCTCGCTCAAAAGCTTACCCTTACATAACCTGCCCCAAAATATCAGGTGCGTACCATGATGGTACCGTAACACCAAAAACAGTGGGAGGCGAAGGTAGAGGATGGTTCCAACCAGCCCGAGGCAGTGCAATACTGGCCGAAGGAAGGGGGCAAGGGCTAGAGCCCCCTAGAGTGAGGAGGAAGTAAGGTGCCTGCTGGTAGAGCAGTAAGATACTAGCTTAAGATTGGGCAGAAGGGTGCCAGCCATGCCTGAGGAGGGGGTAGTAGGATACCAGCCGACCGAGCCAAGAAGAGGAGAGAGGAGGGGTAGAACTAGATGCCGAAATAACTATCTGATACCTGTTTGTGTCTTAACTAGGCCGTCTCCTAGGACCTCCAACACCCAAGGGTGCCAGAGCACCCATAGAGGGTGGAGAAGAGGGGAGTGGCAAAATCAACCGTAGCCTGTTCAGAAGACCAACCACCAAACCCTGACCGTGGGACTGACCCGTACCCACCAGCGGGATAAAACCCGGACCCAGCAGCGGGACTAATCCAAACCGATAAGAGAAAAGTAGAGAGAATCCATGGTGATCGCGTACCGCAAACCGTATTCCCAGCCGCCTGTTGTATGGAAAAAGGAGCCACCCGACCGTGCTGATACTAAGCGAGGCTACAGCAAAAGCGGGGAAGGGGTGAGAACCAACATCTCGAGATGGAGGAAAGGGGGAAGGATGGGCTCCGGAGGGTAGACCTCAAGAGAGAAGGCAGGAGAGAAGATCCACCATGGCGGAAAGATAAAAAGTAATGGCCCAGTCCCCCGCCTAGGGGGAGGAGCACACGCGAAAGATCATGAGAATTCCTGTAGTGTTGAGATTTCAATCACCAGAGGTGTAGCGGAGACGGTCGGTGAAATATTCTTCCTTTGGGCTTTTTTTTTTTTTTTTTTTTTTATATCATGTATTTATTGTTTGGTTAAGGTACAAGAACGTGCGTGCAGCGCTAGCTATGGCAGAAACAAAACCCAAAATCAAATAACTAACAAAAGAAAAAACAAAACCAGTTCCTCCGATGGCGTCCAATAACCAACGCATTGCCTACACAGGACTCATAAAGAAAAACTACTAACTAACTAGTATCGTAACGGAAACAAATCAAAAAACTCATAATAACAAGTAATAAAATTAAACAGGAGACCTTCCACCACTTAGACTATTTGGCAACCCAGCCAACGACGACCGTGGCGAGGTAGGAAGGGAAAGAGAGGGGGAAAGAGAGGGCTGGAGGGGGGCATATTGTGCATACATGACGGGGGGGAAACCAGTTCTGGTAGCGGTGAGGTAGCGACCGAGGCCAACAAGTATTGGGATCGAGGTCCATAGAGGAGAGTCACGTCCAATATCCGTTATCCCGTGGAGGTGGCGACGGCGGGCGGCAGACTTGACAGAACAAAACCGGAGGGCATGCTCGATCCTCTCGTCCCCTTCCTCGCAACAGGGGCAGAGGGGAGAGGGGTCGGTATTGTGCCATGAGGGGTGGGCAGCTAAGTCGCTCTTGCCAGCGCGGATCTGATGGAGCTGGCCAGAAAGGAAATGCCCCAAGCCCATAAAGGGGTGCGGGCGTAGGGTGGGGCCGAAGAGGTAGTAAGGTGTAGGAGGTGAGAGGAGGCGCCACGAGGTGAGGAGTTGCTCACGGCATCGGGCCTTGAGCGAAGCATAGAGGGCAGGGGCCCCAAGTGTGGCTACCTGTAGGAGAGGTAATAGGAGAGGGTTTGCGGGAGGGAGGGGGTCACTACGGTTGCCGATAATGAAGTGAATGCGGTGGGCGACTGCATTAGCAGGGAGGTGACGTCGGTTGGGTGGGAAGGGCGGTTTGGTGAACCATCTGAGGGGGGAGTAGTTGGGGCCAGCCCAAGGGTAGCGGCCTCGGACAGAACCAGGGAGATGGAGGGAGTCAGGTGCCCAGAAAGGGGACGTAGTTGGGACAGAGTGGTCCAGGGGGGCGGATGCCGGGTTGATTTCACGTGGCAGGCAGAAGAGACAGACTGCCACTAGACGTTGTAGGTGTTTGATTAGTGGGTCGATAGGAGAGAGGGAGGCCACACAGGCGAGAATGGCCATGTTGGTAGAAGCGAAGCAGTTTGTAACCCGCCTTTGTACCCGGTGCCAGAACGCTCTCATCTTGTCAAGCATTTTGAAGTTGAGGGAGAGCAGGTCACAACAGTAGAGGAGGATGGGGCGGACCAGGGAGAAGGCAAGGCGGTGGCATAGGTGTCGGGCAAGACCCTTCCCTGGCCGCGACAGGTGGTCTATTGTAGCGAGAGCAGCTTCAGCCAGGGCGAGGCGTCTGGTGAAATGGGAGGAGGTGGCTCGGTCCAACGCAGGAGTCGCGGGTTCTAGCCAGTAGCCCAACCACTGAAGTACTTGGACCGGTGTGTAGAGCACGGAGTCTACTGAGACGGGGAGGGCGGAGGGGGGCCCCTCTCTGTTGGTATTAGGCGGAGACAACCGGTATAGACTTCTGGTTGTCTAGGCCAATCGGGATTCTTTCGTGTTGACGGAGATTTGTCTAGGAAGGCTCGGAAGCAACTCGTTTCGTTTATGACTACTAAGAGTGCAAGAATGTAGGATAGAATCGTAAGAACAATATTATATTGTTAAGGTCTCTTCTCCGTTGCTTGATGATGTCTAAAGCTTGCGAGGCACTTCGATATTTATATTCCGCGTCTGAGTGTTCCCGGACTACCTCTATCTAATATGCAAAATATGTACCTCTTTAAATCTAATGTCCGACGTCGAGTTCTCCAGGACGGTGCGAACACCGGGAGACACTGAAAACCATCACACCATCTTCGGTAATTACTATTTCCTGCCTGGGAGACATACTTGTCACCAGTAGTAATTATCCGATCCTCAGAGTCTGTAGACCTGTAGCCGAGTTCTCAAAGCGAACTCTGTTGGCTCCAATAGTTCTTTTCGTTATCAAGAGGATCAGTCTTGATACGAGACTGCATCTGTAGATATGCCGGAGCCGATGACTTCTAGTTGTGATAACTCAACAACTAACCGATAGAATTCATTCCGAGGACTCTCTTCTCGTAGAGGAGAGGCCATTCTATTGAATAGTCTCATAATTCCTCGGTCGGCTACTCCAGATTGTTCTATGTAGAGGGGGTGGACCTTCGTGTTGTGTTGTTTGTAAATCCCGCAACAGCGGTACACCTCTTATCAGAGTTGCAACACTCCTCGAAGCTCGTGGGCTTCTTTGGTAGTGTTTCCAGGAGCTCTAGACTCTTTCTAATCGTCGAAGGGTGGATGTGAATTCATTGGTTCGTTATTCCGAAACTCCTAACATTCATCTCATGACTTTGTGTGAAAACGTCCCGTTACTTACAGTCTATGCCAAAGATGTCATATCTTTGAAGCCTTGTAACTCCCTGAGTAGTTGACCGATTGACTTCGTTCTACTTCCCTGGTTTAGCCAGAGGTCCCCTCTCGTATATCCTGCGAACAGCATTTGGTCGGACGGACGGCTGCGACGTATACGGTGTTATTCCGACAACTTCAATTCTGTGACCATATAGTCACAGGACCCAACTAAGGTTGATGTGTATGATGACGCGCGGGCCCCGTTAGGGGGCCGGAGGGCGGTGTTGGAGACTAAGATTCTCGAACTCAGGTAAAGTTACCCTACCTAAGGTACCCCTAGGCTATCGGAATCGGGTACTCCTAACATGAGCTCCCTCCTCTAGGGCTTCGCCTCGAATGCCCCTTCGGTACAAATATAAAAATTAAACATTAAATTTTAAATATTAAATAATAAACCTTAAACATTAATCATTTAAGGACCCGATGAAAGCAGGGTAAAAAACCTTCCACGTTTGCTTGTCCACGGCAGGAAAACCTTATCTTCATCGTCCTTCTTCTGCCCGTCGTGGCATTTCCGGATTATCGCGATGAAATTCTTCCACCAATTCCCTCGCATTATCCATTCCCGTCGCAGGTTCCCAAGTGTTCTCATCATCGGAACAGCCCTGCCAATTAACAAAGTACCATAGCTCGCGCATCTGTTGTTAGCGGCCACGGACTCTTTTCCTTTAAGAGCGTATCTCACTTCTTACAATCTTTTCTATCTCCCTTTCTAGGTCACCTTCGATATCTTCGGGTTCCCTGGGAGGTTGTTGTCGGTCTGCTCGTACCGACTCTCTGTAGGATTCTATAAGAGAAACATGGAATACTGGGTGTATATTCCAACGATCCGATATGTTGAGTTTGAATGCCCGGCTTCCTCGGTTTTCCATAATCAGGAAAGGTCCATAAAGTTTTGTGCTTAACTTTTTGGACTTCCAGCGGGTGCGAATATTCTTTGGTTTTAACATTACTTTATCGCCAGGTTTGAAGTCTAGTTGTTGCTTGGCCTTTCTATCATAACATTTGGCCATAGCTTCTCGTGTCTGTTCGAGTGATTGCCGTGCTTGCTCATGAATCGTTTTTATCCAGTTCGCGTAAAGGGTTGCTCCTGGATGATGAGCTTCGCGCTCCTTCATCCATTCCATTGGAGGATGGAACCCATAGTTTGCGTAGAATGGGGTCATTCCGTGTGCATTGGTTGCCGAGTTGTTGTAAGCATGTTCGGCTAAGGGTAGGAGCTGATAACAATCGTCCTGATCGTAATTTACAAAACTTCGTAAGTAACCTTCCAGCACTTGGTTGGTTCGTTCAGTTTGTCCGTCAGTTTGTGGATGGTATGCAGTTGACATCCTCCTTTTTATATCCAATGCTTTACACAATGATTCCCATAATTCTCCAGCAATCTTCGAGTCCATATCCGAGACAATCTCTGATGGTAAGCCGTGTAGCTTCCATATTTCCTTCGTGAAGGCGGTAGCAACATCTTTCGCAGTCGCCGTTCTCTCTAATCCGATGAAATAGGCAATCTTAGTGAACCCATCAACCACTACCATTATTTGGGTACATCCTTGACTTTGCGGTAACTGTGTTATAAAGTCCACAGATATGGATGCCCAAGCTGCATCTGGTATTGATAGTGGTTGAAGTAGACCATACTTCGCGTGACGTGGTGAGTTGTTGTGTTGACAGTCGTCACAAGACCGTACATAATCATTTACCCAATTTGCCAGACCTTTCCAATAAAAATCTCGCATGATGATTTCGAGGGTTTTTTCTTGTCCGAAGTGTTCGGCAATTTTTGCGTCATGACACCCTTCGGCTATTGTGGTATAAAGGCTTTGGTTGTTTGGTACGAATAGTCTTTGTTTATAGTAAAGCAAATCATCAGTTAGGGTCCAATCCTTTGGGAAAGGTTTGCTGTTGTCTCGGAATTTTTCCAACTCTTTTCTTCGCTTCAGCCATTCCTTATCACCTGGAATGGCCTTCTGAATCAGCTCCAAAAATTCGGGATTGAATTTCTTTAATTCTTTGCGGGCTAGTATAGTACTAGTCATGAGGGTTCGTTCGGGTATTTTGGATACGTCATACCTGTGTTTATTCTGATCCTTTTGATGCATGGAGCTGGCTGACTACTGGTTCAATATCTTGGATAGTCATAGCTCTTGTAGCAATATCTATGCTACCGAATCCCGTCGTTCCTCTTTCTGTTTCGTCCAGGCTATCTATTTTCATCATATCAGCGGTATTAATCTTTTCTATCACTAGTTGGGCAATAAGGTCCCCTTCTTTGATGTGACAGTCCGTGTCTCGATGGTTGGATCGTAGAACTTTGAGTTCTCCGGTGTAATCCGCATCAATTACTCCGGCACCTGTTGAGATCCCGCTTTTAACGGCTAACCCGCTTGTGAGAGCAATTCTTCCGTATGTTTCAACCGGTAGTCCTACTGCTATACCGGGTCCGACTATTAACTGTCCCCTTGCCGGGACTATATCTTCTTGCAGAGCGTAAAGATCATGGCCTGCTGCCATTCTTGAGCCCTCGGTTGGAAGCCTTGCTCTTGTGTCTAACCTTTTGACCTGAATAACGGAATTGGGATCATTCCATTTGGGCTCCTGTTGGATGTCATCTGCACGTATATCGCCTTCAGGGTTTCCTGCAAGTAAGCAGATTTGAATTTCCCGCATCTTAGTTCTTGTAACTGAACTGATTTGGAAATGTTCGGGCTTCAAGATCGCTTGTTCGCGATGTGCAGCTCCCTCCTCAGGACGGTACTCTGGCCGTCGACTGAGTGCATCCGGTTTTCCACCTCTGGTGCCTGGGCGGTAGACGATTTTGAAATTGTAATCTGCGAGCTTTTGTGCCCAGTGGATCTGGCGACCGCTCCAGACCTTTGAGGTGAGGAAATATTGGAGGTTTTGGTGCTCGGTGTAGACAGTAACCGGTTTTTCAGTTCCAACCAAGTATTGGCGCCATTCTTTGAATGCTTCTAGGATCGCTAATAGTTCTTTATCGTGGATCTCGTAATTCGGCTCCGCTGAGTTCAGTTTGCGGGAATGAAATGCCACTGGATGGAGTCATTTTTCCACGACCTGCGATAAGACGCATCCTAAAGCGAAGTCGCTAGCGTCTGTTTCCACGACCGTTTCTCTTTCGGGAAAGAAATGGTGTAGAATAGGGACTGAAGTGAATCTTCTCTTAAGTTCTTGAAAAGCTGCCTCTTGTTCCGACCCCTACCGGACCTTTTTCGGATCGCCCTTCAATGTTTCCGTGATCGGAGCACAGACTCTAGCGAAGTTTTCTATAAAGCGTCGGTAAAAATTCGCAAATCCTTGGAAGTTCTGGACTTCCTTAACCAACTTGGGTGGCTTCCAATCCAATACGGAGTCCACCTTTCGGGTGCTCATAGACACCCCATCAACGGCTACTATGTAGCCTAAAAATTCCACCTCTTTCACGTGGAAAAAAGATTTTTTAATTGAAATTGCGAGTTGGAAATCCGCTAGTTTTTGCAGAACCTTTTTTACCAACTCAATTTGTTCTTTCTCAGTCTTTGAATAGATGAGAATATCGTCAAGGTAGCAGACAACTCCTTGGTCAAGATGTTCTCGGAGAACTTCGTTCATCATATCCTGAACCATTGCCGGAGCGTTGGCTAATCCAAACGGCATTACCTTATATTCGTAGTTTCCATATCGTGTTCGGAAGGCCGTTTTCCATTCATCCCCTTCTTTTATCCGAATCAGGTTATAACCGTCTTTTAAGTCAATTTTTGAAAAGATGGTTGCGCCTGCTACTCGATCACGTAGTTCCGACATTAGAGGTAGTGGGTACTTATTTAAGATAGTAATCTTGTTTAAGTTTCGGTAATCCACTACTAAACGTAGTCGACCATCAGCTTTTGGTGTGAAAAGGATTGGTGCACCAAATGGTGATTGACTTCGTTTAATTTTCCCTTGTCGGATCATATCATTGAGATATTTGCGTAGGAGTTTAAGTTGTTTTTTGGATAAGGGATATATGGGCCCCCAGGAGGGTTTCGCTCCATGAACTAGCTTGATCTCATGATCGAATGTTCTTCTCGGTGCTAACTTCGCTGCAGTTTGCGGTAGGAACAGTTTCTTGAATTTCCAGTATTGTTTAGGGAGGGAGTCGAAGTTGACCTCATTGGGGTCTTCGATAATTCCGATTCGTCCAATTTGAATCGCGTTCTCATCCCACGCTACCGATTCGTCGTATTTGAACATATCTGCAATTCCTTCGTCTTCTTCTTCCAAACAAGTAGTTTTACATTTAGGGTCTTCGAATTCCCAGTTATCGGGATCCCCAATATTCGACAAGGGGTGTTCTGAATGCCACCACCCAAATAGGATAATCATTCCATAATCTCCAGCTGCTGCGATTTCGCACGCAACTTCGGACAAGCGTTTATTGCGTCCAATTTCAAGCCATAGTAGACGCGTATAAAATTTTCCTCCTGATGGAGACGGTACTCCATCAAAGCCTTGAATTGTGACCGGATTCGGTCTCTCTGTGAACGGAATTTTCAATTCCTTAACGAGGTCTTTGTTGATTAGGAACACGTTGGATCCTGAGTCTAACAGAACACGGATTTTTATCCTTTGTCTATTTGGATTCAAAATATGAATATGAGCATATCCCTCGGGACAGCCATATCGTGTGGGTTTTGGCACGTCAAACGCGCGTCTCTTTGGATGAGGGGTCGAACCGTGGTCTTTTCATTTCGACATGTCTGAGGTTTGATAACAACTAGGATGTTTGTTACCGCGCCCGCGCAGTTTCGACCATTCAGGTCTCCTCAGACAAACTGGTTTCCTATTAACAAAGAAAATCCTAAATCCCTACTCGGCGTTTCACCGATACACTTAATAGTGCAAGACCAGTTCTTAGGCTGGATACCTCTCCTTTCTCTCATACTTAGGGCCTTGGTGGTATCGAGGTTGGTTTTTTTTGCGAAACCTATTGTTCCTTTCCATTCCTTTTCCCTTAAGGATTGGTTTGATCTTCCAACCAGAAACAGCTGTGTGTGCAACATAGAGGTATCCCCGGTGCTGTCCAGCTGGTACAACTTCCCGGATACGTGTCCTGCAACTCCACATATGTTTTCTGGGGTTAAGATCCCGACACGTGATATGGTCGTCCGTATCATCCTTCACCAACCCTAGTTACTAACTGGGAGCAGAAAACGCTTGTGGGTAAGTTCTGCGGAATAACTAGCGTACTGGAGAGACTAACTAGTTTATTCGCTGCTCTTGTCCGGGCGCTTGAACCATCCCCTCTTTCCGACATAACTCAGCTTCAGGACTGATAGGTTCGGGAATGTGGGCTTGCGCAATCTTTCAAGCCGATTTCATCGTCATGAATTCGGCAACCCTTCTGACTGGAGGTCTCTTACCCACAACCCTACTTAATATGCCAGCCTGCTGGTATGGGTGGGGTTCCTGGTCAAGGTGTTATTTTTTGGCTCCCGCTGACCCTGGCGGACTACCCAGACTATAATACCGCTGGTGCTTGGTTCCATTCACTAACTTCACACCAGCCCTGGGGGGTTCCGAATTTCGATTCCGGTCTCGTACTTTTAACGAACCCTGACTACCCAAACGCCGTCGCCGTTGGTGCCACATGAGTTGACCTAAGTCATTTCCTCATCTTCGCCTAGTTCCCAAAGTTTGTTTCCTCTAGTTGTTTGGGCGGCGGATATATTGCGGGGACGGTGTACCGTGGCTACCGTCCTGGCCCTATGTCTAATAGGGAGAGTAGGTTGCTCTGCCCTTGCAGTAGACACCTTAATTTGTCCCCAGCATGTGTTATAGTCATGGTTTTTCTTCCCACAACGAGTGCATATGCTGTCTTTATTTCGTTCGTCGATGACGGACTGGGGAATTCCTTCATGGGCTTTTTTGAAGTTGGTATCCGTTTGTTTATTGACTCCGCCAGGTCTTTTTGCCGGTTTATCGGGTTCCAGTTCCCTTCTTCGCTTTTTGGAGGGACCACCGCCTTTGATTTGGGGCTTCTCCTTCTTAAACCTGGGCTTGTCAGGTTTCCTATCTTCGGAAGAAGTTTTTACGGGTTTTGGTCTATCCCGTAACAGGTGGTCCCATTCCTTTAGTTCCTCCTCTTCTCGACCTGCCTTCCTGAGTGCTGCTTCCCATTCTGCGTGGGTATCGAAGGTCTTTAGGGACAGACGTAAACGTATGCTGGCTGGTAACTTCTTTTCCATCACCAGATGCCATGCGGGGCCAGTTATTTTGGCCTTCGTATTAAGGTTGGTCATGATTTGAACGTAGTTTATAATATTATCTTTATATTCAACTTTCTCCATATCACGGACCGCCTTTCGTCCCTCTTCGATTGATGCGAATCGTTCTGTAAACTCGTGGTCGAGGCCTGTCCAGGTTGCCAGGCCGACATCTTGCTCCACTCCATGGAGTCCCTCCATAGCCCTACGGTACCACATTGCTACCGGGTTGACTAACTCCCCTTTAGTTCTTCCTAGTGCAAACATGACCCTTTCTCGGTCACTATCCCAAGTTCTAGGATTTCTTTCGAAGTAGTCCACACATTGTAGTAACCAATAGCGAACGGATTGTGAAGATTTTGCTTCGAAAAATGGGGGTGCATCAGCCGGTCGTTTAGTGGTTAATGGAAAGGCTTCCGCTAGTACATCGGCTGTTCCACGTTGTTTGGGTGTCAATCCGCGGCTAAATTTGAATGGGCCTCCACCACGTCTTCCCCCATTTCCTCCTTCATCATCACTCCCATCATCATCTGGGTCACCCCCTGGTGCCGCGTGGATGGGAGGTTCTCCCTCTCTTTGCTTTCCCTTATCTCGGGAAGGCCCCTCTAGAGGTTGAGTCTCCTCTCTTGCTTCTGCCCAACTTTCAGGGACCGATTCCAACACTACTTGTCGACCAGTTGGTCAATTTTGTGAGAGCTCCGTTACCCGATCTGTCATTAATCCGAGAGTATCCAAAATACGAGTTTGAGCTCGTTATATTGTTCGGTTAAAGTCACTGTAGCTATTAGCCACGCGTTCTTGTCTTTCGGCGAGGTTAGATATCATGGCTCGAAGCGTCATGTTTTGTTGGAATTGATTATCCTTGAATGCTTGGAAATCACGTTCCAGGGTGAGGTCTCTTTCTAGGGCTTCTCGTTGCAATTGAGAGGTTACTCCCTCGTGATGCTCATGTCGAGCATCTTGCTGCGCTAACTTAGCAGCAATCTCCTTTGCCAACTGGGTCTAGATATCCCGAACGTTGGCTTCCACCAAGACACACTGCTGCAATACGAGTGTCATCTCACTATCATGCAGATCCTGTCCTTCAAATAATTGTTTTTGGACTTTGATTAACCCTCTTGCATTTTCCTGAGAATCTGCAGAGAGGGTTTCAAATGCAATATTAGAGTTGTCGATACTGGTGGTGATGTCTTGACGGATCTGCCCAATACCCACTCCTAACCGAGCCGGGAGTCTTGCGAGATCGACGGCGTCGGTAATTGGTCGTGGTGTAGTTGATCTGGAATGAGGAGATGTTGCTCTTGATGTCGGCGTAATGCTAAGGATCCTTCCTCCTCTTCTTGGATTTCGAAGGGCTGGATCGAGAGAGGTAGGATTACTGAAGACACTGGGGCTATTGTCCCCTGAAGTATCCATCGGTTCCCCTGGACCGATTTGCTTTGGAGGCTGCGACATCTCTTTTTCTCTTTGTACTCGTACCCGAGCTAACCAAGCAGGAGTGTGAGAGGCAATGGTTTTATGGATAGAGGGCTAGACACTTGGGGTCTCGCCGTATCGTGCGGTGAGGAGGAGATGTGAACCGTGGTTCACTCGTAGGTAGAGAGCTTTGGTAACAAGGAGATCTAATGATATACTGTTAGGCGAAGACAACCGATATAGACTTATGGTTGTCTAGGTCAATCGGGATTCTTTCGTCTAGAGGGAGATTTGTCTAGCAAGGGTCGGAAGCAACTCGTTTCGTTTATGACTACTAAGAGTGCAAGAAAGTAGGATAGAATCGTAAGAACAATATTATATTGTTAAGGTCTCTTCTCCATTGCTTGATGATGTCTAAAGCTTGGGAGGCACTTCGATATTTATATTCCACGTCTGAGTGTTCGCGGGCTACATCTATCTAGCATACAAAATATGTACCTCTTCAAGTCTAATGCGCGACGTCGAGTTCTCCAGGACGGTGCGAACACTGGGAGAGCCTGAAAACCATCATACTATCTTCGGTAATTACTATTTCCTGCCTGGGAGACATACTTGTCACCAGTAGTAATTATCCGATGCTCAGAGTCTGTAGACCTGTAGCTGAGTTCTCAAGTCGAACTTTGTTGGCTCCAATAGTTCTTTTCGTTATCAAGAGGATCAGTCTTGATACGAGACTGCATCTGTAGATATGCTGGAGTCGATGACTTCTAGTTATGATAACACAACAACTAACCAATAGAATTCATTCCAAGGACTCTCTTCTCGTAGAGGAGAGCCCATTCTATTGAATAGTCTCATAATTCCTCGGTTGGCAACTCCTGATTGTTCTATATAGAGGGGGTGGACCTTCGTGTTGTGATGTTTGTAAATCTCGCAACAGCGGTACACCTCTTATCATAGTTGCAATACTCCTCGAAGCTCGTTGGCTTCTTTAGTAGTATTTCCAGGAGCTCTAAACTCTTTCTAATTGTTGAAGGGTGGATGTGAATGCATTGGTTCGTTATTCCGAACCTCCTAACATTCATCTCATGACCTTGTGCGAAAACGTCCCGTTACTTACGGCCCATGCCAAAGATGTCATATCTTTGAAGCCTTGTAACTCCCTGAGTAGTTGACGGATTGACTTCGTTCCACTTCCCAGGTCTAGCCTTTTTTTCTTTTTTTTTTCTTTTTTCATATCATGTATTCATTGCTTGGATAAGGTACAAGATCATGCGTGTAGCGCTAGCTATGGCAGAAACAAAACCCAAAATCAAACAACTAACAAATGAAATAATCAAAACCGGTTCCTCCGATGGCGTCCAATAACCGACGCAGTGCCTACTCAGGACTCATAAAGGAAAACTACTAACTAACTAGTATCGTAACGGAAACAAATCAAAAACCCATAATAACAACAAGTAATGAAATCAAACAGGAGACCTTCCACCACTTAGACCATTTGACAACCCAGCCAACGACAACCAAGGCGAGGGGGGAAGGGAGGGGGAGTGGAAGAGGGTAGGCTGGAGGGGGGCATATTGTGCATACATGTCGGGGGGGAAACCAGTCCTGGTAGCGGTAAGGTATCGACCAAGGCCCAAAAGCATTGGGATCGAGGTCCATAGAGAAGAGTCAGGTCCAACATCCGTTAACCCCTGGAGGTGGCGATCACGGGTGGCAGACTTGGCAGAACAAGACAGGAGGGCATGCTCGAACGTCTCGTCCCCCTCCTCGCACCAAGGGCAGAGGGGAGAGGGGTCGGTGTCGTGCCATGAGGGATGGGCAGCCAAGTAGCATTTGCCAGCGCGCATCTCATGGAGGCGGCCTGAAAGGAAACGCCCCAGGCCCATAAAGGGGTGCGGGCACATGGTGGGGCCGAAGAGGTAGTAGGGCGGGGGAGGGGAGAGGAGGCGCCAGGAGGCGAGGAGTTCCTCGTGGCACTGGGCCTTGAGCGAAGCTTAGAGGGCTGGGGCCACAAGCGGGGCAAACTGTAGGGGGGGCAAGAGGAGAGGGTTTGCCGGAAGGAGGGGGTCACTAAGACCACTGATAATGAAGTAGACGCGGTGGGCGACTGCATCGACAGGAAGGTGACGTGGGTTGGGTGGGGAGGGCGGTTTGGCGAACCATCTAAGGGGGGTGTAGTTGGGGCCTGCCCAAGGGTGGCGGCCTCGGACGGAACCAGAGAGGCGGAGGGAGTTGGGTGCCCAGAAGGGAGACGTAGTCGGGACGGAGTGGTCAAGGCGGGCGGAAGCTGTGTTGATTTCTGGTGGCAGGCAGACAAGGCGGACCGCCGCTAACCGCTGTAGCTGCTTGATCATGAGGTCAATCGGAGGGAGGGAGGCCTCACAGGGGAGAATGTCCGTGTTGGTGGAAGCGAAGCAGTTTGTAACCCACCTCTGCACCCAGTGCCAGAACGCTCTCATCTTGTCAAGCATTTTGGCGTTGGGGGAGAGCAGGTCGCTACCGTAGAGGAGGATGGGGCAGACAAGGGAGGAGGCAAGTCGGTGACATAGGTGTGGGGCGAGCCCTTTGCCTGGACGGGAGAGGCAGTCTATTGTAGAGAGGGCAGCCTCAGCCAGGGCGAGGCGCCTGGTAAAATGGGAGGAGGTGGCTCGGTCCAGGGCAGGAGCCGCTGGCTCCAGCCAGTAACCCAGCCACCGAACAACTTGGGCCGGTTTGTAGGGGATGGAGTCAACTGAGACGGGAAGGGGAGATGGAGGCCCCCTCTGCTGGGGCGGCCTCCAGTGCATTAGTTCTGTTTTGGGGAGGGAGAAGGCGACACCGATGCGTCGTCCTTTCGATGTGAGTGATGACGCGACTGCTTGCAGTTTCTGGATGTTGCGCCTGTAGGAAGGCGAAGCTACCATTATAGCGAAGTCGTCGACGTAAGAGAGGATAATGCCGTTGGGGACTGGGAAGTGGAGGGAGGAAACATAAATTAGGAAAAGAAGAGGGGAGACAGGTGATCCCTGGGGGGTGCCAACCTGGACTGGCGAGAGGACTTTAGGAGAACCTTGGTATAGGAGGCGGCAATGTCGGCCATGTAGGAAGGATCGGACCCATGAAACAAGGTAGGGTTGAAAGCCCTTTTCCAGAAGCTTGCCACACAGGGCAGCCGAGTCGACGTTATCAAAGTCCCCCTTGACGTCAAGGAAGAGTGTGGAGGAACAGAGGCCCATTCTGTGCGAAAGCCTGACCTCATGTGAGAGGGTAGCAAGGGCATCAAAAGTGCCCATGCCAGATAGCGAACCACATTTCTTAGGGTGGACGAGGCCGAGGGCCCGAGCAACTGCTGCTAGCCTTACAGCTACCACACGCTCCAGGATCTTGGACAGGGTTTGGAGGAAGACTATGATGCGAAAGGAGGCTGGTGTATCATAGGAGGCCTTGCCTGGCTTGTCGAGCACAATGCCGTTGGCCTGCTTGAGGGATGAGGGGTGAAAACCGTACAGCAGGAGGGGGCTGAGGAGAGAGGTGAGGATCTTTGGAGTTCTTCCGTGGACCCTTTTCCACACCGAGTATGGGATATGGTCGGGGCCAGGGGCGGACGAGCTAGAGCTGGATGCCAGGACCTTGGAGATCTCTTCTTTAGTGAGAACGTCAAGGTCCTTGAAGGGGCGCAGGATTGTAGGAAGGGAGGAGGATTCTCTAGGGGGGAAAAAGTGGGTCAGGAGGGCAGTGTAGACAGCGAGCGGAGTGTCAGCGTCAGGGAATGAGGGAAACCGGTCAGAAGGGCGTCCCATTGCGAAGCGTTTGGCTGTCCACACAGTCTTCGGGGTTGCGGAGGAGAGGAAATCGTCGCAGTACCTTCGCTTAGCCTGCTTGATGGCCTTAAAGTAAGTGTTGCGGGACGCCCGGGCCTCAGCCTGGGAGGCCACCCTAGGGGCCTTGCATGCCCAACGTGTAGCTGCGTGAAAGGAGATTCTGAGAGAGGAGAGGAGCGGCGACCACGAAGGTTTAGAGCAGGTCGTCATGCGGTTGAGGGGGGTGTGCAAGAGGAGAGTGGTGCGGAGGCGGTCAACATTACTATCGAACCAGATCGTGGCCGAGGACAAGGTCGGAAGGGTGGGAGGTGGAGAAACAACAAATAACTTAAGGGCATCACCAAGGGCAGTCCAATCGGTCTTGGCCCAGGCTGGTGTGGGGGCAGGGGGGCGCAACAAAGGGGTGGAGAGAGAAATGCAAATCGGAACGTGGTCAGAGCCAGTAGACGGGAGCGGGGTAGCCCATTCCTCAAAGAGTTGGGCTGCCGCGCTATTGGCAAAGGAGAGATCAAGAACAGAGGGTCTGCCCTCGGAGGCGAAAGGAAAATAAGTAAAAACACCGGGGGTATTAAGGAGGGAAAAGCCATGCAAAGAGGCCAACTGAAAGTAAGGAACTGACGTTCTGAGCCCTGCAGATGAGATGACCCGCAACGGGTCAGAAAGAGGGTGGTGGAGGTTAAAGTCTCCCATAACACAAACGGGAAAACTCAAATCAGGAAAACATAACTCTGGAGGAACAATGAGTGTATGGGTTGAGACACCTTGGGTATTGTACACATTGTACACCCGAAGGCGAGTTTCTGAGGAGGAGCAAAAGCCTACGTCGGAGAACAAGTCGATCGCCATAATGTTGGCAGACTGGCTCACCCACACAGGCAAAAGGGAAACAACTTCAAGGAAAGACAAGAGAGCGTAGAAGGCCACACGTGGTTTGCCAAAAGAAGAAGGCGGAGAAAAACATTTATAACCAGGGAAGGAAGGCAAGCGTGCCCGCCACACAGGGGGATCCTGTATGGCCACAATTGCAGGTAAGGAAGACAAAGCAGAAAAACTTTGAAATAAAGAAAGAAAAACATCCCAGCTACGCAAGCTGTTATGTTGAACGAAGGAGAGGTTTAAAAGGTCAGGATCCCTGCCAGAGGGCCTGGGGAGAGGAGAGACGGGAGAAGGCATTTACCTGGACAAGTCGGTGGGGTTTTCTGCGGTGCGGGCTGGGTCATAGTCCCCCTGGGTGGAGGGGATGCTAACCCTGGAGGAGAAACGAGTGGCTGTCTGAGGTGTCTCGGGTGGAACGCGAGGACGGGGGCGGCGGGGGGTCACGAAAGGCAGGGCAAGAGTTTGTCTCGGGGTGGAGGGGCCAGCATCAGCGTCGGCACCGTCAGGGCCGACATCCATGCCATCCTCGTCCGCGTGACCTAGTGACTGTGAGGTGGGGGGGTCTTTGGGGGTTGGGGCGGGCCGTTCCGGGCAGTCTCTGTCAGTGGCTGCATGCGGTTCCTTACAGTTAGGGCAGGAAGCAGATGAGGAGGGGCAGCAGTTGAGGACCGCCTTGGTGTTACCCGTTTTACGGCAGGTGGGGTTCTGGCAGCTGTGCGCCGAACGTGTGTGCGAGAGGGAGCAGATTGGACATATCGGGTGATCCAGCTTACATCGAGGGGCCTGATGGCCGAACTTCCAACAGTTGTGGCACTATGTGAAGAGGTTGGATGAGAAGGCGCATTCAACATGGCGTCTTCTAGAGAAGAGGTGGATCGAGGTTCCCATGGCATTAACGTCCTCGCGGGCGATGGTGACGACAACAGAGGTAGCGGACTTGGACATCCTGGATTCCAAGTCGCGGTTGAGGTAGCGGGCCGAGAAAATGGTGATGCCCGAGGCATTACGGATGGACTGCTGGAGGAGGGAGAGGAGATCGTCTTGTTCATCTGGGAGGTAGGCAAGGGGGAGGGAGTGGATGGCGAGTTGGGTCTCGTTGGGAGCGGGACGGAAGGGTAGGTAGGCATTGTTGCCCACTGGAGAGAGCCGGTTGAGGCGATTGGCGAGAGCCTGATAGTATGGGGCGTAGGAGGTGGCGGGAGTGTAGGGGTCAAGGACAGTAAGGGTGACAGAGCCTCTGTCGTTGACCCTGGCAGACAGGGAAAGAGGTAGGGGGCAGTTGTCTTCTAGGAGAACCGAGGCAGTGATGTCGGGGAAGGTCACAGAAATTCTTTCGGCTTCGGGATGGAGGGCAGGGGAGGAGCGAGGGGCGAAGAAACGACGTTGTGCTGCTGGCAGGATGGGAGCCTCTTTAACAGGAGGTGCCCCGGTGCCTGATGCGACTTGCGCAGCAGAAGGTGGTTTCGGCTTAGGCCCCTTGGCCTTCTTCTGGCCCCCAGCGGTGGCAGCCAGGGCGAATGAGCGAGGAGGGCGTAGGTAGGTTGGATCCATATTGCCAGGGGTCCACTAAGAGAGGGGGGGGTATTTGCCATCACGGAAGGTCCGGGCCTCCCACGAGTTGGGGTATTTGACCGCGTAGGCTTCGGGGTTACCGTAGTTCCTATCCGTAACGGTGTCATAGCGGGGAGTGTCAAGGTCATACCCATCCACAATCGCTCCAACCTGATAGAGGGGTGCACAGGAGGGGGCCTGTTGGGGGTGTGGGACGGCAGGAAGTTGTGCCGTGTTGGTCTGGGGGGGTGGGGCGGAGGGGGGGACTTCTTTCCCTTTACGGGTAGGGGGCGGAGCTGGAGTCGCTGGGGCTTGCTGACGTGGGCGCGGTGGTTGGGAAAGCCTTTGTAACAGGTCACGCAGGGCTGATTCGATAGGGGCTACGGACGAAAGCGAGGCGGCCTGAGCGGTGGCAACACCGTCAGACAGCCCCTGAACTCTAGCAGCGAGGAGGTCGAGTCGTTCGTTGGTGGTGGCAAGTCCATTGAGGGTGGCAACCAGGAGGGGGATGAGGACGGCCTCGCCTTCACTGAGGTTGCGAAGGTCTGACGAGATGAGAGGAGGGACGGAGGAGAAAGCATCTCCAAGGACAGGCTATAAGGACTGTAGGAGGGCCGGGATCGCGAAGACTGTGGGGTGGAGGGGCTGAGCAGAGCTCGCTCTAGTGGGGTGGGCGGAACCAACGTTGGACATTGGAGTGTGGAGGAGAGACTTGAAGCCTAAGCAGGAGGAGGGCAAGAGTGCAAAAGTAAGGAGTCACACCAGACACGATGGTGTTGAGAATGCGTAAGAAAGTTATGGTTAGGAAAATAGAGGGCGCAGAGCGTGTTCCCAGGTCTAGCCATTTTTTTTTCTTTTTCTTTTTTTTTTTATATCATATATTCATTGTTTAAGGTACAAGAACCTGCATGCAGTGCTAGCTATGGCAAAAATAAAACCTGTAAACATGCGCTTCCCTCCTCCGTCTGAGGCAAAAATCAAGAACCCCAAGCCCCTCTGGTATGGAGCCAACCGCACATCTCGCCCCAAGTCAAGCCCCCCCTACAGCCCAGACGAACTGAGCCCCCAAAGAAACCCAAAACAGGAAAAGCAGGAAGCCCAAGAAAAAATCCCCCCGGAAATCTCAGCCCGAAGGCACAAAAGAAAGTCCA
The DNA here is from genome assembly GCA_006112555.1 of Tuber indicum. Lineage (NCBI taxonomy): Eukaryota > Fungi > Ascomycota > Pezizomycetes > Pezizales > Tuberaceae > Tuber > Tuber indicum. Next base: position 108,904 of record VBSK01000390.1, on the reverse strand, counting down.
AATCCAACCCACCAGGCAGACCCAAAGCAAGCCCGGCTGCCAGAAGGCTAATCCTAATCGGCCCCGTAAACAAGGCAGGTGCACCGACCCGTGGCGCGACCCCAGTCCATTGGGGAAAGGTTCGTAGGAGGAGAGATCCGACCGGCCTGAGGCAGTGCAATACTGACCGGAGGAAGGGGCCAGGGCAGGGGCCCCCAGAGAGATGACCGGGACAGAGAGACAAAGTCACCCCTATCTCGTGTAGGTGAGGCAGCAGTAAGGTGCCAGCTTACGATGGAGGCAGTAGGGTGTCAGCCAGGAGCAGTATGGTGCCAGCCAAGGAGGGTGCGCCGTAGGATGCGAGCCGACGCCCCGACGTAGAGAGGAGGAAAGGCCAAAGGCCCCAGAAAAACCCGACCGTAAAAACTGAACCAATGCCGTATTATCGCGTCTCTCATGTAGTCCCTTGTTCTCCGAGAGATAGCGTCACTCAGTGGAGGGGATCCCACTGGCGGGGTAAGGTAAGGGAAAGGGCGAGGGGAGGAAGGCAACCGCAACTTGAACCGAGATGACTAGGAGGGTATGGCCAGGCCTCACCAAGAGGCAGACCCCGAAGTTACTAGCCGAGGCGTTGCCCCTCCGGGATCGTGCAAAGTGGGGAGACGGGGTTCCACCACCACCAGTGCCGACCGGAAACGAAGAGAGGAGGCCGACCGTGCCCAAGCTAAGCGAGGCCCCAAAAGCGAGACGGGACTACTAGGCGAACCCAGATAACTCCCCCATCAAGTGAACAAGAGACAAGCAAGGCAAAGGCGGGAGAGGATAGAAAGGATACCGTGCCCCTAGGCAAAGGGCCATCAAGGGGGCAGCGGGCAGGAGGAGGACCTCATAGGGGGCCGAGAGGAGGAGGGCTCACGATAGCTGAACGTGGTGTTGTAAAACTATGTGGCAGGAAAATAGAGGGCGCGTTCCCAGGTCTAGCCATTTCTCTTTTTTTTTTTTTTTTTTTTATATCATATATTCGTTGTTAAGGTACAAGAACTCGCATGCAGCGCTAGCTATGGCGAAAACAAAACCGAAATCCACGCATCCCACCTCGGACCAAGAGAAAACCCGTACCCCCAAGACCCTCTGGTATGGGCCCAACCGCACACACCCCAAGGCCAGCCAACTCAGGTGCCCAGTCCGCAGACTCCGCGACTTGAACGCGAAAGGGGTCTCGCCTAGAAGCCAGCCAACCCTGGAATTCCTCGCCCGAAAAGCCCCCCTCCTACTAACTACACGTAGCCAACAGAAAGAAAACCAAACAAGCTAGGCAGGAAAGTATAAGGAAAAACTCTTCCCGTAAACTACAAACAAAAGAAAATAACACCTGCCCACCCAACCGCCAAAGTGCCGAATGTATAAAAACTAAACCCCCCAACAGCGACGGAAAAAATAGCCAAAGCAGGAGGCCAGCAAAGAGCCCGAAGGCCAAATGCCCTTAGCCAGCTGAGCCACGGAGGTAGTGCAATACCATGGCACGCCAACCGAGATTCGAGGCCTCGGTGCGGGGCCCAAAGAGTGGAGGTGGTAGTAGGGTACCAGCCTAAGGAGGGAAGGAGGGCAGTAAGGTGCCAGCTTACGACGGAGGCAGTAGGGTGCCAGCTGGAAGCAGTAGGGTGCTAGCCAAGGAGGGTGGGCAGTAGGATGTGAGCCGACGCCCCAACGTAGAGAGGAGGAAGGGCCAAAAGGCCCCAGAAAAACCCGACCATAAAAACTGAACCGATACCGTATTACCGCGTCTCTCATGTAGTCCCTTGTTCTCCGAGAGATAGGGTCACTTAGTGGAAGGGATCCCACCGGCGGGGTAGGGTAAGGGAAGGGCGAGGGGAGGAAGGCGACCGCAGCTTGAACCGAGACGACTAGGAGGGTATGGCCAGGCCTCACCAAGAGACAGACCCCGAAGTTACTAGCCGAGGGGTTCCCCCTCAGGGATCGTGCAAAGTGGGGAGACGGGCGTCCACCACCACCAGCGCCGACCGGGAACGAAGAGAGGAAGCCGACCGTGCCAACGCTAAGCCAGGCCCCAAAAGGGAGATGGGACTACTGGGTAAACCCAGATAACTCTCCCACCAAGCGAACCGGAGGCAAGCGAAGCAAAGGCGGGAGAGGATAGGAAGGATACCGTGCCCCTAGGCAAGGGCCATCAAGGGGGCAGAGGGCAGGAGGCGACCCCAAAGGGGGCCGAGAGGAGGGGGGCTCACGATAGTTGAACGTGGTGTTGCAAAACTATGTGGCAGGAAAATAGAGGGCACAGAGTGTGTTCCCAGGTCTAGCCAGAGGTCCCCTCTTATATATCCTGCGAACAGCTTTCGGTCGGACAGACGGCAGCGATGTATACGGTGTTATTCTGACACCTTCAATTCTGTGCCTATATAGTCACAGGACGCAACTAAGGTTGAAGTGTATGATGACGTGCGAGCCCCGTAAGGGGCCCGGAGAGGGGTGTTGGAAACTAAGATTCTCGAACTCGGGTAAAGTTACCCTACCTAGGGTACTCCTAGGGTATCGGAATCGGGTACTCCTAACAGCTAGATTGTACACTAAATATTGATTTCTACTATATATTTACATTTTTTTAATTTTTTTTATTATTGTGATGTTGAGGTTGGCAAGGAGGTGGTTGTTGTAAGATCAAATTATTTCTCGGTTTGTTGTAGTCGGTTAATTTTATTAACGAACAATATCTAGAAGGAAATGAAGAAGGCAATAGGAGAGGGGGAAATTTTTTTAGATTATTGACAACTCTAGAACCCATCTTCTCTTCATGAGATAACTCAGGTCACATAGTGTTGCTTTCAAAGAAATCTCACGCTACTTACCAAATCTTAATATTATTGAATCTATTTAGTCTCTTATAGAAAATAAGCTTTATAAGTATTATCCTCAACTTTATCTTATGAAGGGACCAAAGGATGTAATCAGGAAGGCTATTGAAGAGGCAGCAACTTTTTGTTGGGAACTTTTAGACTCCAAGGTCTATGATAGATTAGTAGAATCTATGGTTCACAGGATTAAGACAATTATTGAGACAGATAGGTAGTATACAAAGTATTAATTTGAATTATGTATTTATATTATTTCTAAATATATTTTATGTTGTGATTTTGGTAGTGATTTGTTGAGCAAGTGGTGTTGAGAAGGAAGTGTATGCCATTGTGTCATAATAGTATGTTTTTTCTGCTCACGTGCTATATATCCAAGTTGGAAATTCCCAACTTGCTATTTGAAGTACTCCCTCTTGTAAGGCCCCCTCCTCCATAGATGTAAGTAGTTGTCATAATTGAATTACTTTTACATAATCTCTACTCATCCCATCCAACTATCTACACAGTATGCTATATGGAACATCATGTGAACTGGCTACTTTGTAAAAGGAAATTATTGGTACTTCATTTAGTCCCCTTTTCCACTGTCATTTCTTTTTTTTACTCTATCCTTTTTGCCCCATGAAATCCATAGTAATAGTTAAAGTCTCTTTATTGGTAAATTAGACGAACTTACTTTGGTTGCCCATACCATGACTCAATAGGGTGTTTTCTTGCTATTAATAAGTCTTAGAGTTGATTTCCAGTTTTATTATACAAAGTTTCCAATATTTGTAAGCTATTTCTTTGTTGGAATATCGAAAGTCACAGAAGATTCATTGTGCTGTCTCGACATGATTTGCTTCCCCGTCTGATCCGCTTCCCGGTCCAATACGTTAGACTTTAACTAATTGCGGAGACTTGGGTGTTTTTGGGGATGTTGTCTGATATTGTACTATAGGAACCCAGCATGGTTCTCGTCATCTCTCTTTACCTCCTCAAAAAAATTTTGTTTCTCTCCTCTTAGATAGCATAAAATTAATTTGTTTTCTCTTGCAATCGCTAGCTATCGCTTGGATGAGACATGAGCCCTAACCTGTGTGGCCTGTTTCTGTGGCAGCAACCGAATTCTTGATGCGCAATTCCCCTTTTTTGACGTTTTTATTGAAGTATAGAATTTATTTTAGTCGGTACGCAGAGGTGAGCAAACTTATTCGACACGAGCGTACTTGAGTACGGCACTTACACTTCTAACGGGCCGAATCAAGCAGTTTGTACTGGATGCCACTGCAACTATTGAACGTCTGAACCTTGAACCGCCCCTGTACATCGAGAGTATCATACAATAGTAGCAAGCGACGCAGAACGGTGAGCCTCATAAGCCTATCCTGAGGATATCCATCTCAAAAAAGGAAAAAAATATATTTAGAGTATAAAGTATAACACCAATTGTTGCAAGCAATTACCGATCTGCCAGAGCATCCTATGCAGCTTGCTTTTTGAAAAAAGCTGTCAACTTAGGCATTCCCTTCTTGTCGGCCATTTGAAGCTCCTTAGCAGCACGGCTAACATTTCTCTTCTTCTTTTCCACCGCCTCCACTTCCTTCTTCCTGCGTTTTCGATCAACAATCTCTTCGTTTGAATGACTTCGTTTGAGTGTATAGTCGTTCGAGCGCACTGCCGTTGCTTCCTGGCGAATTTTGACTAATTCCGCAAGATAATTGTCCAAAGGTGCGAAATCGTGTGACTTCCGCAGACAATCAGAGAGCACTTCGGCGAGACAGGCGGGTAGATAGCTATTTGATATGAACTCGCTTGCGACTCGTATGCGTAGGAGATCTGAAATCTCTAGCGAAGCCTCTGCGAGCCGGGGTTGTCCAGATTGCGAATCCGAAGGTGTAGGGAGAGCTTCGGATCCCGTCGCAATAGCCTCCGTGCCGTCTACCCCCCCCCTCTCTCCGAAATTATCCTCGGATTCCTTCACACTCCTAGCACCCTCCCTTTCCTCGGCCTCTTCGGCCATAATCTCGGCCACCGGCCTAGCCAATGGCTTCCGAACAAACTCCTCCTCCATGGTGGCCGACAATTCCCCTCTTGCCATCCGGACGCATTTCCCATGCAAAACCTTCAAGAGCTTCTCCCGGGAAGGTTTGTAAGCCTTCCTACCACCGATATCCACACTCTCACAAACGGCGGCAAGTCTCCTCTCTGTGACCTGTGACTTGATGACAAATTCCCAATCCCCCTCCTCCCCTTTAGTAATCTCTTCAAGTAGATCGTCTACTGGCAGAAACATGTTAACCACATCGACAGCGCCGGTGGGGAATAACCGGGGTAAAAGCACGAAGAGCGGGTCCATAAGCGTGCAAATGTACATGCTGCCATCTTGAAGTATCTGACCATTTCTTAGCCATTTAGGCGGGCTAGATAGTTCAGACGGGGGGGTGAGGAGCCATGAGCGAGGTGTTGAGGTGGGCGCAGTGAGTTTGGTGATTTCGTGTAGGCCATGAGTTGGGTGGACCAAGTAACGGGTTGGCACGAGAGTGTGTGGGTGGGGGAGAGTAATGATTTTTAGGTCAGTAGAAGGGACTGTAGAAGGGAGGAGAATGATATGCGGTGGTTTATTTGGAGACATCGCAGGATTTTTGAATTGGGTTCGGAGCCTGGTGCATGTCTGTGACGCGTTACGATCAAAGAGAGGACGCGCATTAAAAAGGAAGAGTCCGGTTGTGGTATAAGTGGGTTCACTTTAGGTCACTCGAATTTGGTCAAATGATTCTCTTGGCGTGCCTTACTTCGGAAATTGCTGACCTAGATTCGGCTCTCTTCCACATATCCATATCCATAGCAAGTACCCCTCCCTTACTGATTACTAAACACAATGACGAGATGTGATCAGTGCAAATCCCCGACAAACATCCGATGTGGCGGTTCTGGCCCCAAGCGTCCCAAAACCACTTGTTGAGGAGGGCAAAGCCCTTTGTCTCAAGAACTGGACTGCTATTTGCGGGCCTAACCAACCCACCAACTCTGAGTAGTATTTGGGAGTAAATCACGCCAAGCCCTTGATTTGAAATCCACCGAAATTTCCTCCCTTTGTCTATCACCCCTATCACCAAATCTACACCTTCTCACTTCTCCATACAGATATTCAGGAAAGATGGCCCGTAGACCCGCTCGCTGCTACCGCTACTGCAAGAGTAAGTTTGATAACTTCTCGAAGGTTTCCTGGAGCGGCAGTTGGCTGGCCGCGGTCCCAGTTGGCTGGGAGAATCTGCTCCCTTGCGCTCCACCTGCTTCAGGACTATCATGGGGGTTTGGAAGGATTTGGGGAATAGGTGCTGGTCACTAATACGTTTTGATTTCCAGACAAGCCCTACCCCAAGTCACGCTTCAACCGTGGTGTTCCCGACCCCAAGATTCGTATCTTCGATTTGGGACGCAAGCGTGCTGGTGTTGATGAATTCCCCCTTTGCGTCCACTTGGTTTCTAACGAGTACGAACAACTTTCTTCTGAGGTATGAATTATTCCTCGTCCATTGATGAAGTTAGAGGGGTTTGGGGTATTTGGTGGAGATTTGGTGGTGGCCGGATGCTGATTTTAGACTACGAATCAGGCCCTCGAAGCTGCCCGTATTTGCGCCAACAAGTATCTTGTCAAAATTGCTGGAAAGGATGGTTTCCACATGAGAGTCCGGTATGCCATATGTTCCGGTTCGCTTCGTGGATTATGCTAACGCGCTCAAGTGCTCACCCCTTCCACGTCATTCGTATCAACAAGATGTTGTCTTGTGCTGGAGCTGATAGACTTCAAACTGGTATGCGTGGTGCTTGGGGTAAGCCTAATGGAACAGTCGCCCGTGTCAACATTGGTCAAATCATTCTGTCCGTGAGGACACGTGATACACACCGTGCGACTGCTATCGAGGCTCTGAGGAGGTCCCAATATAAGTATGTCACCCAGCATTTGATAGTATCTACAGAGCTAACATGTTCTTAGGTTCCCCGGTCGCCAAAAGATCATTGTCTCCAAGAACTGGGGTTTCACACCCCTTCGCCGCGATGAGTACCTTGAGAAGCGCCGGGCAGGTGGGGTCAAGGTTGATGGAGCATACGTCCAGTTCTTGAGGCCACATGGGCAGTTGGAGGACAACATGCGCAGGTTCCCTGAGGCATTTGCTGCTTAAATTCGTTAATAAGTGGGTTCGGGGTGGCGTTGTGAGTCTTTTGTATGTCATATAAGAACGTTCATGGCAAATATACGGAACTTGAGATTAAACTGAGGAGGGGAATCGTTGTATTTGTTTATTGATTATACGGCACCACGATGCTGCTGCGGCCTTGAAACGTACAGAGAGCTCTACCGGGAGAGAAGAGACCAATAATAATATTATGAATGCCTGACACCCATGCTGACCCAAACTTAAAAGCAGAAATCCCAAGGTTACTTATCTACCCCCTTCCCCTCCTCTAGTTCGCCGATAAACCCCTCCAACCAAGTTCCCCCAACCTTCCCCCTTCGCTTGTTCCTGACTTCCTCCTTCCGCCTCTCCAGATCCAGCCTCCTCTTCCTTTTCTTTTCAGCCATTTTCCCCCTCTCTCTCTCTGTCCGCCTCCTCTCCTCCTCTAACTCCTGAAACTCCCTTTTCCGATCGTCTTCATCCTTGCTAAACCGATAAAACCCCACTCCCTTTGTGCGCACCTCCCCGCCGGCATCATAGTGCACTTCATCAACCCCCTCCTTCTCAATGGACATTGCCGCAGCAAGCATATCCGCCGTTGGAACTGACGAGAAATTCGCCGTCTGGAAAGCCCCGGTTTGTATTCTTGGTCCATAGGAGATTGACTCCGGGGCCGGTTGTGCGGCGAGGGGGTGGTGGGCTTGGGAGGGGGGGATTTGTTGATCTTGCGCTCGCTGTCCGGTGCGGGCTTCGCGACGGAGCATGCGGGTGAGGGCTTTTGAAGAGATCCTTCGGGTGCGGCCCAGGTCGTCTGTGTGTTCTACCATCTCACCTCCCTCCTCCTCATCAGAGGAGGATGAGGAGGTACAAAACTCGGGCTCACCCTCTTCGACCCACTTTCTGTTAAAATCTACCAGCCCATCCTCCTCCTCTCCATCTCCACCACCACCCTTCCGCAAGCGCTCGTAAACCCCTGCTTTAACAATCAACTTCTTCCGACTTCGGACCCATTCCTGCTCATCCGCATCGCCGCCTAGATCCCGGCTCATCGTCCTGCCAGCTTCGTCCCTCGCTGCGCGCGCCGCAACGCCACGGTTCGAAAGAGCCTTTTGCGATGGCCTCGTGCGAAACTGGCGTGGGCGGGTGCGTGCCAAAGAGAGTTCAGTTGCTAACGCATGGATGGAAGATTGGGAGAGGGGGATAGGGCTCGGTTTTGACTGGGACCCAGGGACACCGTAAAGGGACATTTGTATTATTTTCTTTACGGCTGCCGCTGGTTTGGGGAATGTGGTGGGGTGGTGTGTGGGGAAGTATGGGTACAGGAGTACGAGTATGGTGGTTGGTGGTTGGGGTTGGGAGAACGATGGCAGTGGTTGGCGATCATCCTAATTTGGTTTCGCCTAGTTTCGGCTTGGCAATCGAGTGATCTCCCATGATTGTTTGGTTCCGAATGGGAGACGTCAGGGCATGCCTTATGGTCTCTTTCAGCCCCTTGAAATTTGCCAAGAACAAATCTAGCTATCTTCTATTTGAGCCCGTACAAGTTGATACCTGGCTATCTGAATTTTTGAAAGATGCATTGCGACGGTGGGTACCAGGGCTAGGGGTTTTGGGATGCGACAGGTTGTTTTAGCTTACCGGTACCCATACTATCACAGAAATACGTCACACTTAAAAAAAAAATAAAAGCCTTGAGAATGTTTTTGTAACTATTTAAATTCTATTTATCCCATCTAGTTTACAGCTATAATTTCTCATTATATATAACGTATTCCACGCCATGTCGAGCGCCCGCCATAGCGAGCCATCAGGCTTGGCTTGCAGGTTGTCTGAATGATAATTGGCAGTTCGGATCGATCGGTAGTGAGCCTGACGTCGACAGTTTGTTTTTTAAAGCGTAGTGAAGCATGAATAATATGATGAAGGGGACCAATTGTGTCTTCAAGTTTTCAAACATCCCCGGTGATTTTATTGCATCTATCTTGTATCTTCATTTCTCCTACCAAATGAAATGTCAACAAAAGAGCTTTCTCCAGAATCTCGAATGCTATATGCTGTTGCCTGGTACCACCGTGAACGAAATACAAGTGCACCGGCCAGTATCCTGCACATTTCTCAGGCATGTGAGGTGCCTTACTCCACCCTAAAACACAGGATTAAGGGTCGCAAAACTGTGAAGGAGGCAGCAGAATCACGGCTGAAGCTCACAATCGGTGAGGAAGCAGCTTTGGTAGCTAACTGCCGCATTTTGAGTGCCTGGTTACAGCCACCACGCATGTCTTTAGTTGCTGAAATGGCACTATGTCTACTATGGGAACGGGAATCAGAGACAGCGAGTAGGCCATTACATCTAGGCGAGAACTGGGTGTATGAGTTTATTCAAAGACATCCGGAGCTCAGCTCAAAGTTTATCAAACAAATTGAGCACTGCCGTGCCCTTAAACTCCGTAATCCTTTAGTATTACTAAAGTACTTTGATACGGTATGTTTTTCTAATTTATATTTAAACTTCTAGCTTTGACTTTGTAATTTAAACTAATTATTATTTACACTATCCAGCTATCTAGCCTGATGCATGAGTACGCAATTGAGGCCAAGAACATCTATAATTTTGATGAGATTGGCTTTATGTTAGGCTGTTCACGGTCAGAAAAAGTGGTAGTTGATATTAGACTTCTGCGGGAAAATGGAGCACTCCGCTCATTTGGTATGTTTTACTTTTTGAGTGCTCTTATTCAATTTCATAAAATAGTAAAAGAGAAAAAAAAGGTTCTATGCTTGTAGTATAACTAATCCTAATTGTATTAGATGGAACACGAGAAATGGTCACCGTATTGGAGGGAATTTGTGCCGACGGAACCAGTCTCATTCCAATGTTAATTTATAAGGCACATTCAACCAAAGTTGCTTGGATTGACAAGAGTGCTCCATCAGATGTTATTATAGGCCACTCTCCGAATGGGTGGACTGATAATACAAAGGGATTGGGTTACCTGAAGTGTCATTTTGGACCAGAAAGCAAATCAGCGAGAAAGGCAGAAGGAAAATGAAGGATGATCATATTGGATGGACATGAATCACATGTCTCCTGGGACTTTTTACGATATTGCATCGGATAGAAAATAATTGCCTTTTGCCTTCCTCCTCATTTAACGAATATTTTACAACCCTTAGAGGTAGTAGTTTTTCGTCCCTACAAAAACTACAACTCACAGATCCTGGAGCGTGAGTTTCGGCAAGGTCGATTTGGAGTTATGAAGGAAATATTGTGGCCATTTCTAGCAGAAGCTCGGAAAAAAGCATTTACCGAATCTACTATCAAATCGGCTTTCGCATGTACTGATATTTGGCCTCTTGATAGGACAAAGGTTTTGAGAAAACTACCAACATATGATCCAACCCGCCACTTTGATCTTGGAGAAAATCCTTTTCCTTCTGATTCTACCTCCATTTCTACCCCACTCCAATCTCTATCTTCTGCCTCCACCTCTGAGCTACCTCTTGCTTCTACCCCTCTAGTACCTTATTGTCCTTCAACTCCAACTCCTACTGTTCGACATCCAGACCCACCCAGTACCCCCGAACGAGTCCTTCTTCAGCCACTACCAACTACTCCTACCACACCCCGATCTCTCAAGCTACTTGGAGAGGTAACATTAGCCTCAATTACCTCCTCATCTCCATCTAGTCGCCAACAAAAGAGTCGTATTACAAAACTTCTACATGCCGCCCAATTTTCCCTCGCCCGCAATACCCTTTTGACTAGGATGCAGAAGGAGCAGCAAGAGGAGGAAGGAAGAAAAAGAAAAAGACAGGAAGAAGGTGTTCTTGGACGTAAACGAATTCCTGACCACAGTCAGGCATTTGCTACCATGGCTGATCTACAACAACGGAGGCAACAACTACTGATCGGAGAGTGAAAACGGGTCCAGAAACAGGTTGATGGGTTAGAAAGAAAAAAAAAGTCCTTGGAGGAAAGAGTAAGTGAAGCTAATCGAAAGATGGAAGCTAAGCGGAATACCCCAACTTTACATATTAAAAGGAGAGTGGAAAGTTGGGAGAATGAGATTCAAGATTTAGATATAAAGCTTGAATCAATATGTAAGAAGCTTGATGCTGCCCGAATTCAGCTACAACAAATTGATAGGGGATATGGTGAGGAAATAGAGGAACAGGATCACAGTTCTGGACTTGTTGGACATGATGGGGACATGATTTCTGGCGACTCCAACATTGATAATGAGGATGATGGAGTTTGTTTTTAGAATGTATTTATTGGGAACGTTGGTAATTGTTCACCTTCGATGCATAAGATTCCTCATCCTCTATAACGGTAGTATTACTGGCTTCTGTTTTCTAACCGAGGAGGCTAATCATGCATCTACAACCAACCTGCATATGACCATTCCTGATTAGTGTGGATGGCTTGCTATGGCGGGCACTCGCCATGGCGTGGAATACGTTATGTACAAGAAGCTAAAGTTGTTCTAGACAGTCACGGTAAACATATCTGTGAAAATATTTGCCCTTGTCCCATATGGCCTCACATGGAATACACTGAATGCATAGGATGTTGAACTTAATTCTGGGTACATGACCATCTCAGATATCTAGTCCATATAGTATACCCTTATTTTCACTTATTGAAACGGTATCCAAACAGATACCTCTACCATCTCATGGTCCTAGGACCCGGTATTAACATTTGTATCTCTTCTATATCAGCAAAAGATTATCCCGCGTCTGGTGCCCGGGCACCGTGTCCAGACGCATCCCATCCGGTGGTTACCCCCCCTGCGTCCTGTGCGTCTGGAGTTGCCTTGCAACCACACCGACGTCTCATGCATCCTGTGTTGTGATGCTCCCTTTGCTTGTGTCCCGTACGCCCTTTCCGATGGCCCCGACATCTGAAACACGTCCCGCGTATGTCACACTACTTGTACCCTCTGCGTGCTCCACTCCCCTGTCTATGCCATCCCCACGTCAGGACGCCTGGCCCACGTTGGCCAATTTGTGGACGTGCTCTGGGCACCCAGATTCCTGGCATCATTGCGTCTCATTCTTCAGAACAATGCTTTTATAGTCAAGACTGCGTCTTGCATGCTTACAAACCTCTTTTCCTCCTAGGACCAGACTAGTATCTCTCCTTCTCCTTTCACATGTATTCTGATGTCGGCGAGTTGTTCTTTTATTACTATGCGGCCACATTGCCTTTCATCCAAATCTGCCATGTGTCCAAACTACATCTGGTCTGGTGAGTTTCTAACCGTAATCTTGTCTCCGGTCCCTGGAGTCCCAGGAAGCCCCAGCAGGCCATCCCATCTTCTCAGTGTCCCCGCTCATGATGTTCATAATATCAGATTCACAAGATACCTAATTCTCTTAAGAAATCTGTCATCCTATGTGCTTTTAATTATCATTGTCCTTAATTCTACACTCAGTTTAATAAACAATAATTTATATACTAGTAATACAAAGCCTCCCGTATACAGTGTTATCTCTGTCTAAGTCTATTCCGATGTTCCTCTTAAGCCAGTATAGCAGGGGAGATTTGGTCTAGCACCATTGCACATCGGTGTGGTAATGATCTTCGACCAAATCTCTGATTTTTTTATTTTTTTTTATTTTTATTTTACGGAGATGATGAAAACCCCTATAGGACATCATGGCTGATAGCAACGAGAGGTTATGAAGCTGCCATCGTTTGTTTGAAAGATTTGTAAATAAATTTCATTGAACGTCCGTAAATCCATCCGCCTGTTGATGAGCCATCTCCGGTCCATCTCAAGGACCAACTGGGCCAGTCCCACGATGGTGCCTATGTCTACTACTGTAAACCTTTGGGTCTCCAGCTGCTGCACTGTGACAAAACCATTTAACTCTGATAGACGTCCTGAGTTAAGTACATTCAACATCTGCACACATGTCAGACGGTAGATTCTGTCTTGGTCTCAGGAGTCGCAGAGTTTGAAGAGTGTAATGGGTTGACCTAGGAAGACCTCTCCTCAGTGCGCCATACATTTGTTCTTCTCCAGCCTGTACCGACACCCAATCATTATGACTGACTTTGTTTCAGATAAGCTCAATACCCATGCATCGTGCGCGGTGGATGTCGTAAACATCAGTCTCCTGGAATGCGAGAAGTGGGATTTCAAGTTGCGTTAACTGTTATACAAGGACGAGTTGTAGTATTCGGATGTCTTCGGGAAGGAGAAGCTCAACGAGTGAGCTTTGTCGACTATAATGGAGCAATGCAAGGCACATAGCCGCGTTTGAAATACTCAAGACCTTACAAAGATCTCCAAGGTCTGTAACATCAGAATGCCCTCCATTCTGAGCTCTACGATATTAGTGCGGTAGACATTCGGTAACCGAATTGTCCAAAAGATAAGCAATGTCCGATGAGATATCAGCTCCATCACATCGTAGTGAATCCAGATTTAAAAGTCTTATGCGGATTGAGTGGTGTCTGCCATAGTGATTGAGAATCTGCCACCCTGCATCCTTTTTATTAGAATGTTGCCATCCGTCTTTTATTTGTTCCTCATGAGCCACCTCACAAAACTCTGTAGAGTATTCTAGGATGTTGCCAAACCGGTGGACATGATCAGAGCAGTGATCAAGTAGATGCATCTTGATGAAGTTGAAATAGGATTCGGCATTAATCAATTCCGTACATTCATCGTAGTTTTCCTCTCAGTATGACTGTTCCATATGGAGTCACTTGGAGGCAGGGAGATTGTGATCAGCAACAGTTCGATGCTGTTTTCGCTCATTATGCTGGTTCTGAATCTTTGTCTGTGTTCGTTTAAAAGTTCTAAACTCTAAGAAGATATCTTTGGTCGCATGACATTGATTAAGATATTGATCCACATAATCCAGTGTCTCAGGTGTGTAGCTTCGGTATTGAGCCATCAGAGTGAAATACAGTAATGACCCAACACACAAGAGTGCAATTTTGAAAAATTGCTGTTCTGTACTATCCAGGATTCTCAATGCTAGTGCAAGAACAGTCAAAAGACAACGTTCCAAGTTCTACATATCCTTTCCTTGCCACCGCCTAACTTCAGGGTAGCCTATTTTGGGTAGAAAGAACCGCGCATATGGTGGTAAATATTTCCAGGTGTTATCAAATGAGTCCAGACGTTGGTGCTTCGTAAGAAACTCTTGAATCCAATCTATGATGTGCTTGAATAGTCGAAGACAAATTGTATAGAGCAAATCAGCCCGGTGAAGATTGATGAGTGAAACTCGAGGAAGGCCAAGAAAAATATTTCGTTCGATCTTAACACCGAGAGAATCAAAGGTGGTCTGCATGTCAGCCGACGTCAAGTCCACTGACCAAGACTAGATTTCTTATTCCAGCTACTCATATCTGGCATAGGCTCAACCTGGATACCCCTCGTGGGCATTCGCATCTAACATGTAAGGAGGTATCTCAGATAGAGGACAGGCATTAGATTTTACTCCACACGGTGTGACGATTTCCAAGTGGTCAGCAACCCACGCTGCCGAAATAGGAAAACATATCCGTACATTGCCATCAGCATAGTCAATTGAAAAACTAATCAGAGAAGCCTCAGGTAAGGGCTCGAATAGGAGCTTGAATGCGCCTTGTAGTGTGTCGGTGGTAATCTGTCTCTGGCATTCATTTGCGGAAGAGGACTGTGGCAATTTGGGTGAGACAGGCAATAGTGCAAGAAGAAGAACTGCCATCGTTCCTGGTTTGTTACACATAGAGGATGGAAGATTTCTGATCGTAATATACACAGGCCACGCCTTTTTATCACCCGAGAAATTGGTGAGGTGTGTCTGATCAGACATCCCAATAATTGGAACCTACGTGGCACCAGATGGTACTGCTTCCAGTTATCTGTTAGCCATCATATTTGATGAAACGGGAGTGTAAAACTTTAGCATAGTACTTGAATATCCCACCACCAATCTGCCGTATGCATATCCGCATATGCTCTCTGTCAATTGAGATCGTATTGACGTGGCGGTGCGTAAACGAAATGATCTTTGTACGCTATTTGTCGAAGAACATACTAGAGACGGTCTAGAAGGTTACAGTAGAACAAGGGCAAAGTTCTCACGCTATCTTGAACTTGACCTTCATACCATTGTAGATACGCACCATTTGGGTCAAGTGTGTGTAGAAGGTTTTTAACTGTATGTACCGGGGTGTACGAAATGTCTTTGGAATTGTCAAGGTCGTTGGAAAAATATTCATTAATTCGTGACTTAGATATCTTGCTTTGAATAAACCGAGATGCAAGTTTGAGTTCGTGTGTACTAGCAAATGGGGCAAATGGGTCCTCGCACAGATTTTGATCCTCTTCCGCAAATCCTGTCACATATTCAATGGTTTCCCCTGCATGAGGATAATGCTTTGAGTCCCTAGGTGTCGAAAGCACGTCGATCATATCGATGGATTGTGTGTTAAGCACATGCGTAATATCATCTTCAGTTGAGTCTAGTTGGCAGTTAATTGGGTTGGTGTCTGATTCGTAGTCGGAATCCGGCTGACCGCTATCTCACCGGGTGGAGTCGTGAGGCAATTCGTTGGATCCTACATCATGAAAACTCACCACCATATCAGTTCACGACGTTTGCGATACCAGAAGGACACTGAGATCAGCATGAGTGGTTCATATGTGTTTCTCATATGAACCTGCGAGTGAGTATATATGGAGACAAAATGCACATTTGGTAGGCATGGCGGGATAGCTAGGTATTCGAGAAGCTTGTAGCTACGACGAGCAAGCGGAATGCAAACTTTTAGATGATGGAATCAGGGGTGCGGCCAAGTACAGTCAATGTGAGATACAGCTAATGGCCTGTTCGGTTTAGCGCATGTGATGAAAACACACCTGGGGGCGTAGTAAATGGACTGGAGAATTCTTGGAAGTCTCAACTTTGAATTCCTAAATAATCATGAAATATTTTCAACGTGGTAAGAACGTCAGGGACTCGGGCAGCATCTAAACTTAAACCACAATGTCCGAAGGAAGGCCATACCAGGAACAATATTCACAACACCCACCATGCCCACAATACTATCACCTAGAATGAACCACTGAATGGTCTAAATAATAACCACATACAGTATGTACACGTGCCAATTTTCCAAAGCAACACAAAGCTCCAGAAGGGCAAATATACCGGCTGCCAGCTGTTGCTCTCACTGGCACAATTACTGTGAGGAGGGTCGGCCATGAGAAGATCAGCCGGTATAAGATGCGGCTTATGTTCGGCCAGGACGATATCGGCAGACAGCCCTATGCTGCATAGCGAAATACTATCAAAGAGCAGATGTTAGCGAGGAATTATACCAATTTCAATACTTTCCGAGACAACGATTTCAGAGAGATCTTCCATGGCATGAGGAGATTGCGCCCAGCCTGTGACACTCTAGTAGCGGCGGCGGCTAATGACGTGCCGCGGAGGAGCCAGAGCGAAGAGGCCATCATTGCCCTTATCAAGGACAGTAGGAAGAGGTTGACTGACTCTCTTCTGAAAAAATATGCTCCTCAAGAGGGGCTGGAGGTGCCAGTAATCGTCACGGAGTAAGTGCTGGTTGCAGAGATCTTGTTGCCGATGGGTGCCTCGGCTGTATGGGATGCTAACGCACTACTAGCTCCTGGCCGAAAGATGCTCCATATGCTGAAATTGCTGAAAATGATGCAGACCTCCGTTCTGAGCTGACCGACAAGAAACCTCGTGATGGTAAACATACCCCCATACGTTTCGCAGCTAGCGAAGAGGGTGCCGATGACACCAACTCCTATTCTAGACCAACTGTCAAAAACATACGCGTTGAATTGAGCTCCTCCAGAGGTGTTACAACTGTAGAAGATGTAGATGATACTGACCTCTATTCTGCGCCAACCAACATGAAATGTCACGATGCTAAACGTGCCACCAGTGGTGTCGCAGTGGTCGAAGATGGTCCCGATGACCCTGACATCTATTCTAAACTAACTGTTAAAAAGATTAGCGTTAAATTGAGCTCCTCCAGAGGTGTTACCACTGCGGAGGAAGATCTAGATGATACCAACTTCTATTATACGCTGACCAACAAGAAACGTTGCGATGGTAAATGCGCTGCTAGAGGTGTCGCAGCTGTCGATGATGGTCCCGATAACCCTGACATCTATTCTAAACTAACTGTCAAAAAGATTAGCATTGAAGCGAGCTCCTCCAGAGGAGTTGCAACTGCAGAAGAAGATCTACATGATACCGACCTCTATTGTATGCCGACGGACAAGAAACGTCGCGATGGTAAATGCACTGCCGGAGGTGTCGCAGCGGTCGAAGATACTCCCGACGACCCTGACATCTATTCTAGACCAAGTGTTAAAAAGATTTGCATCGAATCGAGCTCCTCCAGAGGTATCGCAACTGCGGAAGAAGCTCTAGATGATACCGACCTCTATTCTGTGCCGACAGAAAAGAAACATCGCAATAGTAAATGCACCGCTAGAGGTCTCGCCGCTGTCGAAGAGGGTCCTGATGACACCGACATCTATGAATCACGACAGAGGGCAAAAGGAGTCCTGTGACACCCATTATATAGTATGCAAACCGGTTAGTTTATTTCCCTATCAGCTTTTGGAATTGAGTTCCAACTTACTAAGAAAATATAGATTGGAAGGCACTACTGGGGCGCCCGTGGGTAGTGCATATAGTTAGGATCCAGCCATTAATCCACGCTGCCGGTCAGAGGCGCTCAGACATGTGGGCATTAGAGACTCCGCCTGACTATCAAGTGCTAAATTGGCGATCCCCGCACATTTCTGGAATAAGGTTTGGTGTGTTAGATTCATCTGATATTCGCTGATTGTCTGCCTTGGTTATTAGTTTTATACCAGTCCACTGCATTTGCTATATGCTGGGCGCCACAGGTGAAGGAAGCCAGGCGCTCCACCCGTTGTCACCACAACCGTTATCCTCATTGGATTAAGTCTTCATCCAGGATAGTGAAATGATGTGCAACTCACTGCTCACCAACCCAGCGGAGCACGACCCGTTAGATCTCTTGGTGTATTGTTACCGCGGCGAAGGAGAAAATTGGCAAGAAATGTCCCCACTGAGGAGGCACTCCTATTGGGCTGAAGATGCTATGTTATATTTTAGTCGCGAACAAGATCCAACAGCAGGCCAGATATCTACTGGGGGCGCCAGGTGGAATACTCAGAACTATGGCGATGCGTACGATAACTGTACTAGAGTATACTCTATGCCTTAGACCTCCGCGCTCCACTGTAGACATGTCGTGGAGTTAGATTCGGACTAGTACGGCTCAAAGTTTTTAAGAGCAGGTGACGTCTCTTGGTGTCGGACTAGGTTATGGCTAGTACGCTTAGGGTATCTGCACACTTAGTAAAGATACCCTAGGACTCCATGCGTGCTCCACAAGATGTTTACAATTTCAGTACATATATTTAGTGCTTTAGATCTATCTACTAGTATACTCAAAAAATTGTAATTTTATTCATTTCCTAGCCATAGATACCCATAGTCTACGAAAGCAGTAGAGTTGTCCTGTGAGGTGCATAGACGTCGTAAGCGTGTTTCCGTGTTCCTGCTCAGCGTTGTTTGTATCACAATCCTCCACCCCACTCTCAGGGTCTTCCATGACAATGGCGATGCCTTTCTGACTTCTCTCCTACCATAACAGCAACGTCCTTCTGCCTTCTCACCTCGCAACAACCACAACCACATCTTACAATGCGACCCTCTCCCTGGACGACCATATCAACCTCTTTCACTCTTCAGCCCAGGGCCCACGTCCACGTCTCACACTGCAACCCCCCACTGACGAATATATCAACGTCTTTCTGCCTTTTCCGCTCTCAATCACGACTACATCTCGCACTGCTACACTCCCCCCAATGATGATATTAACCTCTTTCATTGTTCGGCCCAGGGCCCACATCCACGGCTCATAATGCGACCGCCCCACTCCACGACGATATCAATCTCTCCCAGACTTCGGCCTAGGGCCCATGTCCACAACTCGTACTATGACCCCCCCCTGAAGAAGATATCACCATCATATAGTCTTGGGCCTGGGGCCCACATCTTCAGCTCTCATGCCAACTACTATACTGTCTCCCATCTGCCAATTAAGTCGAATGGCACCCCAAAGGTCTCAAGGACTACCATCGCAAACCCTGAGGTACTATTCATCCAATCCTTGTCTACTGATATTCAGTAACACAACTGCAGACACGCTACCAACCAAGGTCACGAAAGTGCCGCAAAGAGAGGGAAACACCGTGTGGCTTGACCTCTCGAGAGTGGGCGGAGCAAACGCTGCACTTTGCACATGGACACAGCAGATAACTCACCCTTTGAGCCGGCTGTAGAGGACTCCGGGTAAGTGAAAATCTTCCAATATACGCTTCTGTTTGACATAGTAAAACTAACTTTCTTATTTCAATTAGGGGGCGCTATGGCGAAATGGCCTACACTAAGAGCTGATATGGGTTCCTGGATCCTTGCCCCAACTCCGCTCGCTATAGAGTTAGACGCGAGTCCGTCCCGGGCTTCATAGCAAAGCGCTCTTGGGACCTCCACCGGCTATGTCTTTCCCTTTGCGTGGGCTACGCAAACCATATTTGTTCCCTTTTTTTCGTTTGCATTTGAATATCTTTCTGTTACTTTTATTTTGAAATTTGCAATTGTTCGTCATCTAGTTTTGCAGGATCCCCCAACTAGTACTACGCTATGTCTCTCCTTTGATATTATTTTTTCAACTTATTTTTCCTTTGGGATCCGCATTGTTTCATTGTTGGGATTTCCGGAATGTTAGCCAGTCCATGATACCGGTAGTAATGTTACCATTGGATGCCCTTACGTTATACTCCTGTAGTAGTGGTTGCGACCTCTCATGCCAAGTCTGATAGTAGTAATAGCCTTAGTCCCCCTTGCATTAGCGTCAAGTACTAGCACTTATTGAACCAGCTCATCACACATTCCTAGTCTCTAAAGAGCCAGGCACGGCCAGGATGACAAAGCGATTGAGTAGCTCCGCCCAAATCTTTACACCGGTTCGATGTCCGGAGTAGAGGTTAACTACTGCTACACGTTATTTGGCGTAGCGTATGGCTTGCCAGTAATATTTGTCGCTAACAAGTACCAGTTATAGCTAAACTTTACCACACCATCTAATTTAGGGATAACTGGATTTAGTCTAGTGCAAAATTTGCACTGCGGTCCCAGAGCCTTGAATACTTGACGCTGGAGAATGTAAATCTATTCATAAATTCAAGTCATCAACATGAAGATAATACCAGAACCAGAAAACCAGACCTCGTTTATACGAAAATGTTGCTACAGCTATCAGTGCATCATTATCTTTAAGTCTCAAAAGCTAGAACCTTCTCTCATGCGAAATTTATGAATATCCGTTTCGCGAATGTGGTGTAGAAAACACACCAGCATCTTGGTGCAAGAAAAATATTTAATCCAATCCTGAGTGATAGTTCATGATTCCATAGACACCAACGCCGGCCATACTAGTATGTCTTACTGTATAAGATCCCACACGTCACATTTGATACCATAAAATCAAACAAACACTTCATTCACAAAAGACTTGACATTTACACTACTTACCTGCGTCCAGAATCCTTACTTACTTGACATTCACTGATCTGTTACAGGATGCACAAGCAATATCAAACAAGTACACGACGTCAGCCAAGCCCCTGAGTAGGTAATTCAAATGGACGGAAACGCGACGTCGGATCAGACACCATGGAATCAGAGAAATCGATGTCTGTGATGCAGCAACCCATGTCCGTCAGTTCCCAGAGGACACTTTCGAACATCGACCCCCTTAGCTATAATCTGTCTCCGCTACTAATATTCAAAACACAGCTAGGAAGACTGCCAAAGTGTGCAAAGAGGAGCACAACACAGACCATGGCATATAATGCACAAGTGACAGAAATGGAAGGACAAGAAGATACGGAACCGGTCCGTGTAAGTGACGGTGCTAGTGACGAGTACCAAATCTCACGTGAATCCGGTAAGGGAGAATTAGATACAGAACCCAAACCTGAAGAGATTGATACTGCAGATATCAATTCATCACGATGGCCTGGTGTGTCACAAATTACGAGCCGACCACTATATCATCACTCAAGAGTCCGGATTTCCACCATCCCCTGATTACAGCTGACTAATCCGGTGTCCGGGACGCCTGCCGCAGGTCCCCAAACAATTCGGGGCAGGATGTGTAGTCTCTCAACGTTCCTGTCATCGAGCATTTCAAGGTTTTCATCCCCACACGGTAGTGGTGGTGCTCCTGCATCTGGTATCAGGAGCTCTAGTCCAGCCAGTGACACTAGCATACAGTTGGGCGATGGCTGGATTGGAGCAAATTTTCGACGGAAACTAGTAACGGGTGCAGAGCGGGCTATATTGGAGTTCGTGAAGTTGTGTCACAAAACAGATTGTGACAAAGGAGATTGATAAGGCAGAATAAGGATTTTACATGACTCACAGTCATGAGTCATAGATGTTATTGTTATGTGATGACTCACAGTTGTGAGTCATATGATGCTATCACTTTCAAGCGTGACTCATACTTATGAGTCACGGGTTTCACACATGTGACGCACTTAGCGCACATGATTGGATATGAAGATTATGATTGGTTTAGGCATGTTGCGCAGTTGACTCATATGAGTCAACTAAGGATCTCACATGACTCACGAGTATGAGTCATAGGATATGGTGACGTGAAGGTATGGGTCACACAGGGTTATGGTTGGGTGAGAAGTCTGTATAAATAGAAGGTCCAAAGACCTTCGGGACAGTTCAAAAGGCTCTCGGGCCCTGGCAAGGGCCTGGCACCCTACCTCTGTCACCGTCTCGCCTCCTGCCTTCTTGCGCCCATACTTTTATACGGCGCCGACCTATTCTCCCCCTCGGCTGCAATGGTGGACCGTCTGGCTGTTTTCTGGAGAACGGTTCAACGATGGATTACCAACTGCTTTAGTGATACCCCCACTGGGATTCTCCCTTGTGAATCTGCGCTCCCTCCCATTCAGTGTCTAATTGAACACCGTCAGCGCCTGGCGGCTCTTCGCCTTGTATGCCTCCCGCCAGAAAGGAATCCGGCAACGGCGCGGCTCCACAGCACCTTCCCAACAACTTCGACCTTCCGCTCCATGGAAGACCACCGGCTCCTCACCGTGGGCCTCATCCCGGGCTACAGGCCCCTCCACTGGAAAACTACTGAACCCTCGCCACCGGTCCGTCGCCACTTGCCGCTTGACGCGATAGCCCATAGGGTGGTCAACCTAGTTGGTCATCTGCGCATGGCCCCCCCCGCCTCTGAGAATATCCTGCCGACCGCCCCGCCACCTGGTGCCCCCGGCGACCCTACCTTCCTTGGATTCAAGAGGGACTGCAAGCAGCTCCTGCTCCACTCGTGGTACTCCCAATACCCGCCCCCCCCACGCTACATGTACACGCCTACTCTAACCCCACACCCCTTCATGGGGCTTGGGAAGTTCATGGCAGGGCGTATCCATCAGATGAGATCAGGAAAAAGCTACCTGGCAGCACACGTTTCTTGGAAGGATCCCAACGCGCCTACCACTTGCCCCTATTGTGAGGAGGAGCCCGAGACGTTCCACCACGCCATCCTTAACTGCTCGGCCAAACTCGAAGCGAGGAACTCCCACCTCCAGGGAGTAGACGGCCTACGGGTGGACGACCCACTCTGGCACATGCCGGCCCTGCTTCACGGCCTGGCAAAATACATCTCGACCACTGCTACTGGTTTTCCCCCTGAGATGCCCGCCCTTCGGGGTTCCCCCTCTCCTTCCCCCCCACCATCCCCTCGCCACCCCGTGTCTTCAACGTTTCGGTATCTGTTCGGGGGCTTTCCTTGGTTATGTTTAAACGGTATGGTAGTTAGTTTTGAATGTTTCGCTATATTTATGCTTTAAGGCTGCTTTGCGATATGGGTTGTTCGCGTTTTCGGAGGCACTGGTTTGGTTTCCTTTGTTAAGCTTGTTTTGGGATTAAGGTTTTGTTTACGCCATAGCTAGCGCTGCATGCGAGTTCTTGTACCTAAACAAAGAATACATGACGATAAAAAAAAAAAAGAAGAAAAAAAAAGACCTTCGGGACAGAAGGCCAAGAAGAAACACTGGTCGGACTTCCTCAAAGGTGCCACACCCCAGAATGTATGGACTGCCAAAAGGTTCGCCTTCCGCAAACCACCGGAACGCTTCCCCTCTCTGCCGGGAGCCTCATCGCCGGAGGAGCTAAACTCCACACTCCTATCCCACTTCTTTCCCCCCAAGCCCCCAGCCCACTGCCCTCCCATCCTGCCCCGTTTTAAAGACTGTCCCCCACTGAAGCCAGAGGAGGTCGCTGCGGCACTGCGCAAAGCATGCCCGTTGTCTGCCCCAGGCCCTGACCAGATCCCCTATGGCGTCTGGAAGAAGGTCAATTCAGCTTGTCCCTCCCTTCTAACCGATCTCCTCTCCCCCCTGGTGGCCTTTGGCCACCACACCTCCTCGCTCAAGATGGCCAATGGCGTGGTGCTGGACAAGCCAGGCAAGGCCTCGTATGATTCCCCCTCTTCCTTCCGCATCATTGTCCTACTGGAAACGGTCTCCAAGATTTTAGAGAAGGTCATGGCCAACAGACTCGCTCCCATTGCCCGATCCCTCGGCCTCCTGAACTACCACCAGTGTGGCTCCCTCCCAGGCCTAAGCACCTTCGACGCTTGCTCCACCCTCGCACACGAGGTCCAGACCCTGCAAGGCCCAAGGTTGGAGGTCTCCACCCTCTTTTTGGACATAAAGGGAGGCTTTGACAACGTCTCCCCCGACGACCTCTTTCACATGCTCCACTCCAAGGGGGTGCCCCCATACCTCTGCTCCTGGGTACGCTCGTTCCTTACGGCACGGCAGTGCAGGCTCCTTTTTCAAGGCTCCCCCAAGGTTTTCAAACCAGTACAAGTGGCCACCCCTCAGGGGTCCCCCATCTCGCCACTACTCTTCGTCATCTACATGTCCTCGCTCCACTTTCCAGTCCCACGTGGCCTCATCTTCTCCTATGTCGATGACTTCGCAGTCACGGTCGCCTCGAATTCATATAGGAGGAATATCCAACGCCTACAGCACCTGGTCAAAGCTCCCACCCAGAGGGGTCGCAGGCTGGGGGTGAGCTTCTCTATTCCCAAGACGGAACTGATCCATTGGAGGACCCCGAGGCAAAAGGGTCCGCCATGCACACTCCCTATCGTGATCGACGACCTCCTTTTCCGACCCTCCGGGGTGGTGAGATGGCTGGGCTACTGGTTCGAGCCTGCAGCCTGCAGCCTCAGGTGGTCAAACAACGCGCACTTCTCCAAACGGCTCGCCCTAGCCCAAGGGGCCTTCTCCATGGTCAAAAGGCTCTCGGGCCCTGGCAAGGGCCTGGCACCCTACCTCTGTCACCGTCTCGCCTCCTCCCTTCTTACGCCCATACTTTTATACGGCGCCGACCTATTCTCCCCTTCTGCTGCAATGGTGGACCGTCTGGCTGTTTTCTGGAGAACGGTTCAACGATGGATTACCAACTGCTTTAGTGATACCCCCACTGGGATTCCCCCTTGTGAATCTGCGCTCCCTCCCATTCAGTGTCTAATTGAACACTGTCAGCGCCTGGCGGCTCTTCGCCTTGTATGCCTCCCACCAGAAAGGAATCCGGCAACGGCGCGGCTCCACAGCACCTTCCCAACAACTTCGACCTTCCGCTCCATGGAAGACCACCGGCTCCTCACCGTGGGCCTCATCCCGGGCTACAGGCCCCTCCACTGGAAAACTCCTGAACCCTCGCCGCCGGTCCGTCGCCACTTGCCGCTTGACGCGATAGCCCATAGGGTGGTCAACCTAGTTGGTCATCTGCGCATGGCCCCTCCCGCCTCTGAGAATATCCTGCCAACCGCACTGCCTCCTGGTGCCCCCGGCGACCCTACCTTCCTTGGACTCAAGAGGGACTGCAAGCAGCTCCTGCTCCATACGAGGTCCTCCCAATACCCGCCCCCCCCACGCTACATGTACACGCCTACTCTAACCCCACACCCCTTTATGGGGCTTGTGATGTTCATGGCAGGGCGTATCCATCAGATGAGATCAGGAAAAAGCTACCTGGCAGCACACGTTTCTTGGAAGGATCCCAACGCCCCTACCACTTGCCCCTATTGTGAGGAGGAGCCCGAGACGTTCCACCACGCCATCCTTAACTGCTCGGCCACACTCGAAGCCAGGAACTCCCACCTCCAGGGAGTAGACGGCCTACGGGAGGACGATCCACTCTGGCACACGCCGGGCCTGCTTCACGGCCTGGCAAAATACATCTCGACCACTGCTACCGGTTTTCCCCCTGAGATGCCCGCCCTTCGGGGTTCCCCCTCTCCTTCCCCCCCACCCTCCCCTCGCCACCCCGTGTCTTGAACGTTTCGGTATCTGTTCGGGGGCTTTCCTTGGTTATGTTTAAACGGTATGATAGTTAGTTTTGAATGTTTCGCTATATTTATGCTTTAAGGCTGCTTTGCGATATGGGTTGTTCGCGTTTTCGGAGGCCCTGGTTTGGTTTCTTTTGTTAAGTTTGTTTTGGGATTAAGGTTTTGTTTACGCCATAGCTAGCGCTGCATGCGAGTTCTTGTACCTAAACAAAGAATACATGACAATAAAAAAAAAAAAAAAAAAAAAAAAAAAGAACAAGAGAAAAAAAGACCTTCGGGACAGACATGCTCCGCGCCCTCAATTTTCCTGCCCCTACGTTCTGCTCATACTCTCAACACCACCAGCATCTGGTGAAAAAGCCCCTTAACGCTCACGAACCGCCTTGCCTTAGGCCTCAGGAACGTCCTTCCTACCCGGGACTATGGACCTCTCCGCTGCCTCACGTTCGGGCACTCCTGCTCTCCATCTGGAGGCCCCCTCCCACCCCTCATCACGATCTTCTTCCACTGCCCCTCTGCACCCAGCTCTGCTGAACATTGCCTCGCTAGTCAAAGCTTCCAGGGTTCTCCTCAACTGGTCCTCCGACCACCTCCCCACCCCCTCCCACCAAGACCTCTTGAATTTCTCTTCAGGAGAGACATTTCTCATTCCGCTGGTCTGCGCCCTCGTCCAAGGGGTAACGACACTCTCCAACACAGTCAGAGATCTCACCGTCCATGTGCACGACCTCTCCTCCCAACTGGCCAACACCCTCCCTGTCCCCTCCGGCCCCAATACGACCAGTCTTTCTGCAAGTGCTGTGGCGTCTCTCCAGGCCTCGATTAGGGATTTGTCAACCAGGATCGCGACCAATCCCGTCCCGCCCCCACAGCCCCCCACGCTAGCCCCCACGCTCCCTCTCCCGAGACCTTCCTGAAAGGGTAAAGAGCCAGCCACCAACACAACAGCCCCCACCCCACCCCAGGTTACCCCGTCAGGATACCCTGCCGAGTATGAGCCGGACATTCCGGTTTACGACACTGCGACCGGCAGGTTTCACGGCAACCCCGCGGCCTTCGCTGCCAAGTACCCCAGGACCTGGGAGGCGCAGCAGTGGAGGGACGGCAAATACCCCGACCCGTCCGAATTCCTGCCAGGAGCTCGCAGAGCGGACGCCCCCCCCGCACAATCCAAGCCCTCCTACTCCTCCGCCGCGTCCTCCTCGAAACCTCAGGGCAGAAAGAAGTCTGGTCCAACAAACGTCTCCTCCGCGGCTCAAGTCGCGAAAACAGCACCAGGTAGGGAGGGTCCACCGGTGCCTAGGACGCTGCCAGCTGCGGAAAGACGTTTCTTTGCCCCCCGCTCCTCTCCTGCCCCCCAACCCCACAGGGGTACATTGCGGCCTCCTTCCCAGACGTTGCAGCCTCAGTTCTTAAAGAGGCCAACTGCCCCCTCCCCAAGGCCTTCACAGCCAAAGTCAACGACCGTGGTGCTGTCACCCTGCTCGCGCTTGATCCCACCACTCCCGCTACCGCGTACGCACCCTACTACGAAGCCCTAGCCTCACGTCTCAATAAGGCTTACCCCGTGGGAGAAAACCCCTACCTTGTCTTCCGCCCAGCACCCAACGAGGTACAACTGGCCATCCACTCCCTTCCAGTCTCGTTCCTCCCCGACGACCCCAAAGCCCTTCTCCAGACCCTCAGGGAAACTATCCTCAATGTCAAGGAGGTCCAGATCCGATCAGCCCGCTTCCTCGTACGGGACGAGGAGCTACGCCGCGCGAAGGCAAACACCTCCTGCATCGGCACGGTCGCCCCGTCGGACGTGGACAAGATGGTGGGTAGGACCATCCTCTACGCCTCCCGGTGCCGTATCGAGAGAGCATACTCTGCAAACAGGTTCACGCAGTGCAAGAAATGCTGGGGCTTTGGCCACCAGGCGGCGCGCTGCAAGGTCGACCATCCCATCTGCCCGATATGTGCCCTCAGTCACACCAGGGCAAGCCACCGCTGCCAGAACCCGACCTGCCCCAAGGGGGGACATCTCAAGCCAGTTGTCAACTGCTGCCCCACCTCCGTCCCCGCCTGCACCAACAGCTCAGGGCTTCACCCCGCTTACGACCAGACCTGCCCCCAGAAGCCGGTCCCCCCTCCCCCTGCCTCAGATGCCCCCCCGCCAGATGAAGAAGAGATGGACATGCAGGACGATGGAGGAGAGGGTCCTTCCTCCGGACCTGTACGGCCCCAACGCCTTGCTCCTGCCCTGGACCTGGGAGATAGTGACACCTGCAGAACCGAGTCAGCCCCTGACCCCCCTTTCACCACCCCTTTCCACCCGCCCCAGGGAACCCCCCTTCCCCAGCACCCCTGCCCGTCACCAAGGAGACAACCCCTCCTGTTTCCAGGAGGAAGCTACTCCCACCCCGTTGCGGAAGTCCACCTCGGGTTAGTCCCGGAGATGGCGCTCGACCACTCAATTCCCCCCCACTCCCCTGGAACCAGCCCCCCTCCCCAGAGTCTTAACTCTATCACCATCGTTCAACAAAACTGCTTGGGAAGTTGGAATGTGTTTCTTTCCTTATTCAACAGCCTTGTGGCCCTGCCCCTGCCCCCCTCTATTGTTGCTTTGCAAGACCCCCTTATGTTTCGTGGCAAACTGCCGCAGTTTAATGGTTTTAAGTTTTTTGCCCCCCCATTTTCACCACACAATAGGCCAAAGGTGGCCTTCTACGTCCTACGCTCCTTTCTTGACTCCACCTCGGTGGTGCCAGTTTTCCTTGACAACCCGTGCCTGATGGCGCTCGATATACACACTCCTAATGGTTTATTTTCTTCGTCTCATGTTAAATTTCGGGTCCTTAACCTCTACTCCTTATGGACTGCTTCTTCTCTTACGAGAACGGTATCTCCAGAGGAGGCCTTTCCTCTCCTCCCACACCCTTTACTAGTGGTGAGTGACTTCAACCTCCATCACCCTTCCTGGGACCCCCTCCGTTCCTTCCGTGACAACGAGATCATGGCTTCAGCTCCGTACGCGGACCTGGCCCTGGAAAGGTCATTTGCCGTCATAAACACCCCTGGCGTCTTCACCCGGTTCTCGCTTGGGCAGCAACACTCCCCCTCTCTGCTGGACCTAGCCTTCGCAAACGAACATCTGACCCCCTACCTGGAAACCTGGAATGCGGAACTTCCGTCCACTGGCTCCGACCACATCCCCATAGCCATAACACTCTCCTCCCCGTTCCTGTCCCCTCTTGGGGTGTCCCCGCACCAGTCGGCAACTGACTGGCCTGCGACATACACAGCTCTCCGTGCCCTCAAGCTCACCAGCCCACCCACGCTTCCACTACAGGAGGCCCTTGGTAGGTGGCTGGATTTCAACCTGAATCGAATCAGGAGTACCCTGGCGCAGCACACCCCAACAAAGAGGCGTCCTTGCGCTCCAAGCCTTAGTGGTCTGATGCCCTCACTGACCTGCGAAAGGTCCACCACGCCTGCGCGAGGACAGCCCGTTTGTCCCCAGACAGCACTGCCCTGAGAGCCGCCAAAACTGCCAGGAACGCATACTTCAAGGCTATTAGACAGGCCAAGAAGAAACACTGGTCGGACTTCCTCGAGGGTGCCACACCCCAGAATGTATGGACTGCCAAAAGGTTCGCCTTTGGCAAACCACCAGAACACTTCCCCTCTCTGCTGGGAGCCTCATCTCCGGAGGAGCTAAACTCCACACTGGTATCCCACTTCTTTCCCCCAAGCCCCCAGCCCACTGCCCTCCCATCCTGCGCCGTTTTAAAGACTGTCCCACACTGAAGCCAGAGGAGGTCGCTGCGGCACTGCGCAAAGCATCCCCGTTGTCTGCCCCAGTCCCTGACCGGATCCCGTATGGCGTCTGGAAGCAGGTCAATTCAGCTTGTCCCTCCCTTCTAACCGATCCCCTCTCCCCCCTGGTGGCCTTTGGCCACCACACCTCTACGCTCAAGATGGCCAATGGCGTGGTGCTGGACAAGCCAGGCAAGGCCTCGTATGATTCCCCCTCCTCCTTCCGCATCATTGTCCTACTGGAAACGGTCTCGAAGATCTTAGAAGGGTCATGGCCAACAGACTCGCTCCCATTGCCCGATCCCTCGGCCTCCACAACCACCACCAGTGTGGTTCCCTCCCAGGCCTAAGCACCTTCGACGCTTGCTCCACCCTTGCACACGAGGTCCAGACCCTGCAACGCCCAAGGTTGGAGGTCTCCACCCTCTTTTTGGACATAAAGGGAGGCTTTGACAACATCTCCCCCAACGACCTCTTTCACATGCTCCACTCCAAGGGGGTGCCCCCATACCTCTGCTCCTGGGTACGCTCGTTCCTTACGGCACGGCAGTGCAGGCTCCTTTTTCAAGGCTCCCCCAAGGTTTTCAAACCAGTAAAAGTGGGCACCCCACAGGGGTCCCCCATCTCGCCACTACTCTTCGTCATCTACGTGTCCTCGCTCCACTTTCCAGTCCCACGTGGCCTAATCCTCTCCTATGTCGATGACTTCGCAGTCACGGTCGCCTCGAATTCATATAGGAGGAATATCCAACGACTACAGCACCTGGTCAAAGCTCCCACCCAGAGGGGTCGCAGGCTGGGGGTGAGCTTCTCTATTCCCAAGACGGAACTGATCCACTGGAGGACCCCGAGGCAAAAGGGTCCGCCATGCACACTCCCTATCGTGATCGACGACCTCCTTTTCCGACCCTCCGGGGTGGTGAGATGACTGGGCTACTGGTTTGAGCCTGCAGCCTGCTGCCTCAGGTGGTCAAACAACGCGCACTTCTCCAAACGGCTCGCCCTAGCCCAAAGGGCCTTCTCCATGGTCAAAAGGCTATCGGGCCCTGGTAAGGGCCTGGCGCCTTACCTCTGTCACCGTCTCGCCTCCTCCCTTCTTGCGCCCATACTTTTATACGGCGCCGACCTATTCTCCCCTTCTGCTGCAATGGTGGACCGTCTGGCTGTTTTCTGGAGAACGGTTCAACGATGGGTTACCAACTGCTTTAGTGATACCCCCACTGGGATTCTCCCTTGTGAATCTACGCTCCCTCCCATTCAGTGTCTAATTGAACACAGTCAGCGCCTGGCGGCTCTTCCCCTTGTATGCCTCCCTCCAGAAAGGAATCCGGCAACGGCGAGGCTCCACGGCACCTTCCCAACAACTTCGACCTACCGCTCCATGGAAGACCACCGGCTCCTCACCGTGGGCCTCACCCCGGGCTACAGGCCCTTCCACTGGAAAACTCCTGAACCCTCGCCGCCGGTCCGTCGCCACTTGCCGCTTGACGCGATAGCCCATAGGGTGGTCAACCTAGTTGGTCATCTACGCATGGCCCCTCCCGCCTCTGAGAATCTCCTGCCAACCGCCCTGCCACCTGGTGCCCCCGGCTACCCTACCTTCCTTGGACTCAAGAGCGACTGCAAGCAGCTCCTGCTCCACACGTGGTCCTCCCAATGCCCGCCCCCCTCACGCTACATGTACACGCCTACTCTAACACCACATCCCTTTATGGGACTTGGGAAGTTCATGGCAGGTCTTATCCATCAGATGAGATCAGGAAAAAGCTACCTGGCAGCACACGTTTCTTGGAAGGATCCCAACGCCCCTACCACTTGCCCCTATTGTGAGGAGGAGCCCGAGACGTTCCACCACGCCATCCTTAACTGCTCGGCCAAACTCGAAGCCAGGAGCTCCCACCTCCAGGGAGTAGACGGCCTACGGGAGGACGATCCACTCTAACACACGCCGGCGCTGCTCCACGGCCTGGCGAAATACATCCCGATCACTGCTACCGGTTTTCCCCGTGAGATGCCCGCCCTTCGGGGTTCCCCCTCTCCTTCCCCCCCACCATCCCCTCGCCACCCCGTGTCTTGAACGTTTCGGTATCTGTTCGGGGGCTTTCCTTGGATATGTTTAAACGGTATGATAGTTATTTTTGAATGTTTCCCTATCTTTATGGTTTAACGCTGCTTTTCGATATGGGTTGTTCGCGTTTTCGGAGGCACTGGTTTGGTTTCTTCTGTCAAGTTTGTTTAGGGATTAAGGTTTTGTTTACGCCATAGCTTGCGCTGCATGCGAGTTCTTGTACCTAAACAAAGAATACATGACGATAAAAAAAAAAAAAAAAAAAAAATAAAAAAAAAAGGACCTTCGGGACAGAGGCCTCATCCTCTCCTATGTCGATGACTTCGCAGTCACGGTCGCCTCAAACTCCTACAGGAGGAATATCCAACACCTACAGCACCTGGTCAATGCTCTCACCCAGAGGGGTCGTAGGCTGGGGGTGAGCTTCTCTATTCCCAAGACGGAACTGATCCACTGTAGGACCCCGAGGCAAAAGTGTCCACCGTGCACACTCCTTATCGTGATCGACGACCTCCTTTTCCGACCCTCCTGGGTGGTGAGATGGCTGGGCTACTGGTTCGAGCCTGCAGCCTGCTGCCTCAGGTGGTCAAACAACGCGCACTTCTCCAAACGGCTCGCCCTAGCCCAGGGGGCCTTCTCCATGGTCAAAAGGCTCTCGGGCCCTGGCAAGCGCCTGGCGCCCTACGTCTGCCACCGTCTCGCCTCCTCCCTTCTTGCGCCCATACTTTTATACGGCGCCGACCTATTCTCCCCTTCTGCTGCAATGATGGACCGTCTGGCTGTTTTCTGGAGAACGGTTCCGCGATGGGTGACCAACTGCTTTAGTGATACCCCCACTGGGATTCTCCCTTGTGAATCTGCGCTCCCTCCCATTCAATGTTTAATTGAACATCGTCAACGCCTGGCGGCTCTTCGCCTTGTATGCCTCCCACCAGAAAGGAATCCGGCAACGGCGCGGCTCCACAGCACCTTCCCAACAACTTCGACCTTCCGCTCCGTGGAGGACCACCGGCTCCTTACCGTGGGCCTCACCCCGGGCTACGGGCCCCTCCACTGAAAACTCCTGCACCCTCGCCGCCGGTCCGACGCCACCTGCCGCTCGACACGATAGCCCATAGGGTGGTCAACCTGGTTGGTCATCTGTGCATGGCTCCTCCCGCCTCTGAGAAACTCCTGCCAACCGCTCTCCCACCGGGTGCCCCCGGCGACCCTGCCTTCCTTGGACTCAAGAGGGACTGCAAGCAGCTCCTACTCCACACGTGGTCCTCCCAATACCCGCCCCCTCCACGCTACATGTACACGCCTACTCTGACCCCACACCCCTTTATGGGGCTTGGGAAGTTCATGGCAGGTCGTATCTATCAGATGAGATCAGGAAAAAGCTACCTGGCAGCACACGTTTCTTGGAAGGATCCCAACGCCCCTACCACTTGCCCCTATTGTGAGGAGGAGCCCGAGACGTTCCACCACGCCATCCTTAACTGCTCGGCCAAACTCGAAGCCAGGAGCTCCCACCTCCAGGTAGTAGACGGCCTACGGGAGGACGACCCACTCTGGCACACGCCGGCCCTGCTTCACGGCCTGGCGAAATACATCTCGATCACTGCTACCGGTTTTCCCCCTGTGATGCACGCCCTTCGGGGTTCCCCCTCTCTCTCCCCCCCACCATCCCCTCGCCACCCCGTGACTTCAACGTTTTCGGTATCTGCTCGGGGGCTCTTCTTGGTTATGTTTAAGGTACTATAGTTAGTTTTGAGTGTTTCCCTATATTTATGCTTTAAGGCTGCTTTGCGATATGGGTTGTTCGCGCTTTTGGAGGCACTGGTTTGGTTTCTTTTGTTAAAGTTTGTTTTGGGATTAAGGTTTTGTTTACGCCATAGCTAGCGCTGCATGCGAGTTCTTGTACCTAAACAAAGAATACATGATGATAAAAAAAAAAAAAAAAAAAAAGGACCTTCGGGACAGCACGCTTCGTCGCTCCTATTTCTCTGCCACATTGTTTGACAACACCATGGTCAGCTATCGTGGCCCACCCCCTCTCCCTTCTGCCCCCTTGATGGTTCCTGCCTAGGGGCACGGTTAACTCCTCTATCCTCTCCCGCCATCACCTCGCTTGCCTCCTGTTCGCTTGCTGGGGGAGTTATCTGGGCTCGCCCAGTAGTCCTGGCTCACTTTTGGAGGCTCCCTTGGTTTTGGCACGGTCGGCACCCCCTCTTCGTTTCCGGTCGGCACTGGCAGTGGTGGACGTCTGTCTCCCCACTTGCACGATCCCCATTGGGGAACGCCTCGGCTAGTAACTTCGGGGTCTGTCTCGCGGTGAGACGGGCCATACCCTCCTAGTCGGTCGGTTCAAGTCGGACACCCTTCCTCCCCTTCCGTTCCTCTTTCCTTACCCCGCCTGTGGGATCCCTTCCACTAAGCGACGCTATCTCTCGGAGAACAAGGGACTACAGGAGAGACGCGGTAATACGGCACGGGTTTGGCTTGCACGGTCGGACCTTTCTGGGGCCTCTGGCCCTCCCTCCATTTTCCTCTTCGAACGCCTCGGCTCGCACCCTACTGCCTCCCCTCCCTGGCTGGTAACCTACTACCTCCCTTCGTTAGCTGGCACCTCACTACTGGGTGGCATCCCTTCTGCCGAACATCCACTCCTTGGGTCCAGCACCGAGACCCTCTGTTCTCGGCTGGCGGGTCATGGTATTGCACTACATCCGTGGCTCAGCTGGTTGGGGGCATTAGCCTTCGGGCTCTTTGCTGGCTGCTCACTTCGGGGGCAGTTTTATACTCGGCACTTTGGCGGTTAGGTGGGCGGTTGTTTACTTTCCTTTGCGGTAGTTGCAGTTTACGGGTGGAGTTTTTCCCTATGCTTTCCTGCCTAGCTTGTTTGGTTTCTTTTCTGTTGGCTACGTGTAGTTAGTGGGAGGGGTATCTTTCGAGGGAGGAATCTTCTTGGGCACTTGGCTGGCTTCTAGGCGAGACCCCTTCGCGTTCAGGTCATGAGGCCTGCGGGCCGGGCACCTGAGTTGATCGTCCTTGGAGTGTGTGCAGTTAGGCCCATACCAGAGGGTCCTGGGGGTACGGGTTTTCTCTTGGTCCGGGGTGGAGGGGTTTTCTTTACGCCATAGCTAGCGCTGCATGCGGGATTCTTGTACCTTAAACAAGTAATTATATGAAAAAAAAAAAAAAAAAAAAAAAAAAAAAGGACCTTCGGGACAGACTCCTCACGCAATCACTTAAGTCTTTCCTATACTATTAAAATCAATATACTCGCATACGCACAAAAACATATTCCACAACATATGTGAGTGAGAGATCTCGCTTGTATAAGTACAACGAGACTAAGAGATATATCGATGAACGAGATCAGAAAAGATCCCGTATGCCCCGAGAGGTCTCAGAGCTATTGATATCTGATACAGAATTAGGTAAGACATCGTTACCTGTTGGAGAACTAATCTATTAAAAGATAAGATCTTTAAAAGTTACTCATACTGCAGTATACACTCTTCAAAGATCCACTCCGGAACCTGGTTTCTTTGACAGGCTAGGTTCTGAAGGTCTGAGCTGCTTCTCTCGAGAGGAGTGTAGATGGTAAACGCGCAGGACCTTCAGAGCAGTGCATAAATCTGGTAAGTCAACTTGGTTGGACTTGACACGACACGATGCAGTATATGGTACAAATGTGGACAGGTAGGACAAAACCATTCTGGGGTATGCTCGCAGTTCGTATACCAGATGAAGAAAATGATTGTAAACTTATACGAACTGTCGGAAGATCCGAGTGCGACCACATATAGGGTGGATTATCTTCTTAAACAGGACTTGTTCATGTCTGACCCGAGAGAGTACCAGGTTCGTTGGACGCGCCTAGCTGCTCCAGAGTGACCACTACCTATCGTGCTTGAGCTCAATGCAGAATCTGATACTGCGATTTATTGCGCTGCAGATTCCAGATATGATCTATACTAAGTACTTCACGCGTAAGAAAAGGCGCGGTATCATGGCTCACGACTTTTCGGGGTGGATTAACAGGACTATAATCTGCTTGATATGTACTATAATCTGTCACACGCTACGCGAATGGAAAATAGGAATATATCAGGAGCTTAGGGACTTCAAGCCAGAGGGGGCAGGAGGTAAGAGTCTACTAATCTTTTAATATTTGATACGACCAGGCTGCTAACTTCTCGCGGATTGTGCAAGACCTTTTCGCATCGCAGAAAAAGCCATGGTCCCACTGCACGCCATCGATCTAGGAAAATATTCTGGGAAGTATATACGAGGTAATAAAGAATAGGGTTGAGCAGGTACACATGGTGCAACAAGAGCGGCGTAAAGGATATGATGACGATTGGGAGGCCTTGGGTGTAGAGCTCGAGGCTTGGATCACCGCCTCACCGCCATCAGAGTCTGTACGCCAACGGACTAATGTGCATAACTCGCGCTTCCAGTAAGCATAGGAATGCGGGAATGATTCTCAGGAAACGGACATCTCCTTTGATTACAGCCAGATGTTGATTGCGTGGGCTGTGGTGGTTCTTGAATCGGAACCCCGTAGTCAGGATGATGCATGCAAGTGGACTGTTGGACCAATATCGTCCGATGTCGTGAGCCCTTCTTTATCTCATTGCCTGTGGCTTAGCCTGGAGGAATCTCAGGAAGACACCACTTCGCCCACTGGGATTTGTGATTGTCAGCCTGACGTTAACGAGTAGGAGGGTAATGGGATGTCCGGTGCAGGAAATTGGGCAGGAAATAGAGCGGTGACGAGCAGCATGTAAATATAACCATTACTGCTAGCAATAGATTTCATGAATTGTGATATGAACGCGATACACGTAGAACTACGACAATAATGAATCAAAGGCAGCTATCAGGAAGATATCTGAGCGACCTCTACAGAAGAAGCATAATCTACGAATGGAATTGGGAATATTTTGTCATACATCTGATTAGATCCGGCATGTCTTCAGACGTCAGATTGAGTGCGCAGAACGAGAGGACTATACGAAAGTAAAATCTCGAGACAAGAGCTATACGAAGAGAGGATCCTGATGCCGGGAATACTAAATGGAAAGAATCAGGACAAACGGGTGGATGCCGCACGATATCAAAACGGCGGCGTGTAGCATCGGAGAATCATGATGCCCTGGAGCTGGAGCAGAGGTTATCTGGACATGAGCAAGCAAAGAAGGGATATCCAAGCACAGCATGCAAGCCAGATACTTAGTCAGGATGGGGGGGGGGGCCAGAGGGTATCCTCAGAGTGGAACTATAGCTAAGAAGGTCAGTGGTGTGAGTGCAACTGCCGAAGATCTGTCGTTTACAGGATGCAGGGGATGTAAGGGTCAATGTTGTGGCATCCTGCGACGTAAAGTAGGACATGACATCGGTTAGTCATCGCGTCCTGATTAACGATTAGCATTTGGAATGTCCCGTGCGTCATACGCATGGAATGCACAGGACGCAGGTAATCTTTATGCTGATGATGCGTTAGGTGATTCCAATGAGATTGGTACTGCAGAGTAGGAAATGACGACACTATAACAGAAAAACTCAAACTTTGCAACCTACTTTGCGGACTTTCAGAGACTTATCACAATTCTTCATTGGAGCTTGCAGGCAAAGAGGACTGCACTATAGGAGGGATTGAGTATGGAGCCAAGGATGCCTTAGTTTTTGTGAAAGAAAAGGAAACTCTGGACAAGTTTGTTGTCCAGCTACACAATCTGGACAATTGAATCCAAGCCCGAACATTAGAGTCCAACGGTATTAGAACCTACACAATGACTACTACCCCTAAGGCAGTATATGTGGTCATGGTGGAGAGTGATGAGTCCTCCTTCCGGCCTGGTGTTGTTGTACCAATAGCTCCTGATGCCTCTTACAAGATCTCAGTGCAGGAAAGACAACATTCAATGCAAGCAGTTCTTTTGCATCTATTGTACTAGATCTGGACATATTACTAGAAAATGCTCCAATAAACGCCCAGGTCGCTTGCGTATTACTGAAGTGGTTATTGATATCCAACAGGCAAAAAACAAGTCAATCAAGAACTAATGGGTAATACCCTTCATTGTTTCTTTTTTTTTCTCTTGAAAATGTTTCCTTGTGGTGTTCTAGTGTACCTACAATTCTTCTGGCAGAGTGTGAATAGAAAGGAAGTATTTAGTTGTTAGATGTACACAAGCCATTAATGATACATCAATTCACTCTTATGCGCTTGTGGATTCTGGAGCAACCAAATTCAGATTTGTTGATAAAAGTTTTGTCCGTCACCACCATCTGAACCTACAACCTTTATCCTACTCACACAACTTGGAAGTTGTCGATAGAGGGCTCTTCTCATCAGGTACAATAATCCACAATGTTGAAATTGCAATGAGGAGGCTTTCAGGGGGAGAGAGCCAGTTTATTTATTACACAGCTTGGCTATTATCTGAGTGTATTGGGTATTCCTTGGCTCCATTATCACGATGTGAAGACTAATTGGATGTTATACAAAATTACCTTCGATTCTCCCTTATGCCTTAAAAGTTCTATTAACCACCTAAACCTGTTATTCAACCAGGAATTTCAAGTCCAATTCCTGAACGCCTCCAAGTCTTTACCCTCAATGCAACTGACTTCTTCTATTTTACTAAGGATGAAGATATCCAAATTTATGAAATGAGTTTGAATAACCATGATGGTATTTCTCCAGTTTTGAGAAATCAGATTCCCAAATGCTACTGGAACTGTTTAGCATTATTTGACAAAAAGGAAGCAAGTACTCTACCGCCACACCGCAATGTTGATCATGAAATACCACTTAGACCTGGTAAGACACCTCTATAGAAGCTACTGTATAGAATATCTGAGTCAGAACTATCTATCCTCCAAGACTTCCTGAAGGAAAACATAGAAAAAGAATTTATTAAGCTATCAACCTCCTCTGTACAAGCACTAGCACTGTTTGCAAAGAAAAAAGAGGGCTCCTTACAGCTCGGTATTGAATATTGAGACTTGAACACAAGAATGATAAAAAATTAGATATCCTCTACTGCCTATATGTAAAACACTAGACCATGTAGGCAAGGTTAAAATAAAATATATATCAAACTCAACCTGTGCAGAGTGTATAATCTGCTGTAAATCAAAAGTAAAGAGGTGTGGAAGACTGCTTTTGGAACCAGATATGGGTACTTTCAATTTTCTGTTATGCCCTTTAGACTAACAAATACCCCTGCTACTCTACAAACCTTTATGAATGATCTAGTTCGAGAACACCTAGATGATGTTTGCTCAGTATACTTGGACAATATATTAATCTTTTTGCAAAGTTTGGAGGAGCAACAACATCACATACCCAAAGTCCTACAAATTCTGCAAAATAAGAATTTGTCTTGTAAGCCTAAAAAGCGTCTGTTTGACGTTGAGGAGTTTGAATACTTAGGAGTTGTTATTTCTCCAAACGGGATCTCAATGGATAAGTCCAAATTGACTACCATGTTTGAATGACATCTGTTGCAAAACGTTCGAGATGTTCAATGCTTTCTGAAGCGTTCCAATTTCTATAGGCAGTATATCCAAGCATATTCAAGTGTTGTTGTACCATTTACGCGATTGATGTGAAAAGATATACTTTTTGCTTAGGGGGCTCCAAAAGAAGATGCCTTCGGAAAGCTTAAACTTACTTTTACTATGGCACCTGTTCTTGTACACTCTGATTTCAACCACCTCAGTATTGTGGAGACTGATACCTCCGATTTTGTTTATACTACAGTGCTGTCCTAAGTTGATGACACTGTTGTTCTCCACCCTGTTACCTATTTTTCTAAGAAGATGAAGCCAGCTCTGTATAACAATTCAATAAATGACAAGTAACTTCTTTCTGTTACCTTGGCTCAGAAGGAGTGGAGACAATATCTTGAAGGTTGTCAATTAGAAATCTCAGTTCTCAATGGCAATAAGAACTTTGAGTATTTTATGACAACAAAAATATTGAATGGCTGACATGCACAATGGGCAGAACTACACCCCAGATATGATATTAAAATGACTTTCAGGGCAGGAAAACGTACCAGAAAACCTGATGTACTCAAACGTCAGTCGAGAGACATCTCCAAAGAAGGGGATGAAAGGCTAATGTACGAACATCAAATAACTCTGAACCCATCAAAGTTGATTATTTTATCTCATTTTACTCTACCAGACAAGTTTGTGGAAGTACTGACAGTGGCCTACAATTCTGATCCCTTTCTGAAATCAGTTTTCCAGATTATTAAAGATAGAATATGCCACTTGAGAAAGATCTTATTTTCGGAACGTACTTCGAATAACGGATGTTTGTACTACTGTAGCCGTTTATTTTTCTCTGATTCTTCAGTCTTACCATGACAGCCCTTCTGCTGGACACACTGGTATTACCAAAACTTTCAATTTAATAGCTCTTATTTCTGGCCAGGCATGAGAGTCTATATTAAGAGATACGTACATTATTGCCATACTTGTTCCAGAATGAAGGTACAACAGCCTGCGCCCTATGGAAACCTGCGCCCACTCTCAATTCCCTACCACCTATGGAGTAATCTAAGTATGGATTTTATTAATAGACTCTCAGAATGTAATGCCTGCAATGCGATCCTAGTAGTTGTAGGTCGCCTTACAAAAATGGCCTAATTTGGTCCCTGTCTTGATGACAGTAGTGCAGAAGATTTGGTATACTTTTATCGTGACTTTATTTAGAAACTGCAAGGTTTACCACAGTCTATTATATTGTCCATTCTAACTGAGGATGCAACAATTTTCAACTCCCAATTTGGCTAGGTAGACCTTGATCCTTGCTGATCTCCTGACACAAGACGGCAGAGAGTATCAATCCGGGCTGATGTCCTGATACAAGACAGCAGAGAGTCTCAATCCTCGCTGATGTCCTGATACAAGATGGCAGAGAGTCTTAATCATGATACCAAACCACATACCAGCCATCGTTGTATCTACTAGATACTAACTTATAACCAAATCTAAAAATATTTACAGAAATAGGAGATGAGATATACCAAATCCCATCGCAATCTCTTGAAGGATCTGTGAGCCAAAATGGCCCACCAGTTGAAGGTAAAAGTGAGTGATAGTTGTGATTGGGGGACTACATGGTACCTTGGGTGTTTTGTTACGACTCATTGAGTAACACTAGGACAATCACACAACATTACAGTCAGTACATCAACAACAAATCTGTCAACTACTATTGCTCCTCAGTCGCTATACTATCAAACTAATAATTTAGGGCTACATTCTACTCGATTTCAGCTATCTATTGCACTAAAGAACATCTGCCTAGTGTGAGTTTAGAAGAGGTTGTAGCCTATTTTGTGTCCTAACAAAGTGCTGACTTGGATGCCAGATTCCCCACCCATCCTTTAGGCGCAATACTCCATACCTTTCAGCAATGTTCGAATCGGCGCAGGCCTTTTAACGGTGTAAAGAACGTCAACTCAAGGTCAATATTGGTGGAGATAAAGGCTATTATCAAGATAATGTTTACCCTGGTAATGCACTGATTTTGATGCCAGATTCCTCGGCCAACTTTGGGGCAATGGACTCCATACCTTGCAGCAATGTTCTGATCGACACAGGCTTTATAACAGTATAAAGAATGTCTACTCAGTATTAATATTAGTGGAGAGACAGTCTATTATCAAGGTAATATTTACCCTGGCGAAGTGCTGATTTTGATGCCAGATTCCTTGGCCATCCTTTGGGCACAGTACTCCATACTTTGCAGCAGCGTTCTAATAGACATAGGCCTTCTAATTATTGGAATTTGTGAACGGTACGATCTTAATAGTAATATATATTATACAGACGTAATATTCAGAGTATATTACGGGCACGTTTCTAGTGAAGAGGTAAGAGCTATGAAGGCAGATTGGTAGAGATTCTTGTCCTTGATTCTCTTATAAACGAAGTGAGCGGTAGCGTCTATTGATACAGGTTTGCATCCTCCGCGTAAGCCTAGTGTAACAGAGAAATATAATAGGGAGAAACATAAGTGCGACCGTGTAAAACCGTAACATAAGTAGGAAAAACATAAGGGCGAACGTGTTTGACCCTGAGAATCTTCCAAGATATTCCCGTAAAACAAGTGTGAATCTGAGAGGGTGTGAGGGAAATTACAGTAAGTCTGAAGAAATAATCACGGCTGTAAAGTCTGAGAAAATACGTAAAGATGATGACATATTCCGTAAACCAAAGAAGGTAACACATGAGTAGATCCTTAATTGTTATCACCAAATATTAATGAAATAACGTAAGAAAGATATCCTAACTGTAGTAATGTATGCAGTGATTAGGTATGCTGAAACACTAACTAAGTAAGAGAGAATATACGCTATTATCAAGGAAATATAGCTTATGAAACAAGTCAAGAAATTTCAACACTTCCCCACATTATCTACAGCCCAACAGTCCCATAATTCGAGTGTGTGCTGGTTTCGCTAAAACCTTCATGTAAATGTCAGCAAGGTTGTCTGAGGACGTAACTTTAAGGAGGGTGAATGAACTGGGTTCGATTTCCTCTCGTATCTTATGAAAGTAGATATCGATGTGTTTGGTTCACTGGTTAAGTTGATGAGTTGTCGCCAGAAAATTTGTGCCGGTGTTATTAGCCTGTAGTGTGATCGGTACATTGAGTCGAACATTATGAAGACCTTTCTGTAACCATTGAATTTGTCACGCGGTCAGAGACAACGCAATGTATTCGGCTTCTGTGGTTGAAGTGCTGACGGAGGCCTATTTCTTGGAGCGCCAGGAAATACATGTACCATTGAATAGTACCATGTATCCTGAGAAGGAGCAGTGGGTATCCAGGCAAGCAGCAAAGTCAGCATCCACGTAAGAGTCTATCGCGTTTGTCTTGTTGTGTGGGTAGTATAATCCAATGTCTTTCATTCCATTTATGTATGTTAGGACCTGTTTAGCAGCACTAAGATGTTGACAAGAAAGGCAAGAAGAGAATTGTGAGAGGAATGAAATGGTATATGCGAGATTGGGCCTTGTGCCAGTCGTCAAGTACATAAGTGATCTTATTATCGATTGGTATATGGAGATATCTGGTATCTGGCTGTCTTCGGTCCCTTTCGTAAGTTGAATGCCTTTTGGTAAGGGTGTAGAAACAGAACATGAGTTCTCCATCTCATATCGTGAGAGGATTGACTTGATGCATTGTTCTTGGGTAAGATGTATCCCATCTGGCTAATACGTAATATGTAGGCTGAGTAGGAATGAGGCTTCCCCAAGGTCGGTAATCTCAAATGCCGTTTTCAGGTCTTCTATCAAGGACGTAGCTTGTGGGGTGTCGGCCCAACATAGGACGATGTCGTTAATGTAAACTGATACGTAGATGTCATATTTTGTATGAACAAACATGAATCGGTCGAGTGAGGATGTTGTAAAACCTTTGGAAATTAAGAACTTTGCAAAGAGATCATACCATTCGTTTGCGGATTGCTTAAGTCCATAGAGACATTGATTAAGTTTCGATACTTTTTCTCCATCACAGAACCCTGGTAATGGTCGTAGGTAAACTTCTTTTTTCAATTCACTACAAACAAAGGCTTATTTAATATTGAATTGTCATGGTTGCCAGGGATTTCTGGCGTTTAATGCAAAAAGGAAGCCTAAGGATTGGTAACGAATGATGGGAGCGCAGGTTTCTTCGAAGTCAAAGCCTGGTATTTGTAAAATCCCTTCGGCAATAGCTCTTGTGCAATATCTTTCTAAGATTCGATCAGAATTCTTTTTCGTGCTAAATGCCCACTTACTATCTATGTGTTTTCTATTAATGAGTTTATCTATATTATTAAAGGTATTATTCTTCTTTAACGCCTCAATCACATATTCTATTGCCGCTGTTCATTGTTCCTTTAGCGAGCTGTTAACTACTGAGTGATAAGTTGTTGGATCTTCGTCAAGAAATTCTGTTATACTTCTGCTATAGTATTGCGGTAGTCTTGTAATTCTTCCAGAATATCGTGGTATCGCTCGTGGCTCCTATAGTAGTACTTCAGGTGACGGAGTAGGTGTAATAGGACGATTGCATTCTTCTAGGTTTTCAGGTGGTGGAGAAGGGTGAACTTTGATTGTTGTTTGTAGTAGAGTCTTATCCGGATCTTGTTCCTGAGGCGTATCCTTTGCTTTAAAGGCTATTGGGAAAGACAGTGGATAAATTGTCGCAAATATCTCTTCTATGGTACGTGGATCCATTGCTATCAACAGTATTATCATCTGAGTTTTCCAGTGGATTTGTCGTGTTTCTGAGATCATATTTTGTGATGGAATATAAATTCAGAATAATTTGTTGGAGGAAGTATAACCGACAAGATATCCTTCAATGGCCCTGGGTTGTAATTTTGTTCCTGGCTTCGGAGCCTCTTCTGGTATATGGACAAAACATTTGTACCCATATGTGCACAGGTGGTTGATCAACACTTTTTTGTTGTAGAGAGATTTATAAGGCGTTGTAATTCCTATAGATCGATTTGGGAGTCTGTTGCGGAGGTAAACGGCAGTAGATATGGCTTCTGCCCAAAGTTGCAAGGTAACCCCAGATAGCATTAAACAGGTTGATGTAATAATTGTCATATTGTATCATTCGGCAATGCCATTAGATTCATGAGAGCAAGGGGGAGATTTCTCATGAATTATTCCATGCTTTTGAAATAATATTAGCATCTCACTATTGACATACTCGCCTCCATTATTTGTTCGGTATCTTTTTATAACAGCTTTGTCCTGGGTTTGACGTTCCTTGATGAACTGGGTAAACACTTTAAAAGTATCAGATTTGGCCTTGATATGGTACATCCAAGTGGAATGGGTGCAGTCATTGATGAAGGTCACATAGTACCAGGAATT
The DNA here is from genome assembly GCA_006112555.1 of Tuber indicum. Lineage (NCBI taxonomy): Eukaryota > Fungi > Ascomycota > Pezizomycetes > Pezizales > Tuberaceae > Tuber > Tuber indicum. The sequence goes on along the minus strand of VBSK01000390.1, from coordinate 64,639 downwards.
TCTGTAGGATTGCCTTGAGAATTTTCAGCTTAGGTCGGAATAATTAACTTATAGGGATTTTGACATCGTTGTTCAGTGGGATCAGGTTTACACTTGGTTGACTTCGAGGTAATACAGGTTTCGCATTGCCTTTTGTCCTGAATGTTTGGGATGAAGCATGTGTCGAATTAATTACGGGTTTGAAGGTATTGAGGTGAGGAGTATCCTAAGGCTTCATGCCATTGGTCGTAAGACATCTTTGTTGCCATCTCTTTTTCTTCTTGCACAACATAATCTTGTCCATCAAGCTTTCTCCCAAATACTTTATTTTTATTTTCTCAAAAAACAGACGTATCCATACCTGAATTGTGTAAAGAACAGCCTTTTCCCAACGAACTGATTGCGCGCCATAAAAGCCAATTACAAAGACCCAATTTAGGAACCCAAAGAACAGGTTGAAGGTGAATAGGTGTAACTGGAGCTCCCTCTGTGAAGATGGATCCCAAGGTCGCGACCGCACCGAAGTGTTCTTTCTGAAACTAAAGATAAAGATAATCAACAGTAGGATTGAAAAAACAAAACTGTAAAACTTAATATCATTAAGCCACAGATTTACTCAATTAAAACCTGATCTCGAGAGGTAGTTGATTGCCAGAGTAGAGGAGAACTCACATATACTTAAGTAGGTTTGATATGCTGCCAGTTACTCCTCATTACTACACTGTGCTCACGAGCACTCAACTCCCATGGGCTGCCTAGCCAACCTCTACGGGTCGGACCAAAGATCCTCCCTAGCGAACTAGACCACATCGTGGTATTTTAACATCTGCCCGATAGACGTGTTTTAGTCACTGCATCTCCAATGTAACCGCAGGAGTAAAAACTCTTCTTATCGCGGTCATTCCAGTGGCGAGCTGTCATGCCAGTGCAGATACTATGCCAACTATGGAACTCTCTACCCATATACACTTAGTCTTCTACAAACATTCGCAGCCCCTGAATATGTATCCAGTTCTACTCATTTTTATATCATTCCAGAAGATAGCCAAGTAGCTTTCCCGATAGACCACTCGAGAGGTTGGCTACCCATATGCGCTACCGACAGTCAACACTCCTAGAAGTAGGTCTTATTGAGACCTCGGACTAGTGTCTCAGAGTCCTCAACGATTCTCCAATACTATTACACTTTCGGGGCAACGGACTTCGGTTAGCTCAGCTATAGGCCTCCGGTAACCACACCTAGCACTCTTGACTTTAGAGCAGTATTACTCTGTGAGTTTTGATCCGTTTTATACGAAACCACCTGGAGGCTATTCTTCAGGTTCTCCTCTTCGCTCTTACCTATTCTGCGGACAGCATCCGGTCGGACTGACGGCGTCAGTGCGTGCGGAGTTACAGCAACATCTCCACTTGGAGACTTTTGCCAGACTTACAGCAACTCTTCAGACTGTAGCCTATGATGCTAGGGACTTATAATGGGGCTGGAGAGGGGTGTTAGAAACCACACCTCCAAGTTACAGCTTGTTCGGAGCTCAACTGGTTGAGCGGGAGTGATCCGCACAATCTGAGATTCGAATACCCTATGTAGTTTCACGTGACAAACAATCTAGTAACTTCTCCCAAAATCCTGCATAACAAGTTACATTCAAGGTAGGGTAACTTGACTCTATAGCAGGGTGACGCATGGCCCAAGGCAGGGTAACCCAAGTCCGAAGGTAGGGTAACTCTACCTGGACTCTCCGTCAAGTAATTCAGAGTAACTCTGAAATTGATTACATGGGTCACCCTACAGAGTATGGTAACCCTCAACCTTTACTAGTACCTATGTACCTTTGGTATAGTCTAGTAGGCCCGGCTGAGGTACCTAACCACCGGTACCTGCACTCGGTAGACCTAAGTCTACGGCCATCCCTACCGTGGTAGTCTCTTGATAACCGTATGTGTATAGGTTTGGATACTTGTAATAGTACTCAGGGGCCTCTCGTTACAACAGGAGTGATCAGACGATTTGAGGTTTTGGCCATAGGATTCACGCTTCCACGGCCATGTGACTCTATTCCCGAGTTATCGCCTTACCTGAATGTTCCTTTTTCTGGTTTGTAGTTTACAAGAAGGTTTAAGTTACGTGTCATGTGTGAACTTGCGCAAGTACCGATAACCCATTGATGTGGGTGGGGAATCTTTTCAGCAGGGAGGTAAGTAGTAGAGGTACTAACCACTTCAGATATCTCTGCCTTAGTGATTCTAGCTATGTGACCAGCTTTCTTTTCCTTCTTCTTATGGTTCTCAGCCTTTAGTTTGTGACAATCACTCCAGGTATGGCCTTAGATGCCAGTAGAGGGGTAGTGCTCTTTGCAGTAGGAATATTTCTTAGTGAGGTTGGCTGCCGGTTGCTTCCGTGGTGGTTCCCTTCTCTTTCCTTTGACATCAACGGTTTTATATGCTTTGTTATCTTCAGCAGCCACTGACATTTGAAGGTCTAACAATTTATTGTAGATGTGATTGTAAGTAAGGTCCTCCTTGGGTTGGAGGTTTTCGATGATATTACTCGTCGAGATAGGTATGTTACGGAGGAGGAAGGCGGTATTGGTTTCATAGGACTCAAACACAGCCTTAAAAATAAACTGCAAAATGTATTGGTTAGAAGTACTAACTCTAGAGCAACGATGTTGCATTCGATTCCATAAGGTATCGTTGGTGTTTATATGGCCTGCAATAGGCTGAGAAACATCATCTAAGATATCTAGAACAGCCTTGTGTTGGTTGAAAAAGAAGGAAGTGCTTTCCCTAGCGAACTTGTCTTGAAAGGCCTTCCAAATAGTAGGAGGTGTCTTGTGAGTTGCCAACAAGATAAGCCATTCGGGGTCAATCGATTCAAGGAAGGAGGTGGAAGCCCATTGGGAGCAATCACGAAACTCATCTATTAGGTCAGCATTTGTTATGTCACTATCACCATGTCTCTCCTCAGTAGGTAATGTCTCTTCTCTGGTAACTATATTCCAGCAATTGTAGAGGTCTAGAATATGTTGGGAGATTTTACACCAGGTCTAGTAGTTTTCGGTACAGGAGAGCTTGGGAATTGAGCTCAGTTTATAACCGGGAGCCCAAGTGCATTTAGAGTTACTGGAGCGTTGCTATGGTCCAGTTGGTGCAGCGGCAGGAGGTGTCCAACTGGAAGTAGGTGTTCGTTTCATTGCAGGGGGCGGACCGGAGAGAGCTGGAGACAGTGTGAGAGGTGGAAGTAGTGATAGCGGAACAGGTGGTACTGGTAGCACAGGAGCTTGTTGATGAGCCGAGGTGGAGGAAGAGGAAGTTCTTGTTTCAAGCAGTCGCTTTCACTGGACCCAGAGCTCAAATAGATGTTCCCATTTTAGAAAAGATTTTCGATCAGGTAAAACAGCTACTACCATCGGTGGCCAACACTTTCCTCACAGGAGAGAGTCCGATATTCTTTGTAAAGCCAAAAAGTTCTGTAATCATTCTTCAGCATAGCTGAGTCATGTGTGGTGGTAACAGATTGTCATAAGCAGATCAGAAAGCATCAGAAGGGATGGTGGAGTAAGACTTGCGTATCTTTTAGGAAAAAAGAGGAGAAAGAGGTAATGGGCAGTGGGATCCTTATTTATGGAGGGGTGACACTGAGAATGTTTCTCCGCGACCAAATCGCCAAGAAAAGTGTTTTGTTTTGTTTCAAAGGAGTCTTTCGTTTTGATACATATTTCATGAAATGTTTCATGTTTTATGTGAGGTATGTATCGTGACATCTTTCAATAGATGAAAGGTTTCAGTAGGATAACATATTTCGCTTCGTGAAATTTTGTTAGGTTGCTAGGTAGATAAGAATGTGTATATGTATATTGTAATGCTATAGAGAGCCGAGCTCATAATCTATCGGAATTTGTAAACGGTATGATCTTAATAGCAATATAGATTATACGAATGTAATATTAAGAGTATATTACGGGGACTTTTCTAGTGCAGAGGTAAGACATATGAAAATATATCGGTAAAGATTCTTGTCCTTAATTCTCTTATAAATGGACTGAGCAGTAGCGTCTATTTATACAAGTTTCCATCCTCTACGAAAACTCCGTGTTATAAAGAAATATAGTAGGGAAAAACATAAGTGTAACTATGTAAAACTGTAATATAAGCAGGAAAAACATAAGGGCAAACGTGTTTAATACTGAGAATCTGCCAAGATATTCCTGTAAAACATGCGTGAATCTGAGAGGGTGGGAGGGAAATTACAGTAAGTCTGAAGAAATAATCACAGCTGTAAAGCACGAGAAAATACGCAAAGATGATAAAATATCCTATAAATCAACGAAAGTAACATATGCATGAATCCTCATTTGTTATCACTGAATATTATTGAGATAACGTGAGAAATATATCCCAAATGCAGTAATGTATGGGGTGTTTAGGTATGCTGAAACACTAACTAAGAGTGAGAGAACATACACTATGATTAAGGAAACATATTAATGAAATGAATCAAGAAATTTCAACAGGTGATACTTACAGGGGGTCTCCTCCTCCAGTACCACTACTGTGCACTGTGTGAACTGATGGTTATTTTTTGCCCTAAGTTTCTTTGGCTATCTCTCTAACCGAGATTCACAAATTACATTTGACTCCCACAATGTTATCGGTCTGGTACTCAGGTTGCAAAAGTTTAATCTGATCTTTGATGAGGGTTAGGAAGTGGGAGAACTTAATGACTGACTCTAATTGTGAGTTTATCAGCATGTGGAGTTATCAGTGGCAGTTGGGACTACCCAAGTCAGGTGACCTATGAATGCTCTAGGTAGGGTAACTTCACACAGGATTGGAATTCATGGTCCCCAACTCCCCTCTCTGGCCTACTTACAGGGCCCACATGTTATTATATATATCATTTATAGTTGTATCTTGTGACTATAACACTGACCATCTCCGCTACACCTCCGGTGATTGAAATCTCAACACCACAGGAATTCTCACAATCTTTCGTGTCTGGTCCTCCTCCCTAGCGGGGGGACTGGGCAATTACTTTTTATCCTTCTACTACGGTAGAACTTCTCTCCTGCCTTCTCTCTTGAGGTCTACCCTCTTGAGATCCTCCCTACTCCTTCCTGGCATCTCTGAATGCTGGGCTCTCTTCTTCCCCACATTTGGTTTAGCCTCGCTTAGCATTAGCACGGTCGGGTTTCTCCTTTTTTCCTACAACAGATGGCTGGGAACACCGCTTGCGGTACGCAATTACGATGGACTGCTTCTGCTTTTCTCTGGTCGGTTCGGGTTAATCCCTCTGCTGGGTCCAGGTTTTGTCCAGCAGGTGGGTACGGGTCAGTCTCACGGTTGGGGTATCATGGTTGGTCTTCTCAACAGGCTACGGTCGATTTCGCCATCCTCCTCCTCTCTACCCAATACGGTTCCTTCGTCATCCATGGGCACTGGGGGCTTCAGGAGGCCGCCTAGTTCAGGTACGAACACGTATCCAATAGTTGCTTCAGCATTTGGGTTTGCCCCTCCTCTCTCCTCTCCTCGGCTCAGTCGCCTGGTACCCTACTACCCTCCTCCTTACCCCTGGCTGGCACCCTACTGCCCCTATCTTAAGCTAGCACCTTACTGCTGCCCTAGCTGGCACCTTACTGCCACCCGTTTTTTATTGGGGACCCAAGCCCTGGACTTCCGCCTCCGCTAGGTATTGCACTGTTTCAGGCCGCTCAGCACCATCCCTTCCTCCTTGGCTACCGCGGCTTTGGAGGGGCACACCGTTGCTAGAGTTCCTGGCCCCAGTGTGCCCGGCTCCTACTTTGTTTGGGGCTCTTCGGGTTAGCCTCCGGGCGGCCAGGTCTGCTATGGGCGTTCCTGGTGGGTATGAGTTCGGTTTCTTTTGTGGCGAGATATCCGGGGGGATTTTTCCTTGGGCTTCCTGCTTTTCTTGTTTCGGGTTTCTCTTAGAACTGAGTTCGCTTGTGTTGTAAGGATAGGCTTGATTCAGGGCGAGATGTGCGGTTGGCTCCATACCAGAGGAGCTTGGAGTTCTCGGTTTTTGCCTCAGACGGAGGAGGGATGCGTGCTTTACGGTTTTGTTTACGCCATAGCTCACGCTGCATGCGAGTTCTTGTACCTTAACAACGAATATATGATATAAAAAAAAAAAAAAAAAAAAAAAATGTATCTTGTGACTATAAAGCGACAGAATTGCAGGTATTGGAAAAATACTATATATATCACTACTCTCTATCCAGCTAGATATTGTTCAAATTATATATAGGAAAAGACCTTCCGCAAGATCTGGCAAGTGGAATGGAGTCAACCTGTCAACAACTCATGGTGTTAATAGGCTTCAAAAACTAAACATCTTTGATAAAGGCAATAAGTAATACGACATCTTCACAAAAAGGTTAGATATGCAATGTAAGAGGATCTAATATAAGGAGCAAATAAATTCACATTCACCCCTCAATGATTGAAAGAGTTAAAAACTCCTAAAAACTACTATCACAGAAGTCAATGTACTTCATGAAGTGTTACAACTATGTTATAAGTTATGTCACAGTTGCAGGTATTATTACTAGTACCCAATAATCACGAGCACTCATCACATAGGACAATCAGGAGTTGCTGACCAAATGATTATAACTATATTCTATAGAAACGTTTCTCCTCTACATGAGAAAAGCTGTTCTGATAAACTTCATAAGTTAGTTGTCAGGTATTACAACTAGTAGTCTTTATTGTCAGTAAACATGCAAATATAATTTCAAAATGGAACTGATTCCTCCATTAACAAAGTGGACTATGGGGGCCAATATAGTTCAACTTGAGAACTACGCCACAGGTACACAAGAGTCTGAGAATTGGACAACTACTACTTGAAGCTAAAACCTCTACAGGAAAGAACTAGTAATTACTGAAGAGAATGTAACAGTTTTCAGGATCTTAACGTGTTTGAACCTTCCAGGAATACCTGATATTGTACATTCAATGTAGTATAGTACATAGTTTGTATAATCGATATATGCAGTCTGCGAATACTCAGATGTGAAATATAAATATTGAACTGCCTCCTAGGCATTAGATATTGTTAAGTACTGGAGAAGAGACCTTAACAATATAATATTGTACTTACTATTCTAGTTTTTGTCATACTCTTAGTAGTCATAGATGAAAAGAGTTGCTCCCCAGCTATCCCAGATACATCTCTGTCTCGAGAATTGACTCTTGATTGGCGTAGACAGTTCTAAGTCTATATGAGTGGTTTTCACCTAACCGTATATTGTTTGATCTCCTTATGGCCAAGGCTCTCAACCTTTAAACAGACCTCAGTCCTCATTACTCACCTACCTTATAATCCAGCTGCAATACTAACTGCTCTGACCCTTATCCTATAAATCATTACCTTATTAAATCTGACATTGTTAGCTCAGCTTTGTTGTTAGGCGGAGACAACTGGAATAAACTTAGGGTTGTCTAGGCTAATTGAGATTCATTTGAATAGACAGAGAATTTGTCTAGAGAGTCTCGGAAGCTAGTCATTTCGGTTATGACTTCTAAGAGTGCAAGAAAGTGGAATAGAATCGTAAGAATAATATTATATTGTTAAGGTCGCTTCTCCGTTACTTGATGATGTCCAAAGCTTAGGAAGCACTTCGATATTTATATTCTGCGTCTGAGTGTTTGCGGACTACATCTATCTAACATACAAAGCACGTACCTCATCAATTGTAGCTCGCAGCGTCAAGTACTCCCTAAAGGTGCAAACACTGGGAGACCCTAAAAGCCATCACACGCTCTTTGATAATTACCATTTCTTGTCCGGAAGACATCCTTGTCACCAGTAGTAATTGTCCGATCCTCAGAGTCATTTGACCTGTAGCCCAGTTCTCAAGTCGAACTATGTTGGCTCCAATAGTCCTTTCCATTGTCAAGAGGATCAGTCTTAATATGTAGTTGCCTTTGCATATAAGCCAGAGTCGATAACTTCTAGTTGTGATAACTCTACAACTAATGGGTGGAATTTGTTCTGATAACTCTCTCTTCGTAGAGGAGTGGTCATTCTATTGAATAGTCTCATAATTCCTCGGTCGGCAACTCCTGGTTGTTCTTTGTCAATGGGGTGGACCTTCGTGTGATGTTTGTCATAATTCCCGTGATCGCGGTACACCCCATATCATAGTTTCAACACGCCATGAAGATCGTTGGCTTCTTTGGTAGTGTCTCCAAGGAGTTCTGGACTCTTTCTGACTATAGAAGGGTGGATGTGAATACGTTGGTTCTTTGTCTCGAACCTTCTAGCATTTAAATCACGCCCTTGTACGAAAACATCCCATTACTTACAGCCTGTACCAGAGATGTCATATCTTTGAAGCCTAGTAACTCCCCGAGTAGTTAACGGATTGACTTCGTTCTACTTCTCGGGTTTTGCAATTTTTTCTTTTTTTTTTTTTTTTTTTTTTTTTTATATTATATATTCATTGTTTAAGGTACAAGAACTTGCATGCAGCGCTAGCTATGGCAAAAACAAAACTTGTAAACACGCGCGTCCCTCATCCGTCTGAGGCAAAAACCAAAAACCCCAAGCCCCTCTGGTATGGAGCCAACCGCACATCTCGCCCCGAGTCAAGCCCCTCCTACAGCCCAGACGAACTAAGCCCCAAAAGAAACGCAAAACAGGAAAAGCAGGAAGCCCTAGGAAAAATCCCCACGGAAATCTCAGCCCGAAGGCTCGAAAGAAAGCCCAACTCATACCCACCGGGTAGTGCCCATAGCACAGCTGGCCGCCAGAAGGCTAACCCTAAACTGGGCCGAAGATAGAGCCAGGTGCACCAAATAATGCGCGACCCCCACCGAGGGGGAAACTTGAAGAGGATGGAACCCGACCGACCGGAGACAGTGCAATACCAATCGAAGGGAAGGAGGCCAGGGCAGAGGCCACCCAGAGAGAGGTAGCAGTAAGATGCAAGCTCAAGGGAGCAGTAGGGTGCTAGCTGGGTGGCAGTAGGGTGCCGGCTGAAGAGGCAGTAGTAGGGTACCAGCTGGGGGGAGTAGTAAGGTGCTAGCTGGGGAAGTAGTAGGGTACTAGCCGGGTGGCAGTAGGGTGCCGGCCGAAGAGGTGGTAGTAGGGTACCAGCCGGGGGGGCAGTATGGTGCCAGCTGGGGGAGCAGTAGGGTGCTAGCCGAGAAGGGTGGCAGTAGGATGCCGGCCGAAGGGGGAGGGAGTAGAATACCAGCCGAACATGCCGAGGAAGGGAGAGGGAGGGGTAGACCCAGATGCCAAAACAACTATTGGAAACGTGTTCGTCTCTTAACTAGGCGGTCTCCATTATTCCCAGTGCCCACAGTAGACGAAACCAGTGAAAGGGAAGAGAGGAGGAAAGAGGCGAATTCGACCGTAGCCTGTTGAGAAAACCAACCGCCAACTCCTGACCGTGGGACTAACCCGTACCCGCCAGTGGGACATCTCAGGTTTTGCCAGAGGTTCCCCCTTATATATCCTGCGAACAGCCTCCGGTCGGAAGCGACGTATATGGTGTTATTATAACACCTTCAATTCTGTGACCTTATAGTCACAGGACGCAACTAACATTGATGTGTATGATAACGCGTGGGCCCAGTAAGGGGGCCGGGGGGGGGTGTTGGACACTAAGATTCTCGAAATCAGGTAAGGTTACCTTCCCTAAGGTACTCCTAGGCTATCGCAATCGGGTACTCCTAACACCAGCTCCCTCCTTCAGCCTTCACCTCGAATACCCCTTCGGTACAAAAATAAAAATTAAACATTAAATTTTAAATATTAAAATTAATAATAAACTTTAAACATTAATCACTTAAGGACCCAATGAAAGCAGGATAAAAACCTTTCGCGTTTACTTGGCCAGGGCAGGAAAACCTTATCTTCATCGTCCTTCTTCAACCCGCTGTGGCAGTTCCAGATTATCGAAAATATGAAATTCTTCAACCAATTTCCTCGTATTATCCATTCCCATCTCCGGCTCCCAAGTGTTCTCGTCTTCGTAACAACCCTGCCATTTGATGAAGTACTATAGCTCGCGTATTTGTTGATGGCGGCCACGGATTCCTTTCCTTTAAGAGCCTATCTCGCTTCTTACAATTCTTTCTATCTCCTATTGTAGGTCGCCTTCGATATCTTCAGGTTCCCTGGGAGGCTGTTGTCAGTCTGTTCTTACCCGCTCCCTGTAAGGTTCTAACAAGGAAACATGGAATACTTGGTGTATATTCCATTGATCCGATATGTTGAGTTTAAATGCACGGCTTCCTCATTTTTTCCTGCATCATGAAGGGTCCATAAAGTTTTGGATGTAGCTTTTTGGACTCCCGGCAGGTGCGAATCTTTTTTGCGTTTAACATAACTTTATCACCTGGTTTGAAGTCTGGTTGTTACTTGGCTCTTCTATCATAATATTTGGTCATAGTTTCATGTGTCTATTCTAGTGATTGCCGCGCTTGCTCATGGATCAATTTTATCCAGTTTGCGTAAAGGATTGCTCCTCGATTATGTACTTTGCGCTCCGTCATCCATTCCATTTGAGGATGGAATCTATTGTTTGCATAGAATGGGGTCATCCCGTGTGCGTTGGTAGCCAAGTTATTGTGGACATGTTTGACTAAAGGTAGGAGTTGATACCAGTTATCCTGATCGTAATTAACCAAACTTCGTAAGTACCCTTCCAGCACTTAGTTGGTACGTTCCGTTTGTCTATCTGTCTGTGGGTGGTATGCTGCTGACATCCTCCTTTTTATATCTAATGCTTTACACAATGACTCCCAGAATTCTCCTCCAAATTTTGAATCCATATTGGAGACAATTTCTGAAGGTAAGCTATGTAGTGTCTATATTTCCTTCGTGAAGGTGGTAGTGACATCTTTCACCGTCGCTGTTCCCTCTAATCTGATGAAGTATGCCATCTTGGTGATCCGATCAACCACTACCGTTATCTGGGTACATTCTTGACTTTACGTAATTGTATTATAAAGTCCATAGATATTGATACCTAAGCCGCGTGTGGTATCGATGGTGGTTAAAGTAGGCCATACCTTGCCTGGTGTGGTGACTCGTTGTGTTGACAATCATCACATAACCGTACATAATCGTTTACCCAATTAGCCAGCCCATTACAATAAAAATCTCCCATGATGATTTCGAGAGTTTTTTCTTGTCCGAAATGTCCAGCAATCTTCGTATTGTGACAATCTTCGGCTATCGTGGTATAAAGGCTCTAGTTATTAGATAGGAATAGTCTTCGCTTATAGTAAAGCAAGTCATCGGTTAGGGTCCAATCCTTTGGGAAAGGTTTGTTACTGTCTCAGACTTTCTCCATTTCTTTTCTTCACTTAAGCCACTCCTTATCCCCTGGAATGGCCTTTTGAATCTGCTCCAGAAATTCAAGATTGAATTTCTTCAATTCCTTGCGGGCTAGTTTAGTCCTAGTCATGAGAGTTCTTTCAGGTATTTCGGTTACGTCATACCAGTGTTTATTTTGATCCTTTGACATATAGACCTAGCTCACAATTAGTTCAATTTCTTGAATAGTCATAGCTCTTGTGGCAATATCTGTGCTACCGAATCCCGCCGTTCCTCTTTCAGTTTCTCCCAGACTATCTATTTTCATCGTATCAGCGGTATTAATCTTTTCTATCACTAGTTGGGCGATACGATCTCCTTCATTGATGTGACAGTCCACATCTCGGTGGTTGAATAGTAGAACTTTGAGTTCTCCGATATAATCCATGTCGATTACTCTTACACCTGTTGAAATCCTTCTTCTAATGGCTAACCCGCTTCTGGGAGCAATTCTTCTATATGCTCCAATCGGTAATCCCACGACGATACCGGTTCTGACTATTAACTGTCTCCTTACCAGGCCTACATCTTCCTGTTGAGCTTAGAGATCATGGCCTGCTGCCATTCTTGAGCCTTTGGTTAGTAGCCTTGCTCTTGTGTCTAACCTTTTGACCCGAATAATGAAATTGGGATCGTTCCATTTAGGTACCTCTTGGATGTTATTGGCGGAGATATCGCCTTCTGGGCTTCCTGCAACTAAGCAGATTCAAATTTGCTCGATCTTAGTTTTTGTGCTTGAAATGATTTGGAAATGTTTGAGCTTCAAGATCACTTGCTCGCAATGTGCAGCTCCCTCCACAGGATCGTACTCCGGCCATCGACTAGGTACATCCGGTGTGCCTCCTCTAGTTCATTGGCGGTAAACGATTTTGAAATTGTAGTCCGCAAGCTTCTTTGCCCAGCGAATCTGGCGACCCTTCCAGACCTTTAAGGTGAGGAAATATTGGAGGTTTTGGTGATCAGTATAGACAGTCACCGGTTTTTCAGTTCCAACCAAGTATTGACACCATTTTTTGAATGCTTCTAGTATTGCCAATAGTTCTTTATCGTGGATCTCATGATTTCGCTCTGCCAAATTCAGTTTGCGGGAGTGAAATGCTACCGGATGTAGTTGTTTTTCTATAAACTGGGATAAGACGCAACCCAAAGCGAAGTCACGAGCGTCTGGTTTTACCGCCGTTTCTCTTTTGAGAAAGAAATGGTGTAGGATAGGGGCAGAAGTAAACCTTCTCTTAAGTTCCTGAAAGGTTGCTTCTAGTTCTGGGCCCCACCGGAACTTTTTTGGATCACTCTTCAATGTTTCCGTGAATGGAGCACAGATTTTTGAGAAGTTTTCTCTAAAGCGTTGGTAAAAATTGGTAAATCCTTAGAACATTTGGACTTCCTTAACTGACTTAGGTGGTTTCCAGTCTAGCATAGAATCCAGCTTTCAGGTACTCATAGACACCCCATCAACAGCTACTATATAGCCTAAAAGTTCCACCTCTTTTACGTGGAAGAAAGATTTCTTTATTGAAATTGCAAGTTGGAAATCTGCTAGTTTTTGCAGAACCTTTTTTACTAACTCAATATGTTCTTTCTCAGTTATTGATAGATGAGAATATCGTCAAGGTAGCAAACAACTCCTTGTCAAGATGTTCCTGGAGAACTTCGTTAATCATATCTTGAAACGTTGCCGGAGCGTTGTCTAGTCAGAATGGCATTACCCTATGTTCGTAGTGCCCATATCTTGTTCGAAAGGCCATTTTCCATTCATCCCCTTCTTTAATCTGAATGAGATTATAGCCGTCTTTTAGATCAATTTTTGAAAAGATGGTTGCCTCTGCTACTCTATCGCGTAGCTCCGACATTAGCAGTAGTGGGTACTTGTTTAAGATAGTAATCTTATTTAAGTTGCGGTAATCCACTACCAAACATAGTTGACCATTGGCTTTCGGTATGAAAAGAAATGGTGTACCAAATAGGAATTGACTTTGTGTAATTTTTCCTTGTTGGATCATATCGTTAAGATATTCGCGTAGGAGTTTCAGTTACTTTTTGGATAGGGGATATATGGGTCCCAAAGAGGGTTTCGCTCTGTCAACTAACTTGATCTCATGATCGAATGTTCTTCTTGGTGCTAGTTTTACCGAGGTTTGTGGTAGGAAGAGCTTTTTGAATCTCCAATACAGTTTGGAGAGATAGTCGAAGTTAACTTCATTTGGGTCTTCGACAGTTCCGATTTTTCCAATTTGAATCGGGTTCTCATCCCAAGCTACGGATTCGTCATATTCGAACATATCTGCATTCCTTTATCTTCTTTTTCCACGCAAGTAGTTTTACAATTGGGGTCTTTGAATTCCCTGTTATCCGGGTGCCAAATGTTTGATAGGGGGTGTTCTGAATGCCATCACCCAAATGGAATTATCATTCCATAATCCCCTGCTGCTGCGATTTCGCTTACAACTTAGGACAAATGTTTGTTGCATCTGATCTCAATCCACAACGGACGTGTATAAAACTTTCCTCCAGACGGAGATGGTACTCCATCGAAGCCTTGAATAGTGACCGGATTCGGTCTTTCTGTGAACGGAATTTTTAATTCCTTAACGAGGTCTTTGTTGATTAGGAACACGTTGGATCCTGAATCTAATAGAACACAGATTTTGTATCTTTGTCTGTTTGGATTTAAAACATGGATATGAGCATATCCCTCGGGGCAGTCATATCGTGTAGGTTTTGGCGCGTCAAACGCGTGTCTCTTTGGATGAGGGGTCGAACCGTCGTCTTTTCGTTTCGACATGTCTGAGGTTTGATAACAACTAGGATGTTTGTTACCGCACCCACGCAGTTTCGACAATTCACGTCTCCTCTGACAAACTGGTTTCCTATTGCTAAGGCAAATCCTAAATCCCTACTTGGCGTTTCACGGATACACTAGATAGTGTACGACCAGTTCTCAAGCTGGATGCCTCTCCTTTCTCTCATACTTAGGGCCTTGGTGGTAACAAGGTTGGCTTTAAATATGGCCTAATGTCCCTCTCCAATTCCTTTCCCTTAAGAATTGGTTCAATCTTTCGACCGGAAACAGCTGTGTGTACAACATAGAGGTACCCCCGGTGCTGTCCAGCTGGTACAACTTCCCAGACACATGTCCTGCAACTCCACCTATATTTTCTGGGTTTAAGATCTCGTCACGTGATATGGTTGTCTATATCATCCCTCACCAACCCTAAGAACTAACTGGGAGTGGAAACGCTTGTGGGTAAGGCCTGCGGAATAAATAGCGTACTTGAGAGACTAACTAGCTTATTCGCTGCTCTTGTCCGGGCGCTTGGACCATCCCCTCTTTCCAACATAACTCAGCTTCAGGTCTAATAGGTTCGACAGTGTGGGTGTATGCAGCCTTTCAGGGCAATTTCATAGTTATCAATTCGGCAACTCTTCTAGCTAGAGGTCTCTTGCCCACAAGCCTACTTAATATGCCTGCCAATGCTGGTATGGGAGGAATGCTTGGTCATGTAGTATTTTGATTCCCGCTGACCCTGACGGACTACCCAGACGATAATGCCTCTGGTGCTTGGTTCTATTCATGAACTTCATCACTGCCCCGGCAAGTTTCCTGTTTCAATTCCGTTCCCGTTTTTTAATGAACCCTGACTACCCAAACGCCATCGCCATTGGTGCCAAATGGGATGACCTAAGTCATCTCCTCATCTTTGCCCAGTTCCTAAAGTTTATTTCCTCCATATGTTTCGGTGGCGGAGATATTTCAAGGACGGTGTACGGTAGCTACCATCCTAGGCCTCTTTCTAATCAGGGCAGTGAGACGTTCGGTCCTTGTAGTCGACACCTTGATGTGCCCCCAGCATGTTTTGTAATTATGGTTCTTGTTTCCACATTGAGTACATATGCCGCCTTTGTTACGTTCATCGATGACGAACTGGGGAATTCCCTGGTGGGCCTTTTTAAAGTTGGTATGCATTTGTTTATTGACTCTGCCAGGTCGTTTTGCTGGTTTATTGGACTCCAGTTCCTGTCTTTGTTTTCTGGAGGGACTACTGCCTTTGAATTGGGGGTTCTCATTTTTAAACCTGGATTTGTCAGGTTTCCTATCCTCGGGGGAAGCCATTATGCATTTTGGCCTATCCTGTAATAGGTGGTCCCATTCATTTAACTCCTCCTCTTCTCGGCCTGCTTTCCGGAGTGCTGCTTCCCATTCTGCAATGGTATCGAAGGTTTTGAGGAACAGGCGTAAGCATATACTGGCTGGTAACTTTTTTTCCATTACTAGACGCCATGCTGGGCCAGTTATTTAGGCCTGGGTATTGAGGTTGGTCATAATTGGGACATAGTTTTGAATATAATCTTTATATTCCGCTTTCTCCATATCTCGGACAGCCTTTCGTCCCTCTTCGATCGAAGCGAATCTTTCTGTAAACTCATGGTCAAAGCGCCTCCAAGTGGCCAGCCCAATATCCTGTTCTACTCCATGGAGGCCATCCATTGCCCTACAGTACCACATTGCTACCGGGTTGACTAACTCCCCTTTAGTTCTTCCTAGAGCAAAGATGACCCTTTCTCAGTCACTTTCCCAAGTTCTAGGATTTCTTTCGAAAAAGTCCACACATTGCAGTAACCAATAGCCGACGCATTGAGAAGGTTTTGCTTCAAAAAGTGGGGATGGGTCAGCCAGTCTTTTGGTGGTTAATACAAAGGCTTCTGCCAATACATTGGCTGTTTCACTTTCTTTGGGTGTCAATCTGCGGCTTAATCCGGATGGGCCTCTACCATGTCTTCCTCCATTGCCTCCTTCGTCATCACTCTTACCATCATCTGGGTTACCCCCTGGTACCGCAGGAATAGGAGGTTCTCCCTCTCTTTGCTTCCCATTATCTCAAGAAGGCCCCTCTGGAGGGATAGCCTCCTCTCTTGCTTCAGCCCAGCTTTCAGGACCAACTCCAATGCTACATGTTGACCAGTTTGTCAATTCTGCGAGAATACTGTTATCCGATCTTTTAGCAATCCTTGAGTATCAAAGATACGAGTTTGGTCTTACTGTCTTATTCGGGTGAAGTCTCTGTAGCTCCTAGCCTTGCGTTATTGTCTTTTAGCAAGGTTGGATATCATGGCTTGGAGTGCCAACTTTTGTTAGAATTGATCGTCCCCGAATACTTGGAAATCTCATTCGAAGGTCAGGTCACGCTCTAGGGCTTCTCCTTGCAATTGAGAGGTTACTCCCATGTGGTACTCATGTCGAGCATCTTGCTACGCAAATTTAGCAGCAATCTCCTTCGTCAACTGGGTTTAGATGTCCCAAATATTGGCTTCTACCAGGACAGACTGCTGTAATACGACCGACATGTCGTTATCATACAGATCTTGGCCTTCCAATAATTGCTGTTAGACTTTAGTCAATCCTTTTGCATTTTCTTGAAAATGTGCAGCGAGGGTTTCGAATGCAATATTGGAGGTGTGGATGCTGGTGGTAATGTCTTAACGAATCTGCCCGATAACCACTCTTAACTGGACCGCAACTTGAAGTCCTGCAAGATCGATCATGTGGGAGTTTGGTCGTGGGGTAGCAGATCTGGAATGAGGTGTTGTTACTCTTGATGACAGCGCAACACTAGGGGTTCTTCCACCTCTTCTTGGATCTCAAAGAGGTGGACCAAGAGAGGTGGGATTACTGAAGCCACTGGGACCATTGTCATCAGATGTATCTATTGGTTTCCTAAGACCAATCTATTTTGGAGGTTGCGATATCTTCTTCTTCAGGGGATTATTCCCTGTGAGTCAGGCTAACCAATTTTCGTTGTCCGAGGCAATGATTGTAAGGATAAAAGGCTAGAAACTTGGCGTCTTGCCGTATTGTGCGGTAAGCAGGTAATGTGAATAGTGGTTTACTCGTAGGTAGAGAGCCTTGGCAACAAGGAGATAAAACAATATACAGTTAATCGGTGACAACCGGTATAGACTTAGGGTTGTATAGGCCAATCAAGATTCATACGAATAGACGGAGATTTGTCAAGGAAGGCTCGGAAGCATGTCATTTCGTTTATGACTACAAAGAGCACAAGAAAGTAGAATAGAATCGTAACAACAATATTATATGCTTAAGGTCTCTTCTCTGTTGCTTGATGATGTCTAAAGCTTGGTAGGCACTTTGATATTGATATTCCACGTCTGAGTGTTTGGGGACTACATCTATTTAACTTACAAAACATGTACCTCTTCAATTTTAGCTGGCAGCGTCGTGTACTCCCTAAAGCTGCGAACACCAGGAGACCCTCAAAACCATCACCCCTCTTTGATAATTACTATTTCTTGTCCGGCAGACATACTTGTCACCAGTAGTAATTGTCCGATCCTCAGAGTCGTTAGACCTGTAGCCGAGTTCTCAAGTCGAACTATGTTGGCTCCAATAGTCCTTTCCATTGTCAAGAGGATCAGTCTTAATATGTGGTTGCCTTTGCCTATAAGTCAGAGTCAAGAACTTCTAGTTGTGATAACTCAACAACTAACCGATGGAATTCGTTGCAATGACTCTCTCTTCATAGAGGAGAGGTCGTTCTATTGAATAGTCTCATATTTCCTTGGTCGGCAACTCCTGGTTATTCTATATAGAGGGAGCAGACCTTGGTATTATGTTGGTCATAATTCCCGCGATTGCGGTACACCCCATATCATAGTTGAAACACTCCTTGAAGATCGTTGGCTTCTTTGGTAATGTCTCCGAGGAGTTCTGGACTATTTCCAATTATCGAAGGGTGGATGTGAATGCGTTGATTCTTTGTCTCAAACTTTCTAGCATTTAAATCACGTCCTTGTGCGAAAACATACTGTTACTTACGGTACATACCAAAGATGTCATATCTTTGAAGCCTAGTAACCTCCCGAGTGGTTGACGGATTGACTTTGTTCCACTTCTCAGGTCTTGCCAGAGGTCCCCTCCTATATATCCTGCACACAGCTTCTAGTCAGATGGACGACAGCGACGTATATGGTGTTATTCTGAAACCTTCAATTTTGTGACCATATAGTCCTTGGACACAACTAACATTGTTGTGTATAATGACGCGCGGGCCCCATCAGGGGGTCGGAGGGGGGTGTTGGAGACTAAGATTCTCGAACACGGGTAAACATATCCTACCTAAGGTACTCCAAGGCTATCAGAATCGGGTACTCCAAACATTTGTAAGAAAAATTTGAGCAAGAAGATGTATCAGCCTCATAAACAGATCATTTCTGGGGAACTAATCAATATCTCAGGAGATGCTAATTCCAGTATCTTTGATCACTCTACCTCTGTACCTCCTACTTTGTAAAACATGAGAAGCAAGGGGGAGAGAAGAACTTCGGTAGCAAAAATTCTAGGTTAAATGCAGTGGATCATGTCCATCTAATGCACAGGACCTACAGAATGCAAATCATTTACCAGGATATACATGGACATGACAACCAATGTCAAGAAATAACGGGCCATACCTGCCAAACTCAGGTTGCAATGAAACATACCTGCCAAACTCAGGATGTAACAGAACCCAGACCTAAAACTTCATGTACAACCAAATGTAGGAAGAGACGTCAGAATATGTTTCTTAAAGTTCTGAATTCATCAGATACAGCTAATACAAAGTATAACTTATACCTAGGTTGTTCTAAAATAAACTATATTTTTACAGTAAACGAGATTTATGTTTATAGATAAACAGGCCCTGGCTAGGTTACAAAATGTAAGCGAGAATACATAAGTAACTTAAATACAGCATCTAATTGCTATAACAAGTTATAATGCCACCAATATTAATGCCAGGTAGACGTTCTTTATACCATTAGAATGCTGGCGTCACGTAGAATATTGCTGTAAAGTATCATGTACTGCGCCCAATGGATAGCCGTGGAATCTAGCATCAAGGTCAGCACTTAGCTAGAACACAAAATAGGCTGTATTGCTACCAATATTAATGCTGGGTAGACATTCTTTATGCTAGTGGAAAGCTGGCATCGAGTGGGAGATTGGTGCAAAGTATAGTATACTGCGCTTAAAGAGTAGCCATGGCATCTTTCATCAAAATCAGCAATTTGCCAGGACTGAAAATAGGCTGTATCTCCACTTGTTTTGATGCCAGCTCGATGTTCTGAATACTGTTGAAAGGCCTGCATTGTGTAGGACATTGTTGCAAAGTATGAAGTACTGCGCTGAAAGGATGGCCAAGGAATCTGGTGTTAAATTCAGCACTTTGGGAAGGTAAATATCATCTTCATAATAGGCTGTATCTCCACCAGTATTCATATTGAGTAGATGTTGTATACACCGTTTGAAAGCCCGCATCGAGTAGAACATCACTACAAGGTATAAAGAACTGTTCTGAAAGAATGGTCGAGAAAGCTGGCATCAAAGTCAGCACTTAGACTGGTAAACATCACCTCCATAATACACTGTATCTCCATGAAATTCGTTGTCGGGTAGACCTTTTTCATACCGTAAGAAGGCCAGTGTTGACTAGAATGTTACTATAAAGTATGAAGTACCGCACCTGAAAGATGGCTGAGGGATCTGGTATTAAACTCAGTACTTTACCAGAATAAATATCACCTTCATAATAGGCTGTATCCTACCAATATTGATGCCAGGTAGACGTTCATTGCACCGTTGGAAAGCTGGCATTGAGTAGAATATTTCTGGAAAGTATCAAGCACTGTGCTCAAAGGATGTCTGAGAGATCTGGTAGCAGAGTCTGCACTTCGCCAGGATACAAAGTATACTGTATCTCTACCAATATTGATGCTCAGTAGGTGTTGTTTATACCATTGGAGCGCTAGCGTCTGGTAGAATATTTTTGTAACGTATCGAGTACTGCACTAAAATGATGGCTGAGGACTCGGATGTCAAAGTTACCACTTTGCCAGCGTAAATATCACCTCCATAATACGCTTTATCTCCACCAATATTGATACTGAGTAGACGTTCTTTATACCGTTGGAAACCTGGTGTCGAGTAGAACATTGCTATAATGTATCGAGTACTGCTCCCATGGGTTGGCTGAGGAATCTGGTGTCAAAAACAGCCCTTTGCCGGGATGCAAAATAGGCTATAACATCTTGTAAACTCTCAGTAAGCAGATGTTCTTTGGTCCAATGGATAGCTGAAATCAAGTAGAATGTTGCTCTAAATTATTAGCTTTGACAGTATGTGGACTGAGGAGCAATGGTAGTTAACAGACCTATTGTTAACGTACCGACTGTGATGTTATGTAGTTGTCCAAGTGTTTGTAACGAGACTCCACGGAGTACTATTACAAGTAGCCAAACCTATACCCATCATGGTGTCAAGAGACTACCACGGTAGGAATGGCAGTAGACTTAAGTCTACCGAGTGGAAATACCAGTAGTTAGGTACCTCAGTTGGGCATACAAGACCATACCAAAAGTACATAGGTACTAGTAAAGATTGGAGGTTGCCCTTCTCTGTAGGATAACCCACGTAGCCAATTTGGGAGTTATCCTGAATTACTCGATGGAGAGTCTAGGTAGAGTTACAGTACCTTCGGACTTGGGTTACGATGCCTTGGGTTATTGGTTACCCTGCTATGGAGCCAAGTTACCCTACCTTGAAAGTAACTAGTCACGCAGGACTTTGTGGGAAGTTACTAGATTGTGAGTCACACGAAACTACATAGATGTGTTCGAATCTCAGGTTGTAAAGATCACTCCTACACAACCAGTTCAGTTCTGAACAAGCTGTAAGTTGGAGGTATGGTTGCTAACACCCCACTCCGGCCCCGTTACTAGTCCCTAGTGCCAAGGGCTATAGCCAGAAGAGTTGCTGTAAGTCTAGTAAAGTCTCCAAGTGGAGATATTGCCATAACTCCGTATGCGCTCACACCAGCTGTCCGACTGAAAGCAGTCCGCCGGTTATATGAGAGGAAAGGGGAGAACCTGGTGAATAGCTTAAAGGTGGTTTCATATAAAATAGACCAAAACTGACTGAGTAATACTGACTTAAAGTCAGGAGTAGTATGTGAGTTTACTGGAGGCCTGTAGGCGAGCTAACCGAAGTCTGTTCCCCAAAAGTGTAATTGCACTGGAGAATCATTAAGGATTCTGAGACACTAGTCCGAGGTCATGATCAGACCTACTTCTAGGAGGGTAGATTGTGGGTATCGCCTATTGGTAGTCAACCTCTGCAGTGGTCTATTGGGGAAGCGATGTGGCTATCTTCCGAAATGATATAGAAATGAGTAGAACTGGATACATGCTGAGAGGCTGCGAATACTTGCAGAAGACTCAGTATATATGGGTAGAGAGTTCAATAGTTGGTATAGTATCTGCACGGGCATGACAGCTTGCCACTGACATGACCGCAATATGAAGAGCTTTACTCCTGTGGTTGCATTGGAGATGCAGTGGCTAAAACACTTCTATCGGGCAGATGTTAAAACATCACCGAGTGGTCTAGTTCGCTATGGAGGATCTTTGGTCCGACCCGTGGAGGTTAGCTAGACAGCCCACTGGGGTTGCGTGCTCGCGAATGCAGAGTAGTGATGGGGAGTAACTGGCAGCATACCAAACCTACTTAAGTATATGCGAGTTCTCCTCTACTCTGGCAATCAACTACCTCTCGAGATTAGGACTAAATTGAGTAAATCTGTGGACTAACGATATTAAGTTTTACCGTTTTGTTTTTTCAATTCTACTGTTAATTATCTTTATCTTTATCTTTACTTTCAGAAAGAACCCTTCGGTGCCGTCACAATCTTGGGATCCATCTTCCCAAAGAAAGCCCCCCTTACAGTGTTACTCAACACGTCACAGTTTTGGAAAACCTTAACAAAACACTCAAGTTACCATGTGTTCCTACAATCACAGCTATCACTCACTTTTACATTCAACCGCTGAGTCGTTTTGGTTCCCAGATCCTTCTAGCGACTACAATAGAATTTGGTACATCTCATCTCCTACTTCTGTAGATATTTTTAGATTTATTCATAGTGTCCAGTAGATATACTGATGGCTGGTATTTTGTCTTGGTATCCTAATTAAGACTCTCTGCCATGTTGTGTTAGACCATCAGCAAGGATTGAGATCCTCTGCCATCTTGTCTCAGGCTATCAGCAAGGATCAAAGTCAACCTAGCCAAATTGGGAGTTGAAAATTTGTTCATCCTCACTCAGGATGAGCTCAGAGTGTATTGGACAATACTGGATACTCATGATGTCCACGACATATGGGACACCAGTAACTGTCCATTTGCGTCAAGATGTACAGCTGACGCATCTGATGCAGGGCTTTTTTTTACTAATGTACTACATCTTGGAAAACAAGTGACTCTATACAAGATATGGTAAAACAGTCACCATTTGGCTTTCACTGTTGCGTCTGCTCATTGTCCTGTTGGCTCTCCCTCCACTCTCTACTTTAAATGTATCAGCCCATACCCTACTACTTCTACTGCTTTAACAGGTATCTTACTACCTCCATTAACTATGTAATGTTCCATAGTCTGAGCCAGCTGCCTCCCTATGGTCACCCTATGGTAGGAACCCTACCGCTGGGTAGCCTCCTCTCCACCAATCATCCACTCCTTAAGTACTATACTAAAGCCTTCTTGATCTCAGCTGATACATCATAGTACTGTACTATCTCTCCTGTACTGCTGATGGGAGTGGTTAGCCTTTAGGCCTTTCACTGGTAACCTACTTCCCAGTTGGCTTTTATATACAGGAGTTTCCCAGTTTCACAGGTAAGTGTATACTTTCTGTTATAATCTTTATACTTCATTGTTAGATTCTCTTCAAGTTCCATATAACTTCCTGTCCAGCTAGTTTGGTTTTCTTTCTGTTAGCTATGGGTAGTCCGCAGGAGAGATTTCTTTTAGATGAAGAATCTTCTTGAGCACATTGTTGGCCTTTACGCTTAACCCCTTTACGTTTAAGTTGTGTAGTCTGCTGACTCAGTACCTGGATCGATTGTCCTTAGAGTATGTATGGTTAGATCCATAAAAGGGAGTCTTGCTAGTATGAGTTGTCTCCAAGTCTAAAGAGGATATGGTTTTGTTTACACTATAGTTCGTACTACATATAGCTTTTTTCAAGTTGTACCTTAATAATTAATACTAATATGATGTTAGAAATAAACTAATAAAAAAATCATAATAAAAAAAACCTTCTCAATAGAGAGGATCTTAGAGGTACAAGTTTTCTCTTAGACTATGGAGGACATGAATTTGCTAGTACTACATGAGGTTTTCTTGTACCTTAAATAACGAATAATATGATGATAACAAAAAATCAAAATCAAAAATAGACATTCTGAGTAGACTACTCACTCAACCTCTTAAGGACTTTACTATGCTACTAGTTAAATCTACTAGTATACTTCTACACAAACATCTTCTATAATACTACATGAGGAAGAGTTCTCACTTACAATGGTAATACTAGCATACAAAGATATATCAATAGATATAATCAAAAGTGATAGGGTAGATAAAGAGGTATCTGTATTATTAACACTTCTAAGAAGCTAAAGATAAGGTCATTACCTGTTGAAGAACTAATATATGAAGTAGTATATGAAGTAGTAGAAATTATTATAACTCATTTTACCAAGTATCCTCTGTTTTAATAATTAGTATATAAAGACTGCAATTAATAACTATTTTCTGCTTGGTATTTTATATACTACGAGTAGTCACCAGTGTGGTTACCACACGAGGTGTAAACAGAGATCAGTTTTAAGTAATTGCTATACTTAATAAATTGTAGTTAACCCAAAATTAATGGATATCTGGTGAAAAACAAAAACAACTTATTAGAAAAATCAAAGTCTTAAGAAATATTTAAGAAGAAAAAAAGAAAAAATAAAATAAGAGCATATGGAGAGATATCATATAAAAAGATGAATAAAGACAAATTCAATGAAGATAAATATGGAAGCTAAGATATAAAGGTAAATAGAAAATAAAAGGCAACAATAAAATGGTAGAATATATAGTATTCCTTAGGAAGTTTCTTCATAGGGAATTTAGGTTAACCTACAAAATCAACATTGTCTTATTTAAAAATATTATTCCTATCATATCCATTGGAAGGATAAGATATTGAAAAATCAAATAGAAAAATTTATATATGAAAAATCTCTGAATAAACAATATTTTTAAAAACTTTTCCCCTTTATAAACTGAGTTGGATTTTAAGACTTTCACCCTTTTGCTGCTTATTGCCATTGATAATGCAGTATTCAATTACCTATATCTAAATACCTCCTGATATAAACTAATTCTAATATGTCCTAATAATTACTCCAGTGCCTCGCTCATAGTCATAGTATAAGCTAACTGAATTGCTAATGAAAACTGAAGTTGGATAAGATTTACTGAAATATCTGATAAGGCTGAAGAAGGGATTTACATTTGAGGAATAAGAACTACAGTTCCTGCTTACGAAACCATCACTATAATACCTATAATAGGAAAAATTGAGCGTTATAGGAACAATTTTGACAAATAAGATATTATAATATTATCATAATAAAAAAAAATATATTAAGAAAACTTATTACAGGTAACATTTTATAAAATTCCTGTAATCTTAAGTTTTATTCTATTATAAAGGTCTTAATGTAAATTCAAATTTCTTAAAAGAATAACTTGTATGCTGACTTTTGAGTATAGTTAATGTGGTGGAACCATAGAAGTTTGTAATTTAAAAAGAACAACTCTCTAACATGTATTTCAACTAATCTTAGAACTATTAAAACATATTACTAATACTGGTACTTAGCTAAGGATTGTGTTTTATATTTGGTTTTAAGTATTACTTTGATACTTGGTTTATTTGAAGTAGCGTTTGATACTCACGTTGTTTTATACTTTGTTTTAACTATCGCTTAATATCTAGTTTTTTTTTAAAATATTATTAAATTTTAATTCATAGTTTGTTTTATGTTTTGTTTTAAGTCTCATTCTGATACTTCAATTGTTTTACCAAGATATATCAAATTATATTTTTGATTAGTTTCATTTATGCTAAACTTGAACATAAATAGATTTATGTATTTAAGACCACCTGATTCCATTATAGAAAAGTTAGACTTCAACAAACAGTATTTCAATATACTTAGTTGAACAGTTACTTCGTGAGTTTTCTCAATATACCTTTTGAAGTTTTCCTTAGTTCACAGCTCTCACCTCCTCTTTCTAGAGGGGCAGGTTACCTGTTAACTATCTTATCCTATCCAGTATAAGTGAATAGCATGTTGTAAATTTATTACAAAATCTATGTCTCTAAGCTAAATTTAGCTGAAGTTCACATCTTTGAGTTAGTACGTTCAATTGTAAATAATTCCATAATATTTAATCTTTTAATAACCTATTCCAAGTTTTGACTATAAAGACTACAGTTTAAGTCTAATAAAGGTAATGATAATCTAAATTTCTCTAACCCTTTCCTCATATGAGAAAGAATTTCTTGAAGATAATACAGTTTCAAGGTGTATATTTACTTTTCTGTCACAATCAGAATACTAAATATATATTCTAGTACATACTTACAGTCATCTGTGAGATAATCTCAATATGATAACTATAAATTAAGTAAATCAAATAGACTGGATTCACATAGGATCATTGTAAAGAGATTTTATAACTGTTGACCTGGATGCATTGACATTGATTCTAGAAGACATATCTCTCATTTATTATTATTTTTAAGTAGTCCTAAAAGCATGTAAGTTTCTTGATAAGTTGATCTTACTATATGTTCTCCTAGAACAGTTCTCAGATTTGTAAATGAAATTGTTTCTACCTTTTGATATAAAATATTATTTGAAGATAAAAGAACTTTCCAGCCTTAAGATCAACAAAGTATATTATCCCAATAACAAAATCTTGTTTTCTTAGCACCCAAACTTCTTTCTTTTTATCAAATACAAATCTAATAATTAATGTTAAGTTTATTAGCATATCTAATCCTAATATTCAATATTTCTTACCAATAATTAAAGTAGGCTTGTTGAGTTTATTAAAATACTACCTTGTTGGATAATCAGTATATAATAGACATCAGGAAAAAATTATCCCGCGTCTGGCGCCCGGCGACCGCGTCCAGACGCATCCTGTCTGTCAGTTACGCCCTGTGCGTCCCGTGTGTCTGGAGTTGCCTCGCAACCACACTGACGTCCCATGCGTCCTGTGTTGCAATGCTCCTTTCACTTGTATCCCGCACGCTGTTTCCTATGGCCCCGACGTCTGAATCACGTCCCGCATATGTCGAACTAATTATACCCTCCGGGTGCTCCACTCCCCTGTCTATGCCATCCCCACGTCGCCTAATTTGTAGATATGCTCGAGGCGCCCCGATTCCTGGCGTCATTGCATCTCGTTCTTCAGAACAATGCTTTCATAGTCACGACTGCGTCTTCGGTGCTCAAAAGTCTCCTTTCCTCCTAGGACGAGCCCAGTATCTCTCCCCATCTTTTCGCCTGTATCCTGATGTTGGCGAGTTGTTATGTTGTTACTATGCGGCCACATGGCCTTTCATCCAAATCTGCTATGCGTCCCAACTACGTCTTGTCTGGTGAGTTTCTAACCGTAATCTTGTCTCCGGTCCCTGGAGTCTCAGGAAGCCCCAACAGGCCATCCCATCTCCTCCATGTCCCCACTCATGATGTTCTTAATATCACAATCACAAGATTCCTAATTCTCTTAAGAAATCTGTCATCCTATGTGCTTTTAATTATCATTGTCCTTAATTCTACACTCAGTTTACTATATAATAATTTATATACTAGTAATACAAAGCCCCTGTGTACTGTGTTATCTCTGTCCAAGTCTATTACAATGTTCCCCTTGAGCCAGTATAGCAGGGAGACTTTTTTTCACTTTTTTTTCCTTTCTTTTTTTTGCAGAGATGTTGAAAACCTCTACGGGACGTCATGGCCGATGGCAAGGAGGGGTCGTGATGCCGCAGTCGTTTATTCAAACGCTTTGTCAATATATTTCATTGAACGTCCGTAAATCAATCCAACTGTTGACGAGCCATTTCCGGTCCATCTCCAGAACCAAGTGGGCCAGGTTTACGATAATGCATATGTCCACAACTGTAAACCTTCGGGTCTCCGGCAGCTGCACCATGACAAGACCATGTAACTCCGATGGGCGTCTCCAGTTAAGTACGTTCAACATCTGTACAAATACCAGTCAGTAGACTGTGTCTTAGTACCCGGAGTCGCAGAGTTTGAAGAGTGTAAGGAGTTGCCCAGGAAGAGGTCCCCTCAGTGCACCATACATTTGGTCTTCTCCAGCTTGTACCCATACCCAATCATTGCAACTAGCTTTGTTTCGGAAGAGCTCAATGTCTGTGCATCATGCGCGTTAGATGTTGTAAAAATCATTTTTCTGGAATGCTAGAAGTGCGATTTCAAGTTGTGTTAACTGTTCTACCGGAGGAGTCGTAGTATTCAGAGGTCTGCGGGAAGGCGAAGCTCAACAAGCAAGCTCTGTCGCCTATAACGGAGCAATTCGACGCTCATGGTCTCGTTTAAAATACCCAAGACCTCGCAAAAATCTCCACGGTCAGTAACGTCAGAATAACATCACTTCAGAGTCCTACAATATTAGGGCAGTGGACATTCGTTACCCATCCCGCCCAAAATATCAGTGACATCAGCCGAGATATCAACTACGCCACATCACATTGAATCCTAATTTAAAAGTCTAATACGGATCGAGTGGTGTCTGCCATAGTGATCGAGAATCTGCCACCCTGCATCATTTTTATTAGAATGTCCCCATCCGTCTTTTATTTGTTTCTTATAAGCCAGCCAACAAAATTCTGTAGAGTACTGCTGGATGTTGCCAAACCGGTAGACATGATCGGAGAAGTGGCCAAGTATATGCACCTTGATGAAGTTGAAATGGGATTTGGTAAAAATCAATTTCCTATGTTCCTCGTTGTCTTCCTCTCGGTATCGCTGCTCCTCATGGCGTCACTGGGAGGTACGGAGATTTTGATCAGCAACAGTTTGATGCTGCTTTCGCTCATTACGCTGGTTCCGAATCTTTGTCTGTTTTTGTTTAAAAGTTCTAAACTCCAAGAAGATATCTTTGGTCACGTGAAATCAATTACAATATCGATACATATAATCCAGAGTCTCAGGAGTGTGGCTTCGGTATTGAGCCATTATAGTGGACTCCAGTAATGACCCAACACAGGAGAGTGTAATTTTGAAAGTTGCTGTTCTATCCTATCCGGGATTCTCAATGCTACGGGGAGAACAGCAAAAAGACAATGTCCCAAGTTCCTCATCTCCTTTCTTTGCCACTGTGTAACCTCACCGTAGCCTTTTTTGGGTATAAAGAATCCATGGTAAGGTGGTAAAGATTTCCAGGCATCATCAAATGCGTCCAGACATCTGTGCTTCTTAAGAAACCCTTGAATCCAATCCATCATGTACTTGAATAGTCCAAGATAAACCCTAGGGAGCAAATCAGGTCAGTGAAGATTGGCGGGTGAAACTCGAGGATGGCAATGAAAAACATTTCCACACATCTTAACACTGAGAGAATCATAGGTGGTCTGCAGGTCGGCTGAGGTCAAGTCCACTGACCCAGACTGGATTTCTTGTTCCAGCTGCTCATATCTGCCATAGTCTCGACCGGGATACCCCCCACGGGCATTCAATCCTAACTTGTCAGGAGGTATCTCATATCGAGGACAGGTATTGGATTTAACTCCATGCAGTGTGATGTTTTCCATATGGTCAGCAACACTTGCTGCCAAAATAGGGAAACAAATCCGTACATTCCCATCAGTACAGTCAATTGGCACACCATTGAGAGAAGCCTCACACAAGGGCTCAAATAGGAGCTCGAATACGCCTTTTAGTGTGTTGGCATTAATATGTCTCTAGCGTTCGTTCCCGGAAGAAGACTGCGGAAATTTGGGCACGACAGGCAAAAGCGTGAGAAGAAGAACTGCCATTATTCCAGGTTTGTTACGCTTAGCGGACGGAAGATTTCCGATCATAATATACACAGGCCACGCCTTCTTATCACCCGAGAAATTGGTGAGGTGCGTCTAATCAGATATCCCAATAATTGGAACTACCATGGTACCAGATGGTTGTGCTTCCTGTTATCAGTTAGCCATCATATTTGACAAAACAGGAGGGCAAAACTTTGCCATAGTACCTGAATATCCCACCACCAGTCTACGGTATACATATCTGCATATGTTCTCTGTCCATTGAGATTGTATTCACGTCACAGTACGTAAACGAAATCATCTTTGTACGCTATCTGTCGAAGGACATACCGGATATTGTCTCGAACGTTACAGTAGAAGAAGGACAAAGTCCTCATACCATCTTGAGCTTGACTTTCATGCCATTGCAGATACGGACCATATGGGTCAAGCATGCATAGAAGCTTCTTAAGTGTATATACCGAGGTGTAAGAAATATCTTTAGAATTGCCAAGGTCATTGGAAAAATATTCCTTAATTTATGACTAGGATATCTTGCTTTGATTGAACCAAGATACAATTTTGAGTTCGTGTGCACTAGCAAATGGGGCAAATGGGTCCTCAAACAGATTTTGCTGCTCTTCCGCAAATATCGTCACGTATACAATGGATTCCCCTGCATGAGGATAATGCTCCGCGTCCACAGGTGTTGAAGGCGCATGAACCATACCGACGCATTGTGTGTCAAACCTATGCACAATATCATCTCCAGTTGAGTCTAGCTGGCAGCTAACCGGGTCGGCGTCTGATTCGTAGTCGGAATCTGGCTGACCACCATCCTACTGTGGGAGGTCTTGAGGCAATTCGCTTGATCCTATGTCATGAAAACTCGCTGCCGCATCAGTATGCCAAGTTTGCCATGTCAGAAGGACACTGAGATCAGCATGAGCGGTTCGTATTTATTTCTCATATGAACCAACGGGTGAGTATATACGGCAACAAAATGCGCATTTAGTAGGCATTGCGGGATGGCCTGGTTTTCGAGAAGCTTGGAGCTACGACGAGCAAGCGGCATGCAAACTTTTATATGATGGAGTTGTGAGCGTGGCCAAGTACAGTTAATGTGAAACACAGCTAATTGCCTATTTGGTTTAACGCATGCGATGAAAACAGACCCGGGGATGTAGTAAATGGACCGGAGAATGCTTTAAAGTCTCAACTTTGAATTCCTAAATAATCATGAAAGATTTTCAAGGTGGTAAGAACGTCAGGGACTCGGGCAGCATCTAAACTTAAACCACGAAGACCAAAGGAAGACCATACCAGGATCAATATTCACAACTCCCGCTGCGCCCACAATACCACCACGCAGAACGAACCACTGGATGGCCCAAATGATAACCACATGCAGGATGTGTACATGCCAATGGTTCCCAAGCGACACAAAGATCCAGAAAGGCACATATACCAGCTACCAGCTATTGCTCTCACTGGCGCAATTACTGTTAGGAGGGTCGGCCATGAGAAGATCAGCAGGCATAAGACGCGGCTTATGTTCCGCCAGGATGACGTCGGCAGACAGCTCTATGCAGGATGGCGAAATACTATTAAAGAGCTGATGTTACCGTGGAATTATACCAATATCAATACTTTCCCAGACAATGATTTCACTGAGATCTTCCATGACATGAGGAGATTGCGCCTAGCCCGTGACGCTCTTATGGCGGTGGCGGCTAATGATGTGCCGCGGAGGCACCAGATCGAAGAGGCCATCATTGCTCTTATCAAGGATTGTCGCAAGAAGTTGACCAACTCTGTTCTAAAAAAGCGTGCTCCTCAAGCGGCGCTGGGGGCGCTAGTAATCTTCCCAGAGCAAGTACTAGTTGAAGAGATCTTGTTGCCAATGGGTGCCCTGGCTGTATGGGGTGTCAATGCACCACAAGCACCTGGGCCGCTAGGTGCTCCATACACTGAAATTGCTTAAAATGATGCAGACCTCCATTCTGCGCAGGTCGACAAGAAACGTCGCAATTGTAAACACACTGCTGGAGGTGTGGCAGCTATCGACGAGAGTGCCGATGACACCAACGCCTAATCTAGACCAACTGTCAAAAAGATTCAGGTTGAATCAAGCTCCTCCCGAGGTGTCGCAACTGCGCAAGATCTAGATGATACTGATGTCTATTCTTTACCGTCTAACTAGAAACGTTACGATGGTAACTACGCTGCCCGAGGTGTCACAGCTGTCAATGATGGTCATGACGACCCCAACGTCTATTCTAGACTAAATGTCAAAAAGATTGACGTTGAATCAAGCAGCTCCAGATGTGTTGCAACTGCAGAAGATCAAGATGATACTGACCTCAATTCTGCGCCATCCAACAAGAAACGTCGCGATGGTAAAGGCGCTGCCGGAGGTGTCGCTACTGTCGAAGATGGTCCCGATGACTCTGACGTCTATTCTACACCATCGGTCAAAAAGATTCACGTTGAATCAAGATCCTCCCGAGGTGTCGCAACTGTGGAAGAAGGTTTAGATAATACCAACCTCTATTCTGCGCCAACGGATAGGAAACGTCGCGATGGTAAACACGCCGCCGGAGGTGTCGCAGCCGTCGAAGAGGGTCCTGAAGACACCGACGGCTATGAATCACGACAGAGGGTAAATAGGGTCCCACAACACCCATTATAGTATGTAAACAGGTTAGTTTATTTCCCTATCAGCTGTTGAAATTGAGTCTCCACTTACTAGGAAAATATAGATTAGAAGGAACTACTGGGGCACCTGCAGGCGGTGCGTATAGTTTGGGTCCAGCTGTCAATGTACGCTACCAGTCGGAGGGGCCCAGACAGGTGGGCGGCGGAGGCTTCGCCTGACTATCAAGTGCTAGATTGGTGACCCACACACATCTCCGGAGTAAGGTTTGGTGAGTTAGATTTATCTGATATTCGTGGATTGTGTGCCTTGGTTATGAGATTCATACCTGTCTACTGCATTCGCTATTTGCTGAGCGCCACAGGTGAAGAAAGCCAGGCGCTCCATCAGTTGTCACGACAACTGCTATCCTCATGGGATTACGTCTTCATCCAGGATAGTGAAAGGTTGTGCACCTGGCTGCTCTCCAACCCAGTGAAGCAGGACCCGTTAGATCTCTTCTTGTATTGTGACCGCGACGAAGGAGACAATCCGCAAGAAATGCCCGCACTTAGGGGGCACACCTATTGTGCCGAAGACGCCGTATTGAATATGAGTTGTGAATGAAATCCAACAGCGGGCCAGATTTATACTGGGGGCGCCGTTTGGAACACGCGGACCGATGGCGATGGGAACGAGAACAGTACTAGGGCATATTATATACCTTAGACCTCCGCATTCCACTGTGGATGTATTGTGGAGTTAGGTTAGGACTAGTGCAGCTCAAAGTTCTCAAGTGCAGGTAACGTCTCTTGGCGTTGCACTAGGGAGCGGCATGAACACTTAGGATATCGGCACGCTTCGTGAAGATACCCTGGGACCCCATGCGTGCTCCACGATATGTTTACAATTTCAGTACATGAATTTACTGCTTTAGATCTATCTACTAGCATATTCAAACAATTTTAATTTTATTTATTTCTTAGCCATAAATACCCATAGTCTACGAAAGCAGTAGAGTTGTCCTATAAGGTGCAAAGATGTCGCAAGCGTGTTTCCGTGTTCCAGCTCAGTATTGTTTGTATAAGAAACCTCTACCCCTCCCCTCGGGGTCTTCCCTGACAACAGTCGACACCTCCCTGACTTCTCTCCCACCACACTAGCAATGTCCTCCTGCCTTTTCTCCTCTCAACAAGTACGACCACATCTCACACTGTGACCCCCCACCCCGACAACCATATCAACCTCTTTCAATCTTCGGCCCTAGGCCCACGTCCACAACTCACCCTACGACCCCCTCCTCCTCGACGACCATATCAACCTCTCCCTGTCTTGAGCCTGGGGCCCACATCCATGACTCGAACTGCGACCCCCCACTGATGAACATATCGACATCTTTCTGCCTTCTCCCCTCTCAACCACGACCACATCTTGCACTGTGACCCCCCCCTGATGACCCTATCAACCTCTTTCAGTCTTCAGCCTGGGGCGCACATCCACGACTCGTACTGCGACCCCCCCTCCTCGATAACTATATCAACTGCTCCCCATCTTTAGCCCAGGGCCCAGGTCCACAAGTCGTACTTTGACCCCCCCTGACAAACATATCAACGTCTTTCAGTCTTCGGCTTGAGGTCCACATCTACGGCTCTCACGCCAACCACTTTACTATCTGCCGTCCCCCAATTAAGGCGAATGGCGCCCTGAAGGGCTCAAGGACTATCTTCACCAACCCCGAGGTACTATCCATCCAATCCTTGTCTACTGATCTTCACTAACACAATTGTAGATGCCCGGCTGCCCAAGGTCACGAAAATATAGCTTAGAGAGGGAAATGCCAGATGGCGCGACCTCTCGACAGTGGGCGCAGCAAATGCCGCAGTTTGCGCAGGGTTACTGTGGATAGCCTCCCTTTTAAGCTGGCCATAGAGGACTCCCGGTAAGTGAAAATCTTCCAATGTACACACCTGTTTGACATAGTAAAACTAAATCTCTTAGTTCAATTACGGGGTACTAGAGCAAACTTGCTTACACCAAGAGCTGGGGTGGGTTCCCGGACCCTCGCGCCAACACCGTTTCCTATAGAGCGTGGGGCAAGTGGGTCCGGGGCTTCATAGCGAAGCGTTCCTGGGACCTCCCCGGGCTGACCAACTCCCGATTGGAGTCAGTCGTTATGTTTGCCCACTCCCTTCCCCACGTTGAAGACTTGATTGAGCTTGCACAAAACAAGGACCGGACCGATAAGGTTAGAGAAGTCGAACGTCATCTGAGGATCTTGGGGCGAGACACAGCGAAGAAACTCCACAGGACGAACGTTTTTTCTGTTCGCGGAGCGAGCAGTAGTGGCGCCGGAGGAGGGAACTCCAGGTAAGTATCACTGTCTATCTTTTCTCTTTTAGCCCTGGACTAACAGTTGTTATCAGCGCCCAAATCAGATTAGTCCTCCTGGTATTACCCGTAGGCAATACAAGTCCACATCGTTTGCCGAACGGGTGTGCTGGGAGACCGCCACGCGGTCCTTGGCTACCCCTGGTGTTCCAAAGAACCTAATCGGGGAATCGCCTGGGGTGTCATGGAATCACCGCGCATCAAAGAGGTGCTCGGGGTAGTGCGGAGGTAACGTGAGGAGGAGGAAATCAGGTGCCTCCAATATCTCCTCTGGGCCACTGGTCACGACGCACATGCACTTAGCCGTAGGCCCACTGAGCCTCTCCTGCTCAGAGATCTCATCTTTTTAAATATAGATGAAGATGTCTGGGCGTGGGTCCTCACTAACAACAGCAAGGACCCCCTCACCCTTATGGTCTTCGAGCCACGTCCGGCTGACCAGGAGTATAGAGACCAGACTCATGAGCCGGACAATGGCAGATACCCTTTTTTCAAGCGCGAGGTCTGGGATCACTGTTTGTTCGGTAGAGATATCGGGGCGGGGGGTACAGGAGGGGCAAGAAGAGGGGAAGGAGTGGGAGGAGGGCGAGGAGGGCGAGGAGGTAGAGGAGGAGAGGGGGGAGGACTCTTCGGCCTCGTCAGCCAAAGAGTCTAAAGTTCTTGCGATGTCTATTGGCGAAGAAGCAATTGTTATTGACTACGTAAGTTCCATTGCATATCAATATTTTTGATAACTGGATAACTAATCACATAAACAGGAAGCGGAACCGGATAAGCCATGCCCCTCTCGACCCTGCCGCCCTGCTCGCCACGCCCATCTTACCACCGGTTACAATCGTGACGAAGTAAGTTATCCAAAATTCATGTATTCAAGAAAACACCGTTACAAATAGCAAATATAGGACAACGAACCGAATGTGCCTGGCCCTGCGAGGGCTCACCGGTTAGCTCACCCCACCTGCCCCACCACCGGTCTTGAGGTTGACGAGGTAAGTTCTCCAAGATTCAACTTATCAATCAAACTCCGTCGCTAATATAAGATAGTGGAGGACGAACCGGAGACGTCTGGCCTTGCGCGACCCCCCCACCTAGTGCGCCGCACTCTCCCGACCACCCGTCTTGAGGTCGACAAGGTAAGTTCCCCAGAATTCAACTTATCAATAAAACTCTGTCGCCAATAGCAGATATAGGAAGACGAAACGGAGACGTCTGGCCTGCCAAGATCGCGCTGCATTGCACACCCCACCCACTCCACCAGCAGTTTTGAGGTCGATAGGTAAGTTCTCCAAAATTCAACTTATCAATAAAACTCCGTCGCTAATAGCAAATATAGGAGGACGTACCGGAGACATCTGGCCTCCTGAGACCCCGCTGCCTGGTGCGCCCCACCGACCCCACCCGTCTTAACGTTTATGAGGTATGTTTTCCAAAAATTAAGTTATCAAGAAAGCTCGTTCGCTAATAGTAGATATAGGATAACGAACTGGATGCGTCTGGTTCCTCGAGACCCCTCCGCCTACCCCACCCCATCCACCATACCACCCGTCCCGACATCAAGCTAGTAAGTTCTCCAAAATTCAAGTTACGGAGAAAACGTCATAGCTAATTGCAGATATAGGACAATGAACTGGATACTGCTGGTCCCTCAAGACCTTACCTCCTCCCCCATCAGACCACCAGTGCAGACTCTGGCCCCTCCAACCCATCCGAGCTTGAGAAGGCCCAAAGTCTCGTGAACCTGATCCAACAAGACCCTTGGATCACCAACTACCTTACCGCATCTGCAGGCCAACCTAAACACCCCCGCGGGCACTATGGGGCCTACGATACCCCTCCTGTCGACTCTCTCAAGAGTTGTAACTAGCTTCCTGAAACACCAGGCACACAAGATCCTTCGACCGCGACTTTCCCACTTGCGCCCACAACCCCTATGTCTGAGGCTATTGGTCCATCTTCTGCAACCTCCCCGACAGTGATTGGCCCACCGGCTCCCTCAACTATTGTATCTGCAACCATTCGTTCGTCTTCTGCGACCCTCATGCCAGTGATTGTCCCGCCGACTCCTACAACTCTTGTATCTGCAACAGTTCGTCTGGCTCCTGCACCTCCCATGCCTGTGATTGTCCCATTGGTTCCGACGACACCTCTGTCAGCGACTGTTTCAGCCACTCCTGTGACTCCCACGACCCTTGCTTCAGCAGCATCAACGTCTCCCGGTACCTCCACCGTTGTCCTGCAAAACACCCAAGCGTCACCGGGGCTCAGCCTTAGTAGCAGACACTTGCCTAATAAAACCTCACTTCGCTTTTTTTCCGGTGTTCGAAGTCTTCCCTTTACTTTTACTCTTTGTCAGATTTTCCCCTTTTTTACCAGCGTTTTGATGTATTTCCCTTTGCGTTGGCTACGCAAACCATATATGTTCCTTTTTTTTCTTTTACATTTGAATGTCTTTCTGTTACTTTTACTTTGAAATTCGCAATTGTTCGTCGTCTAGTTTTGCAGGATCCCCCTACTAGTACTACGCTATGTCTCTACTTTGATATCATTTTTGTGTCTTATGTTTCCTTTGGGATCCGCACTGTTTCGTTGTTGGGATTTCCGGAATATTAGCCAGTCCATGATACCGGTAGTAATGTTACTATTGGATGCGCTTACCTCATACTCCTACAGTAGCTGTTTTGACCTCTCCTACCGAGTGGGATAGTAGTAATAACCTTAGTCCACCTTGCATTAGTATCGAGTACTTGCACTTATCGAACCAGCTCATCTCACATTCCTAGTCTCTAAATGGCCCAGCACCGCCTGGATGGCAACACGATTGGGTAGCTCTGCCCAATTTATTACACCTGTTCGAGGTCCAGAGATGAGGTTAATTACTGCTACGCGTTATTTGGAGAGGCGTGTGGCTTGCCAGCAATATTTGTCGCTAACGAGGACCCTTTG
The DNA here is from genome assembly GCA_006112555.1 of Tuber indicum. NCBI lineage: Eukaryota > Fungi > Ascomycota > Pezizomycetes > Pezizales > Tuberaceae > Tuber > Tuber indicum. The sequence continues at coordinate 27,390 of VBSK01000390.1, read as the reverse complement.
TAGCTAGATTTTATTATGCCGTCTAATTTAGGGACAACTCGGTTTAGTCTATCGCAAAATTGGCAACGTGGTCCCAGAGCTTTGAACATCCAACGCTTGAGAACATAAATCTATCCGTAAATTCAAGTCATGAATGTGAAGATACTACCTTAACGTGAAAGCCGGACCTCGTTTATATGAAGACATGGCTACAGCTATGAGTCCATCATTATCTTTAATTCTCAAAAGCAAGAACCTTCCCTCATGCGAAATTTATGAATATCCATTTAGAGAACATCGTGTAGAAAACTCACCAGGAATCTTAGTGCAAGAATCACATTTGATCCAATCACGAGTGATAGTTCTTGATTCCACAGACACAAACGCTGGCCATACTAGTATGTCTTACCGTATCAGATCCCACACATCATATTTGACACCATAAAATCAAACAAATACTTCATCTACAATAGACTCGACCTTCACATTACTTACCTGCATCCAGAATCGTTACTTACTTGACATTCACTGACCTGTTACAGCATGAACAAGCAACATCAAACAAATATACAGAGTCAACCAACCCCCAAAGTAGGCATGTCAAATGGATGTAAAGGTGACATTGGATCAGACACACTGGGATCCGGAAATCGACGTCGACAACACAGCAACAGGAGTCCATCAGTTCCCAGAGGACACTTTCGAACACAGAGCCCATAAGCCGTAATCTGTCTCCGCTACCAATACTAAGCACACAGCTAGGAAGACCACCAAAGCATGCACGAAGCAGCGTAACACAGACCACAGTATATAATACACAAGTGACAGAACCGGAAGGACAAGAAGATACGGAACCAGTCAATCTAAGTGATGCTACCAGTGACGAGTACCAAAACTCACATGGATCTGATGAGGGAGAATCAGACACTGAACCCGACCCCGAAGAGATTGATACTGCAGATATCAATTCATCGCGATGGCCTGGTGTGTCACAAGCTACCAGCCGACCCCGATATCATCGCTCAACAGTCCAGATTTCCACCATCCACTGATCACTGCTGACTAATCGGGTGCAGCGGACACGCATCCCCAAAGAATTCAGGACAGGGCGTATAGTCCCCGAACATTCCTGTCATCAAGCATACCAAGGTTTTCATCGCCGCACGGTAACGGCGGTGCCCCTGCGTCTGGTATCACGAGCTCTGGTCCAGCTGGTGACACAAGCGTACAGCTGGGCGAGCGCTGGATTGTAGCTAATTCTCGATGGATTCTAGTAACGGGTGCAGAGTGGGCAATATTGGAGTTCGCGAAGTCGCTCATGCTGCAGTACACTCTCTTCGAAGATACACTCCCGAACCCTGTTTCTTTGACAGGCCAGGTTCGGAAGGTCTGGGCTGCTGCTCTCAAGAGGAATCTAGAGAGTGAACAGGGGCGACCTTCAGAGTTGTGCATCCATTTAGTATGTCAAATCGGTTGGACTTGACACGATAGGATGCAATATATGGTACTAACATGGACAGGTAAGACAAAAGCATTCCCGGGTACGCTCACAGTTGGTATACCATATGAAGAACAATATCGTAAAGTTATATCAACTGCCAGAAGATCTGAGTACAACCGTGCATGAGGTGAATTATCTGCTCAAACAGGACAAGTTCATGTGTAGCCCGAGAGGGTACCAGGTTCGTTGAACATGCCTAGCTACTCCAGAGTGACCACTAACTATCATGATTGAGCTCGATGCAGAATCTGACACTGCAATTTGTTGCGCCGCAGATTTCAGATGCGATCTATGGTAAGTACTTCGCCGGTAAGAAAATGCATAGTATCGTCGATCCCAACTTTTTGGAGTGGATTAACGGGACTATGATCTGCTTGACATGCGCCATAATCTGTCACATACTACGTGTATGGAAACAGGAATATATCAGGAGCCAAGAGACTTCAAGCGAGAGGTGGCTGGTGGTAAGAGTCTGCTAATCTTCTAATATTTGATGCGACCACACTGCTAACATGTCGCTCAATGTGCAAGACCTTGTTCGCATGGCAGAAAAAGACAAGGGCCAACTGCCCACCATGGATCTAGGAAATGATTCTGGGAAGCATACGTGGGGCAATAAAGAATAGCGTTAAGCAGGTACAAGGGGTGCAACAAGAGTGGGGTGAAGGATATGATGACGATTGGGAGACACTGGGCACAGAGCTCGAGGGTCAGATTACCGACCCGCCGCTATCAGAGCCTGTATGCCAACGGACTAATGTGGGTAACTTGGGCTTGCAGCAAGCATGGGATTGCGGGAATGACTCTCAGGAAATAGACATCTCCTTTGATTACAGCCAGACATCGATTGCGCGGGCTCTGGTGGTTCTTGAATCGGAACCCCCTACTCAGGATGATGCACACGAGCGGACCGTTGTACCAATAACGTCCCGTGTCATGAGCCCTTCTTTATCTCGTTGCCTGTTGCTTGACCGAAAGGAATCTCAGGAAGGCGCCACATCGTCTACTGGGATTTGTGATAGTTAGCCTGACGTTAACGACTAGGAGGATAATGGGAACTCTGGTGCAGGAAATTGGGCAGGAAATAGAGCGGTGACGAGCAGCATGTAAATATAGGTATTACAGCTAGCAATAGATTTCATGAATTGTGTTGTGGACTCAATCCACATAGCAGTACAACAATAAGCAATCAAAGGGAGCTATCAGGAAGATATCTGGACGACCTCTAAAGAAAAAGCATAATCTACGGACGGAATTGGGAATATTTCGTCTTACGTCTGATCAGATTCGGCGCATCTCCAGACTTTAGATGCAGTGTGCAGAAAGAGAAGACTCCATGAAAGTTAAATCTGGAGACAAGAGCAATATCAAGTGAGGATCGTGATTCCGGAAATACTAGGCAGAACGAATCAGGACGAAAGGGGGGACGCCGCGCAATGCCAAAACGGCGGCTTGTAGCATCGGAGAATCGTGATGCCTCAGAGCAGAAGCAGAGGTTATTTGTACATGAGCAAGCAAGGAAGGGAGGTCCAGGCGCTGCACGCAAGCCAGATACTTAGTCGGAAATGGGGGGGGGGTGAGAGGGTATCCTCAGGATCGAACAGTAGCTACGGAGGTCGGTAGTGTGAATGCAACAGCCAAGGATCAGTCATTCATAGGACGCAGGAGATGTAAGGGTCCTTGTCAGGGCGCTGTGCGACGCAAAGTAGGACGCGACGTTGGTTAGATGTCGTGTCCTGATTAATGATTAGCATTTTGAGCGTCCCATACCTCAGACGCATAGAATGCACAGGACGCAGGTAATCTTTTTTGCTGATGGAGTTCTTCCTTAAAATATACTAATTTAATTTTAACCATGTAATCAGATTTTTATTGTGCAGTGTTTGATGAAGCAGGTATTTAATTCCTCCTCTTTCTATTAGATTAACATATATTAACTGTTTATTTTCTAAGTATAATGCTAACCAATTAGGAAGGTAGGGAAACATCTTAAAGATAATGTAGAATAACAACTAATTGTCAAAGTAGTATAACTACTACCTATAGCGAAGGTATAGTAATCTCCTAGAAGTAATGTAAGATAATTCTCCCTTGATCAAGTATAGTAATATTGTTTACCCTTACATAATATATTTCTCAATACTCCTGTTTTCGCCACTGATTCTTATTCCTTCTTATTTTTTCCACGAAGTTTTTCTTTTTTTCTTGCTTTTTTTCCTCAGAGTTTTTCTCTCTTCAAACTCTTCTTAACTTAGTGCTATTTTTCTATTCTTTTTAGAACTATCTTTTTATGTTCTTATATGGGCAGTTTTCCTGCATACAGATACTATAGTTATTAATTTTCTTCTATATTATTATATCTATATTATTATATCTGTCTTATATTATCTTATTGGGAGCCTGTTTGGTGGAAATGGAAGGTGAGTCTACCATTCCGTTCACAAATACAAAACGACCGTTTTGAAAAGATGGGATGACTACTTTTATATGAGGAACAGTTGCAAACTGAATAGAAGAATCATTACCAACATTAGGTAGAGACAACTGGTATAGACTTAGGGTTGTCTAGGCCAATCGAGATTCGTTTATATAGATAGAGATTTGTCTAAGAAGACTTGAAAGCAACTCATTTTGTTTCTGATTACTAAGAGTGCAAGTAAGTAGAATAGAATCGTAAGAACAATATTGTATTATTAAGATCACTTCTCTGTTGCTTGATGATGTTTAAAGCTTGAAAGGTACTGTGATATTTATATTCCGCGTCACAGTATTCACGGGCTACGTATATCTAACATACAAAATATGCACCTCTTCAAATATAACTCATAATATCAGATACTATATAAAGGTACGAACAATGGAAGACCCTGAAAACCATCACACGCTCTTCGGTAATTACTATGATTTTCTTTCTAGAAGACATATTTGTCTCCAGTAGTAATTATCTAATTCTTGGAGTCATTAGACCTATAGCTGAGTTCTCAAGTTGAACTATCTTGACTCTAATAGTGCTTTCGGTTCTCAAGAGGATCAATCTCGATATGAAGTTACCTTCGCATATGTACTGGAGTCAAAGAATTCTAGTTGTGATAGCTTAACAACTAACTGACAGAATATATTCACAAAACCTTCTCCTCCTAGGAGGGAACTTGAAGTCATTCTATTAAATATACTCATAATTTCACGGTTGGTAGCTCCTGGTTGTTCTTTGTGATGGGAGTTAGTCATTAAGTGATATTGGTGATAATTTCCACAACAGCGATACTATCCTTAACATAGTTGTAACACTTCGTAAAATCTATTAGCTCTTAGGATAGTATCTTCCAAGATCTCTAAACTCTCTTAACATATAAAGAGTGGATATAAATGCATTGGTTTGTTGACATAGAACCTCTAGCATTCAACATCATAGCCTTGTGTAAAAATATCCCGTTACTTACAGCCTATATCAAAGATGTCACATCTTTGAAATCTAGTAACATACTGAGTAGTTAATGGATTGACTTCGTTCTACTTTCTAGGTCTTGTCAGAGGTGCCCTCTTATATATTCTATCCACAGATTTCAGTCAGATGGGCGGCAGCCATGTATATGGTATTATTCCGAGTCTGACATGTTTAATTCTGTTACAATATAATTACCGGACGCAAATAAGGTTGATATGTATGATGATGTGCACGCCCCGTAAGGGGGCCATAGCGGGGTGTTGGAGGCTGAGAATTCTGAGCTCAGGTAAAGTTACCCTACCTAGGGTATTCCTAGGTTATCGGAATCGGATACTCCTAACAATCAATCAGATCCTAAATTTTTATCTTATTTCATATTAAATTTTTATCTTATTTTATATTTTATCTTATTAAATTTTTATATCTTATCTTATCTTAACTTAACTTACACTTTCTTTCTTTCTTTCTTTTTTTTTTTTTTTGCCACATTGACTATTTTTTTCCCCATTTTCCCACCAGTCACTCAGCGTATGTTTTTCATTCCCCCTGCCTCCCCCTGTTACTCTCCTGATACCCCCCTGTACCCCTAAGCCCACCACAGCCTAGTGCTGTCTTTCCGTTCTTTTTAGTGTTGTCTTTCCGTTCTTTTTAGCACTGTCTTTCCATGTTTTTTGTGCTAGCGGTTATCCCGCGCTCAGATACTATAGTTATTAATCTACCATGATGACTGACTTTTTCTTATTTGTTTACCATGTTTCAAGCACTTTTTATCAATGTAGCATGTTTTTGAGATTCTAGGTTTTATTACTATTTAAATCTAGTTTGCACTATACTAAGGTGGCTTATCACTATTGTAATCAAAAATAAATTATCCTATTCTATCTCCTAGTATATACTACTTATTTATTACAACAATTAGATGAGTGTGGTTTAGGGAAAATAAGTAAGGTCGCTTTTAAGTTGTTTTGAGTTAGGAGAGGTTTTAGTTTACATAGCAACTAGGAACCTTGTGAGAAAAAAAGGAAAATGCTTTTTAATAATGAAATTGATATAACTTAATCACCTATGCTGTAAATTTCTTCAGAATAGAGAATCAGAGTTCTCTTTCCTTTGTATTTCATACTATGTAAATATATTTCATTTCATATGATGTTAATTTGTTTAAATATTGTTGTATTAACTTTTATTATTATGGGTTTATAATACCTATCACAGACAGGGAAGGTAGTTAGGTTTTAACAATTTTGATAATAACTCTTAAATTTTACTCTTAAAAATGTTTGAAATCCCTTCTATAGTTGCATTCAAATATGGTCTTTCACACTATGCAATAAAAAATTTTAAGTCATATTGGAAAAATAAGTATTCCAGGTCCATTTTTCCAACAGTTTTAAAATTGAATATATTTCAAGAAGCCTAAGAGGTACTCTATCTGGTATAGAACTCTTAGGATCATTGAACTCATTTTGAGGTTGCTGGTAATCTTTGAGTTTTTCCCAGAACAGCACACAAATATTGTTGTTTTTTAAGTATTAAAGTACTTTCAGGCTGAAGTTATAGGGCAAGCAACTTGAATAGGCTGCTCTGAATTTAGTAAAGTTGAATTTGGTTCTGTAATTTGTTCTATTGCCAACAGGTATTCAAGTACTCAGTAGTAATCTCTTCATTTCAAAAAAATTCGCCTTATTTCCTATAAACCTTTAATAGGTCTGTTAAATTTTTAAGAATTTTCTCTTCTACCTATATAATATCAACTAACTTTCTTTCCCTCTAGTGTAAGTACTCTGGAAATCTATGTTTCAATATGTTTAATGATAAATATTATGTTTTAACTTACTTAATTTCGTTTTAGTAAACACCTGTACACCCTAAATATTTCTCTAGTTAGATCATATTTGCATTCATATTTTTGATATTTTATTCAATATAAACAGGAAACTTATGTATTATTTTTATATCTGATTACAGGATAAATGGAATTTTCTTTATCTTTTATGCACCTCTATGTACCTTTATTACATATTTTATTTGAGTGTGGTTTAAATTGAACCAGCATGTGGGTATTTTGGGTTGTTGTTGGGAAAATCAGTTGAGAGTATGGCAACCAGAAAAACCCATTCTTGAGATAAATGCATTTTTAGTTTTCTCTCTAGTAAATCGATTTCTCCACCATGATAAAAAAATTTAAAAATAACTTAATTTGTCTAAAATTTCATATAGTATATTTGCTATATATCTATGAGAAGCAATATGTGAGAAGATATTATTTACGATGTTTTCCTACACATTGTATCCTAAGATAATAATTGTCTTTAACAATTTTTAGATTTTGCTAAAACCAGCATACATGATTTACCCTCCCCTGGGACAGTAATCATATCAGTAGTATCAGCATTCTTGTTTAAATTTTTCTCATCAGGATTATTTCCTTTCATTAGATAAGTTAGTTCCTGCTGTAGCCTTTTATTACTGCTTATTATAATTAATATATCAGAGAATATAGTACCCAAGTTCCAAGCTATTGGTACTTTAGCTACTGAAGGAAGAGCCTTATTCCCTGTTCATCCTACTTTCTCTACCCTTGTATCAGGAATTGTTTCTATAATACTTTCTGTAGAATATACAGATAATTAAAGAGTGGTGAAATGACTTTTGCCTTAATAGTTCAAAGTAGAGTTAGATATAGAGTAAGAACAGTAATGTATAATAATAGTAATACTAAAGAAAGGATATAATAAAGCAAGTTAAGCTTTATAAATATTATAATTATATAATTAGGAATTCACAATAGGTCTTGCACTATTAAGGATAATTTATTCACCTGATAGGGCTTTAAGAGGTACTGGCGTGCAACTAATTATTTGTGAAAATGTAGGATAACATTAAAAGCTTATAGCGCATCAACAATTTATACAATTGACATAGAAAAAGGACGTGTACATAGCCAGAAAGCTCTAGTATTTTTCTATGTAAAAAAGTGATTTTTGAGATATTATATATTTTTGTAGATAAAACATGCTACAGAGATCGTTGGAGCCTGTAAAATATTTTCTAAGCTATTGTGAGTATCCTCTAATGGCCTATCTAAGTGGCTATATCAAAATAAATGTTTGGAGTGGAATGCCCGCATGCTGGTTCTAATAAAACCGCACTCATTTAAGATATTTTCTTATTATTTTCCACATATCATAATTATTATCTTAGATTTATTTGAACTTTTGAGATTTTCCTTGGCAGGTTTTTGGAGTCTAACATGTTTGTACTAATGTGTTTCCCATCACAGTTCGTCTACTAAAATATAGCACACTCTTGTAAATAATATAGAAGTTACTACCCACATACCTCACTTAGAGAAAATAAGAGATAGAATTTCTACCTAATCTATATTCAAAACTATACCACTACTTGTAAAGATGCATATAATATCCTCTTACTATTATGTAGTTTACTCAAGATAGATATACGATTGTATCTCTTTAATCACAATAGTGAACAAGTACACCTCCTACTTAAATTTCAATAACAAACCTTACATTAGGTGGTCACTAAGGTCAATCCTACAGGTCGGACTAGGGCCTGAATCTTGAGATCGGAAATTTTCTAGGAAGACTCTTAGTGTAATAATAGAACAAAAGATAAGATTCAAATTTGTAAACTTATTATATTATTAAGGTCTCTTCTGCATTGCTAGTTTTCTCTAACTAACTCCAAGACCTTAAACCTATTTATACTAATCTACCGGTACTTAGTATCTATATACTAACTGTTTGCAATTGTGACTTTAAAGGTGCGATCGTATCAATCTTGAATAAAGTACGTAATACTAAGGGGATATCACAGGCATGTTATATGAGAAGTGGTAACGGTTTAAAGGTAGATTGGCAGAGGTTCTGTTCCTTACTTCTTCTAAGCGAGGTGTGTGGCCGGTAGCCGCCATATATACAAGAGTGCACCAACTCGTAGTAAAAGCAATATAATCGGGAAAAACATAAGTAAAGATGTGTTTCTCGCTAGAGAAACATAAGTGCAAACGTGTTTGACCCTGAAAACCTGCCAAGAAAAATCTCAAAAGTGCTCATAAATCTAAGATGGTATGCAGGAAATATTAAGAAAATATCACAAATTTAATATGTAATCACCATGGATAACTGTGCATAAAAGATAAAGAAAAACGTAATTTTATCCCATAACCAGATAAGAAAATAACATATAGGTTTCCTGCCTGTATTCAATGAAATATCTATGAGATTAATGTAAATATGACCCAGCTGTAGTAATGTCCGCAGTGTATAGGTATTAACCGAAACGTAACTAAGTGAGTGAAAATACAATGTTTATCATTAAATATATTGAAATGTAACATAGGAAAGAAATTTCAACTCTAACTTATGCCATGGAGCTTTTAACTTTAGTTTCTACTAAGTACAAACAAAATTTGACTCTGAAAGTTTGCACACCACATCAACCTTAATTGAGATGAGATAATTATCTTGAGAGGATAGCGTTCTATCTTCCAATCATCTCTTTATGATCTCAAGGCCTTAATAAACTATATTTGTGAATGTAGTCCGAATGGCTCTCATTCCAATCATTCCTTCTGATCAAGAACTAGCTAAGTTCGTTGTCACGAACTAGTACATATGTAATGTATGCTTGCATGAGTCTCGACGCGCCAGCATCATTGAAAGACTCACACATCTCCAGTCTTCCAATTCAATTGTGGTTTCCCTCAGACCTGCTGCCTCAAAGAGGGACTCCTATTGAAGCCATCTGACATATCCCTAATCTTGAACGGGTATTGGTAGTTTCTGAAGTAGTTTGATAGCGCCGGATATCTTTTATCTGATTGATAGAAAATACCTCAGTCGGCTAATCACTATTGCGAGTGGTCTATATGGTTTACGGTCAGGCAGTTATTAATTAGAAATTATTATTTCAATTCCTATATAGCTTTGCCGCAACCATCTTTTTGAGTCACTTGACCTTTATAGTCAATTGCATGACATTATTACTATGCTAGGTCTTATATGCCTAATACCTTACAACCTTCTTCACTATATGCTTTCTCAAGTACACTGTGGAGCACCTCTACTGAGCTGATCCTACCTCTACTAACTTTTAATAGTCTTTGAATTTCCTTATCAAAGTAAGCCTTGCGCAAGCCAAGCTACTATTAGTACCTAAACCTAAGATAATTTGGAATATATACAACCTCTAGGGTTTGTGTGTATAAATTAACAAAAGAAACGCCACTAGCTTGTCCAATAAGGAGGTGTATTGTATGCCCTATTAGGAAAAAGCAATGATTTGGAGGTGAGCAGAGGAGGATACTGAGAAACAAAATCCAATAAATGTAACAATATATTGAGATATTGGAAACAGAGCTGGCTAGTAAGAGGAGAGCAACTTGGAAGCTGATTTTGAGACTTGAAATAGTCTGTAAAGAGGCAAAATTCCCATTTAAACCAACTCAGAAGAGCTGGTATTTGTAGTTGATTTCTTTTGTAAATTTTGTTAAAAATCTTCCGTTGAGCTGGTTTCTTCTCAACAGGCTGTTAGGCACACGTGCTGCTAGATTTTGGAACTGCGCGCTGTTACATAATCAGCAGGAACCTTGGCAAGGTTATCTCGTTCCTTGAAACTGATCTGACGCGTGCCACTGTTGAAACAAGGAGGTTTCCCCAGGAAATGTACAAGTGACAATTCTAGAACTAGTACTTGTACCAGTACAGTATAATCTCGTGAAATCCACTGTATCCGGCCGCTCCCAAATATTCCTATAAATCGGGACATCAGCCTAATATAGGTTTAGTTTGCCAAGTTAGCGAGGTCGTACACAGCCAAAAACAGGGATTAGTGAGTGCCGGAGATACAGGTTCCCAGCATGAAGAACCTGAACATAGGGGTTAGCAAAACAGGGATTGAGCAGGGGTAATTTCTGGGATTGAGCAGGGGTTTGAAGGGTACCAAGGAGTTTTCTAGATACGATGAAAACTGATGTGAGGTACAGATGTAGTTTAAATTATCATACAAAATAGTTAAAATATAGAAAATATAGAAAGTATGATATAAAAAATACAGATAATAATAAAATATTTAAAGCAAATTTAAGCAATATGAAGTAGTCACCAGTGTGTATGACCTCCAGAAGCAGCAATAACAGCTTAAATGCGTTCGGGCATCGAGTCAATAAAGCATAAAAGATCTAACTCCGAGATCTTATGCCATTCCTCATTAATGGCTTCCATCATTCCCTGCTTCCCCTCTGGCCGGTGAAGCCGCTTGTTGAGCATATCCTTTAAGATGTGCCAAACATTCTCAATGGGATTGAGATCGGGGGAGGATGGGGGCCAGTCAAATTTTGGGATCCCATATCCCTCTCGAATTGTTCGAGTATGGATTGCTCGATGGGCTGAGGCCCCATCCTCCATAAGCCATAATGAATGGCCCACCTTCTGGCTCTCTTGATACCAAAAGGGCCAGATAACTGGGGTGAGAACGTGGTTCACATAACTCTCTGCAGTTATGGTTCCCCAGTTATCTCTGTCCCAGAGAACAAGGGGGCACTTTTTACCCCCTAAAATCCCTCCCCATATCATGATGGAGTTTCTTTTAGGGAACTTATGTACCAGGCAATCATCCCGGTACTCCTCTCCATGTCTACGAGTGACCCAGGTCTGGTTCTGCGTCCCAGAAAGCCAAACGTAACATTCGTCAGTCCATATGACGTTATGCCAATCGGCAATGATCCAATGCTCATGGGCACGAGCGAAGGACAAAAGGAGGTCCTTTTTACGCTAGTCAAGGAAAGGTCTCTTGCGTGCAACTCTGCGAGAGTAATCCTCCATCTTGAAGGCTCTCCGAAGGATCCTCTCACAGGCTACAACCCTGCGAGCTACGGCGACATCCAGGAAGGTCATTCGTCAGTAGGCAGATCTCATAGTTGCAGTTGCAACTAACAAACACTACGTCGGAGTGGTGAGTGAGAAGGGCCTTCCTTTAGGCTTCTTCGGTGTTGATGGGCCCTGGCAGATGTTGAAGACAGTTCCAACACTCAGTTGCTGGTCTTCAGCAATCTGCCGGTAGGTCCATCCAGCTGAAAACCGGAGTGTTTGAACAGCACATCGCTGTTTATATGATGCGTGCTCATATTTTTCGTGTGGCATGGTTCCTATTTTAATAGTGAGTTACTATTCACAATCCAAATATATCACAGTATCAACTAACCATGGCTCTTGATTCTTTTTAGATACACAATCAGAGAATAGAAGGATGATCGTGCAGTGTTTACATCTCGATTATCCCCCTTTCTATTGTTTTTTTCACTTTTTTTCACTAACTACTCTAAGTATCTACAGGGAATGTTTAGTGCCCTTGGCAGCATGCCCGGACCCCCTATAATGACCCCTGTGTTCAGTTTCTTTTTTTTTTTTTTTTTTTTTTTAAAACTTTTTCCATTTCGGGCTCTCTAACTATACTAAAGTATTAGCCCCTACCTCCTCTCCCCCTTCCTCCTATACAATTTTGTCCCCTAATCCTCCCTTCGTCTACAATTTTTTTGCCACTCCTTTTTAATCATCCCTCCTCGTACTCAACAACCCCATGATGCTTGTACTGGGCACCATTTGGCTATTCAGTCTTGCGCTTTCCTGTCTTCTCCTCTCTCTCAGTCTCCTCATTCTTTCCCTTGCCTCCCTTAACATATCCCTCCTCCTCTCCTCTGTCCTTTCCTTCCTCCACCCTCCCCAATTTTCCCTCCACGTCTGTATCAACATTCCCTTTCTTTCCTCTCCATCTGCTATCCTCCCTACTCTTCTATTCCTCTCCATCCACTTTGTCTTTTTCCCAAACTCTATTACTCTCTTTGTCCTGTCCTCTCCGAACAATAGTCTGTCCATTTCCACCCAACCCTCTTTTTCCCAAATCCCTCTCCACCAACCTTTCCACACCTCCTTCCTTACCTCCTCCCATTCCAAACAATGTATCAATATATGATCCCTACTCTCTGTCCCTCCACAAATACAATCTCCTCTTCCTCTCATATACCTTGCCCCTCTCATTTCCCCATGGTTCGTCCTCATCCATACCAGAAATTGGCTTTCCCATCTCTTCCCTCCATGTCCCCTTTCTCCTCCTGCGCCTGTCCCAAAGTACTCCTCTCCTTTTCTTTCCTTTATCCAAAACTCTTTCCAGCTCCTTCTCTCCCACTTTTTCCTCCTCCGTTCCCATTCTGCCCACCAAAGTATATCCCTCAACTCCTCCTCTTCCTCATCATCCCATGCTCCTTCTTTTACTCTCTCATCCGCCTCCTCATTTTCTTCTATTCCCACATGCCCCTGTACCCAACTCAACCTTATCCTCCATCCTTTTTCCACTAGCCTTCTTCCTACCTCCCTCACTCTTTGTTCCACCTCTCCGCATAGCCCTCTCCCTTTCTTCAATCTCAACAACACTCCTTTGTTATCCACTCCTACCCATATCTTCTTCTTTTCCCCCTTGTATTCTCCCTCTATTCTCCTCAATACCTCCCCCACCCCTTCCATCTCTCCATCTCCTACCGTCCACTCCCTTCCAATATTTTTACTCCATTCATTTCTCAAAATTCCTCTTTCGTACCATCCTCCTCCCACTCCTATTCTCATTCCTTCCCTACTCGCATCACTTATCCCCACCACCCACTCTCTTTCCCTTTCATCCCTTTCCCTTTTCCACTCTTCTTTTACCTCTTCTTTTCCTTCTCCTATCCTAACTTGCCATTCTATCCTTCCTCCCCGTTCTCTTTCTACTTCCCATCTCTCCCCCTCTGAACTATGTTTTCTCACATTTCTCAGCATCCGGCACACCCAACCCCTTCTTCCCAAATATTCCCTTTCTCTATACCATCTCTTCCATATTTCTCCAAACTCCTTACCTTCCCCTTTCCTCATAATCCTCATCCCCCACCTTTCTGCCCTCCTGTCCAAATTCCATCTCATCTTTTTCCAACCCAACTCTCCCAACATTGCATCCACCGGTGTTGTCCTCACTGCCCCCAATATTTTCCTCATCCCCTTATTTACCCATTTCTGCAATCTCTCCTTTATTTTCTTCTGCCCGTCCCAATACAACTCTGTCCCATACATCAACGCCTGTTCCACCACCATCTTAAATATTCCTTTCAATACCTCTACTGTCGCTCCTCTACCTCCTCTTCCCAATAACTTCAGCATCATTCTCCACCTCCCCTCCACTAATCTTATCCTATTCCTTATATATTCCTGCCACCCTCCATTGCATTGCATCCACACTCCCAACACCCTCACCTCCAATCTCCTCTTTAACTCCTCTCCTAACCACGTCACTCCCCTTTCCCAGTCCATCCTGTCCTTTCCCATCCACATTCCTTCCAATTTCATCCGTTGTACCTCTATTTCCCACTTCTTCAACCCCTTTTCTAACGCCTTTTCCATCCTCCTCACCCTTCCCCTTATTTCCTTTTCATCTTTTCCCATTACCATAAAATCCACATCATCTACCACCGCTACCACGTGTACCCCCTCCACTCTCTCCTCTCTTACCTCTTTCAGCACTCCTCCCAATAACATCATAAATAACACCGGACTCAACGGCGAACCCTGTACTGTCCCTCCCTTTGGTCTCACCTCCCCCGTCATCCTTTTCCCCACCCTCATTCACACATAAACCTTTCCCTTAAAAACGACTCCACCCATTCCAACAAATATTCCTCCACTCCCAACTCTTCCAATCTTTCTCTCATCTTTCCCACCCCTACATTCTCATAACCCTCTTTAACATCCATGCATAATAACAAACCTCTGTTCCCGCCTTCTTCCCACCTCTTATACAATTTTCCTACTGCATTCATACAACTTCTATTCCTCCTTGCCCCAAATTGTTCATCTCCCATTCCCTCTTGCCCCCATCTCTCTAATCTCCCACAAACTAATCTTTCCAAACCCTTTCCCAACACGTCCAGCAAATTAATTACCCTATAACTTCCTGGCAATCCATAGTCTTCTTTCCTCGGCTTCCTTATTATAATTCCCATGCTCTCCCTAAACTTCCTCAGCAAGTACCCCAACTCCAAACTCTCCCTGTAAATTGCCGTAATGGTTTTCCTTCCCCCTTCCACTCTCCATAAACTCTTCCATACTTTTCCTCTCAATCTATCATTGCCCGCTGCCTTGTTGTCCTTCTGCCTCCCTATTATCTCTTCTACCTCTTCCTCTTCTAACTCCACTACCGCTATTTTTCCCCTCTCTCTTTTCTGGTCCTCATTCTCTCTCTTTCCCAGTCCCAAAATTATCGCCGCTCCTTTCTCCATATCTCCCTCCACTCTTCTTCCTCCTTCCACCTCTATCGGTAGTAAGTCTACCACAAAATCCCTATCTCCCTTCACCCATTTAAACCCCTCGTTTATCTTTAACCCTTCCAAATAACTCTTCCAATGTTCCGCCTTTTCCCTTTCCACTACCCTTCTAAACTCCTTCCTCCCCTTTTCCATTTCTCCTTGTTTTCCCTTCCTCCTTCCGCTTCCCATTTCCTTTCTCTTTTCTCGCCTCTCTATAGCTTTCTTCCACCTTTCTATTCCTCCACCTCTTTTTCCCATCCTTCCAATTCCTTCTTCCCTTGCACTCCTCCACTGTCTCTCTTGCGTAATCTTCTAATTCCTCCACCACCTCATCCAACCTTCTTCTACTTCCATCCATACCTCCCCACCATTTCTCCCAGTCCTCCTTTAACCTCCACATCGTCTCTATCTTTACTCAATCCACTGTCCCCCTATCCTGCTCATCCTTCTCTATTACTACTCCAATCAAGCCCACCTCCATTTCTATCGGCCTGCGATCCATCCCTACCACTCCTTCCCAAACTCTTCCCTTCACCTCCATTCCTCCTGTTCATACCCCTATATCAATTACTCCCCCTCCTCCTCTTACTTTGTCATTCCATCTTGTTAATTCTCCTCTCAGCGTTCCCAACCTAAATCCTTCGTCATCCATCCACTCCACTACCCTTCTTCCCTCCCTGTTTTCTATCGTCCCCTCTCCCCCCCATCTCTCATGTCTAGCGTTCACATCCCCCATTACCACCACGTTGCCATCCACTTCCACCCATTTAAATCTATCATGTTTTCCCTGCCCCACATATACATTCCAAACCTCTATCCTCCTTCCCTTTTCCACCTCCACTATTATTCCTATCCTGCACCTCTCTCATTCCTTTACTCTCCATTTCCCCCCCCACTTCTCATGTATGAAGGTCCCCACTATACACCCTTTCCCTTGTACCTTTTCCTCCGTACAATCCCCAATCATATCATAATCCTCAATTCCATATAATCTTCCCTCTCCCACTATCGGTAATTCCTATAACAAGTAAATATCTACTCCTTGCTCTCTCGACGTCGTCGCAAACATTCCATTTCTCCCCATCTTTACATTCGCCAATACTATTCTCAACTTTTTCCCCTCCATTAATCCAAACTCCGTAACCTTGCCATCTCAGCTCTAACAGCCACACAATTCCCTTCCGTCACCTCATTCATCATATGTTCTCCATCACAACCTGCGCACTTCCTATAATGCATGCATCCCGTTCTCCACTTCTGACATATCACACACCTGTGTTGCTAACTTGTGTGTCCCCCCTTTGCACATATCCCACATCTGTTCTCCTTCTTTCCACATTCCCACGATCCGTGTCCTAACCTTGCGCACTTCATGCACCATTGCACTTCCCTTCTCGTCACCAATCTTCTTAATTTTCTCCATTCTTCCTTTATTGTAACTCCCATTGCCAACAGTTCCTTCCTTTCTGACTCCTTCGCCACATGGCATACCACTCCCACAAACCTTAACTTCAATCTTTCCGCCTTTTCCACGTTTATTAACCACACTGGCTCCTTCATCAATTTTATCCCACTCTTCTTCTCCATTTCCTTCTTAAGTTCTCCTAATTTCCCCTTCCATTCCCTCATATCCATTCCCAATATCACTACCCCTGCCCACTGGTCCACCCTTTTTGTGCTCACTACTTTCTTCCTGACCACTTTCTCTCATTCTTCCTTCTTTATTTCTGCCAACTCCTTCAAATCCTCTTTATCCTCCACCTTTATTCACAACCTATTTCCCCTCCCTTTTACCTCCACAATCATCCCTTCCTTCAGATTCAATTCTTTTTCCAACTCCTTCTTTTCCCATTTTCCTTCTGTGTCCCCTCTTCATTCTGCGATTCCATAACCACTTCCATCATGTTTCCTACCCTTGCCTCTCTCTCTTCTTTGGTCCTGTACTCCTTCTCCCTTTCCTTTTCTTTCTTTTCCTCTAACTCTTTCTTTTCCTCCTCATCCCACTGCTTTCTCCCTTCCATCGCCACCTCTTTATAGTTCCTTCCCTCCTCCACCACTTTCCTCTTCTCTATCCCCTTCTCCTTCCATATCCTCTCTTCTTCCCCTCTGCTATTTTCTCCTGTCTTCTTCTTTTCCCTTATTGCTTCTTCCCCTTCTTTCAATCTTTCTCCAATTACATCTATAACATCCTCCATTCTCCTCGTATACTCTTTCATCTTCCTTCTATCCATGTACCCCGTGAACCACAATGCCTCCTCTTTTTCAATTCCCAATATCTCCTCTATTTCGTCCACCTTTTCTCTCCAGTCCCTCCACCTCCTGTATACCGTTTCCACCTCCTCTTTCTTCCAACCCCTTTCTTCCCCTCTCAACCTTCTCTCCTCTCCCTCTCTCCTCTTCCCTTCTCTTTCCTTACTAATCCCCTTCCTCCAGCCTCTGCTATATCCCGCCTCTACTCTCAAAGCATCTTCTTCTTCCACCGTATCCATTTCCCCTTGTGTCCCCTCCTTCGTATTCCAGGATCCCACTCTCCTTCTTTTACCTTGTACCGCATGCTTGCTATCCCCCAAACCATTTCCCTCCGTATTTCTTCCATCTTTTAGCACAATTACCACATCCTTGTTCCCTTCTTCGCTTCCCTTCTCTTTCTTTTTTCCTTCCCCTTCCTTCTTCCCTTTCACCTTCCGCTTCTTCCGGCCTTCTTCCACCCCCTTGTCTCTTTTCATCATTCCACTTAGCACTGCCCCCTGCATCTCCTCCAATGACATTCCTTCCCCGCCCCCCCTGTTCCGAATTTCTCCAATCACATCCTTCCCCATCTCCTTCCACCAATCTTGTAATTCCCCCTTATCCTCCAATCCCCTCTCGCTAACTTTCCCTGCCACCCCCTTTCCTTTCCATTTTCCGGGTCCAACCTCTCTCCTACTTCTTTTCGTGCTTTCAGCCATCGTCCTTCGGGTCCACACTCAACCCAAAGGTCCTCTGGTGAGTTAACTGTCGTAGTGTTCAGCGCTCTTTATTCGTAGAAAACTATTATCGCAAAATTTCTCGGTGTTGTTATTTCAAAAGTGAGGTAAATAGCGGACGTCGTGTGTGTGTTCAGGTTCTTCATGCCGGGAACTTGTAGTGAATTGCACGAGATTATACAATACTCATACTTGTACATTAGTCCTTTGCCGACGTGGTACGGGAAGGGGAAGATAAATGGATCAAACTGAAAAGAGAGATTTTAGAATAAAGTACCTATTATAACTAGCTCTGTAACCAGGTCAACAGTAGGGATAATGGCCCTAGACCATAGTGTTGACGAGTTAGTAAGTTAATGCTCATGATAATCTGCAATAGTGAACACCAAGAGAATGTGGCACTACATGGAGGTATGACCCCTAAGTATTGTATATTCTACTAGCAAGGAGTGTGTAACGGGGGCTCCCTCTGGGAAGATGGATCCCGAGGATGCGACCGCACCGAAGTATTCTTTCAGAAATAAAGATAAAGATAATCAACAGCAGAGCGTTGAAAAAATAAAACGGTAAAACTTAATATCGTTAAGCCGCAGCTTTACTCAATTAAGTCCTTGTCTCGAGAGGTAGTTGATTGCCAGAGTAGAGGAGAACTCGCATATACTTTAAGTAGGTTTGGTATGCTGCCAGTTACTCCCCATCACTACCCTGCGTTCGTGAGCACCCAACTCCCGTGGGCTGTCTAGCCAACCTCTACGGATCGGACCAAAGATCCTCCGTAGCGAACTAGACTACTCCGTGGATTTCTAACATCAACCCGATAGAAGTGTTTTAGCCGCTGCATCTCCAATGCAACCGCAGGAATAAAAACTCTTCATATCGTGGTCATGCCAGTGGCGAGCTGTCATGCCCGTGCGGATACTATACCAACTATGGAACTCTCTACCCATGTACACTTAGTCTTCTGCAAGCATTCGCGGCTCCTGAACATCTATCCGGTTCTACTCGTTTCCATATCATTCCGGAAGATAGCCACGTAGCTCCCCCGATAGACCACTCCGGAGGTTGACTACCAATAGGCGCTACCCACAGTCAACCCTCCTAGAAGTAGGTCATATCGTGGCCCCAGACTAGTGTCTTAGAGTCCTTAACGATTCTCCAATACTATTACTCTTTCGGGGCAACGGACTTCGGTTACCTCGCCTACTGGCCTCCGGTAACCTCACATACTACTCTTAACTTCAAAGTGGTATTACTCCGTCAGTTTTGGTCCGTTTTACACGAAACCACCTGGAGGCTATTCTCCAGGTTCTCCTCTTCCCCCTCATATATCCTGCGGACAGCTTCCGGTCGGACGGACGGCGTGAGCGCATACGGAGTTACGGCAACATCTCCACTTGGAGACTTCTGCTAGACTTACAGCAACTCTTCAGGCTGTAGCCCATGACGCTAGGGACTTATAACGGGGCCGGAGGGGGGTGTTAGCAACCATACCTCCAAGTTACAGCTTGTTCGGAGCTCAACTGGTTGTGCGGGAGTGATCCGCACAACCTGAGAACCGAACACCCTATGTAGTTTCGCGTGACAAACAATCTAGTAACTTCCCCCGAAGTCCTGCGTAACAAGTTACTTTCAAGGTAGGGTAACTTGACTCCATAGCAGGGTAACCCGTGGCCCAAGGCAGGGTAACCCTAGTCTGAAGGTAGGGTAACTGTACCCGAGTTACCCTACAGAGTAGGGTAACTTTACCTGGACTCTCCGTCGAGTAATTCAGGGTAACTCCCAAATTGACTACTTGGGTTACCCTACAGAGTAGGGTAACCCCCAACCATTACTAGGACCTATGTACCTTTGGTATGGCCTAGCATGCCCGACTGAGGTACCTAACCACCGGTACCTCCGCCTGGTAGACCTAAGTCTACCGCCAGCCCTACCGCGGTAGTCTCTTGACTCCGGTATGGGTGTAGGTTTGGCTACTTGTAATAGTACTCAGTGGAGTCTCGTTACATCACTCCCCTCTTCTATAAGGCTCGACCCGAGCCGATCTAACGACGTCTCTTATTTCCGCTACTCGGTACATCTACAACCCTATGGTCCCTAGGTTTAGATGGATACCTTTTGTGGAAATCGCTTAAGGCTTGTATACCGGTTCCTTCCAGCATCTCAAACGGCTCCCAAGAATTTTCTTCAGGTCCATAGCCATCCCACGATATCAGGTACTGGACAAACCGATGAGGGAACTTCTGTTTAACTCCTCCATACCACCAGCTGTCTAACACTCCCGAGATAACATAACTTGGCTCGTCTTCCACTATGTCAGGGATAGGGATGTCTTTAACCCTTCTCCCGGTCTGATCCTCTCGGTAGGGTTCTAATAACCCAACATTGAATACCGGGTGGATAGACCAACGTGCAGGCAACTGGAGTTCATATGCCCTAGTACCAACACGTCGCTTGACCACAAAGGGACCAAACATTCGGTGGTCTAGTTTCTCCATAGGCCTCTTTGTACGGATATTCTTGCGATTCAGCATTACCCGATCAGCCTTTAAAGCTCTGCCCTCTTCGACATCTTCTAGTGTGGCATATTCTGGAGATGGTAATCGTTTCTTGTCATGCCATTTCCGTTGCCTCTCTTGAGCACTTTGTAATGTTTCCCGTATGTCTTGCCATGTACCCTCCCAATCCTTTACTAACAGCTCCGTACTTGGATGAATCCCCTTATTGTCAGGAACAATTCCAGACCAGTTTGTCCTCGGAGAAAATCCATAGTTAATCTCAAAAGGAGATAACCTGGTTGACTCGGAGGTGGATGTATTATAGGCATACTCCGCTAACGGTAGTAGCGAAACCCAATCATCCTGCTGGTAGGTACAATAACTCCTTAGATACTGTTCCAGTGTCTGGTTCACCCGCTCAGTCTGGCCGTCGGTCTCGGGATGGAACGCGGTAGAGACATTGAGCTTCACCTCAAGTAGTCCCATTAAGCTAACCCAAAACTTAGAAGTAAATCGAGTATCCTGATCAGAGATAATCGATTCTGGGAGTCCATGCAGTCTCCAGATCTCTTTGAGAAATATAAGAGCAAGTTCCTTGATAGGTACCTCCGTAGCGAGCGGGATGAAATGCGCCATTTTTGAGAATCTATCAACAATGACCCAGATCTTCGTAAAACCCTCGGATTCTGGTAACGCCACAATGAAGTCCATTGATATTGCGTTCCATGGCCTCATAGGAACATCTATAGGTTCTAACAGCCCAAACTTCTTATGTCTGACTGTCTTTACCCTTTGACAGGTGTCGCAAGACCGAACATAGTCTTCGATATAGGCCTCCATCTTTGGCCAGTAGAAGTTGGCTTTAACCTTGCCAATTGTCTTATAAGTCCCGAAGTGTCCGGCTAGACGGGAATCATGTTCCGCTTGCATGATCCGTTCCTTTAGCCCTTGATCCTCCGGTATGTACCAACGCCCCTTGTAAAGGAGGAAGTCCTTCTCTATTGAGAAATTAGGGTCAACCTTATTGTCCTTTTGGACAATGGACTTGTAAATACTTTGATAAGTATTGTCCTTTGCTATAGCGACCTTCATGTCATCAAGCATTCCGGACTTCAACCGGAAGCCTTGGCACAGTTGCAACAACTGTGGTCGCAAGATGTCCCACTCCTGACTATCTAAATACTGTCCTGGACGGAAAAACATCTGTTCTTGACCCAATTTCGCAGAATTACTCCCCCCTTCAGGGCGGTACTCCGAACGCCTTGATAATGCATCAGCCTTTCCATTAAGGCGCCCTTCACGGTAGACAACCTTAAAATTAAATGGTTGAAGGAATTCCGCCCAGCGATGTTGTCGGTGATTCAGTATCTTAGTACTATTAAAGTACTCCAAATTCTTATGATCAGTGTAAATAGTTATCTGATCAGATACTGAGCGCAAGAGATGATCCCATTCCTTAAAAGCAGCAACAATTGCGGACATCTCTTTATCATGCACATCATAATTTATCTCTGCTGGCGAGAACTTCCGACTATGGTAGGCTATAGGATGCCATCTACCATCTTCGCATAACTGTGACAGTATAGCACCCAATGCAAAATCACTAGCATCGGTTTCCAACTTGGTTAACCGTTCTGGATCAAAATGAGCTAGAATGGGGCTTGCCATGAACATCGCTTTAAGGCGACTAAAGGCTTCATCATGTCTAGGACCCCATCCCCATTTGGAATCTTTCTTCGTTAAGTCAGTTAACGGCTTTGTTATCTTACTGAAGCCTTCAATAAACCGACGGTAGAAGTTTGCAAAACCCAAAAAGCTTTGAACGTCAACAACTGTCTTTGGTGGAGTCCAAACTTCAATAGACTTCACCTTTTCCGTGGTCATCATAATACCACGATCGGATATACGGTATCCCAAGAATTCTACCTCTCTTTGATGGAATGTAGATTTCTTAATGCTTACACAAAGCCTAGCCTTGCGCAGTCTTTCCATAACTCGCCTAACGAGTGAGACATGTTCTTCGATGGTCTCTGAGTATATTAGGATGTCATCTATATAGGCGATGACTCCTTCGTCTAATAAATCATGAAAGATTTTATTTATCATACTCTGGAAAGTAGATGGGGCGTTACATAGCCCAAACGGCATTACCGTATATTCATACAACCCATAACGACAGCGAAATGCTGTCTTCCATTCTTCTCCTTCTGCCATTCGGAGGAGATAATAGCCATTCTTCAAGTCCAACTTAGTGAAGACAGTGGCTTTTCCAAGTCTATCACGCAGCTCATTCATCAGTGGTAAAGGATATTTATTCTTCACCGTAATCTTGTTAAGCCCTCGGTAATCAATACATAACCTCAATGACCCATCAGGTTTGGGTACAAAGAGGATTGGGGCTGCGGCAGGGGAACTAGATCTCCGTATCTTTCCCGTTGCCAGCATCTCATTGAGATACTCCCTCAGAATCTTGAGCTCGTTTTCAGACAATGGATATATAGGACCAAAGGGAGGTGCTGTCTCAGGCATTAACTCGATCTTGTGATCATACTCTGAGTGCTCTGGTAACGCATCTATCCTTTGTTGGCTAAATATATCGCCATAGTCCTTATATTCGGGGAGGAGACTTAGGGCAATGTCTTTCCCGTCTTCTCCGGTGAACTGGGCATATCCAAGAAGATATACCTGAGCCTGGTCTTCTGCCAATAGCTCTTCTTCGGTTATAAATTCTAACCGTCTCTGGCCCACAAGGCATCTTGCCTTACACAATACAGACCTCCAAGTGAAGCTGCGTGTTTCCCAGTCTATGTCGGGATTATGTTCATGGAGCCATGACATTGGAAGGTAACCATCAATCTTCTTATCGGACATGTCCGCCAGTTCAAATCTCATGTCATTGACATGATCGCCAATACGCATCTTCAGGGTCTTAGTGTAATGAAGCCCTGAGTTAGGAATGTCATTCCCGCTAGCATCCTTTATTGGAGCAGCAACCTTTCTCCGGACACAAGGAACTTGTGTTTCCTTAGCCCATCGTGTGCTAAGCACTGCGCCAGTAGCGCCACTACCCAACAATAACACAGCCTCGGCTGCACTGTCTCTCGCGCCACAACGCCATTCTAGTCTAACTCGAACTCGGATAGACTTTATATGTTTTGGGGGGCCTGAAAGCCGCGCCTTCTTTCTTGAGTTTTCTTTTAGAAGCATGTTTTAACGGAGTCTCTTGCCTTTCGACACAAGAGTGGCCACAACGGGTCAAAATGTTAAGGTTTCAAATCACGGTATATCAATAGCTAGGGTGTTTACTATCACGCCAGCATGATTTCGGGTACTGAACCCTCCTCAGGTAAACTTGATAACAAAATTTCATTGCTCGAATCAAGGCCTGCTTGATGTGAAAAGAACTAGTCTAACAAAAGAAAACAATTTCGCTTCCAATACTAAGGAAATAATCCATCGAAGTAAGGAAATGATATATTCCCGCAGTAACATAACAAGAATACAAAGGAGAAATAAACCAAGACAAACACCCAAAGAGAATTCCCGTGCTGACCCAAATCCCCACCTGCCTCGTTCCTTCGCAGACCGCTGCGGCCCAGAACATCTAAGAGGCCTGGTCAGTCTATGTATTGACTGCAGGATTTCTCGGGGCATGCTTACTCTCGGAGCCCTTCACATAACTTCCTAGAGTTATGTCAGTGTCTTGTTATTTCGCTGCAAGGAAGGAACTTACCTATTCCTCAGCATCCGTATCAACCTCCATAATCTCGGGAGATGACTTTCGGATTTCCAATAACTTCTTTGAAGGTGGTGCTTCGATGCGACGGACTTTGTTGTTTGATGCTTCATTGACTTCTGCATCTTCAGCCTTCCTCTTTTTGGTTATCGCTTTAACCCCTTGGCTGAACTAACAACAGGGTCGGTGGAGAAACATTTCCGCCAAAAGTGACCCGGTTTTCCACATCGTGTGCACTGCGACTCTTCTTGCGCTTATCGATAAGCGTAGACGGATATTCTTATGGGCATTAGCATGCTCAGAATTCCCTTGCTTCTGGGATGTACCCGCAGAAGATAAGGAGCGCCTAGGGTTGGGCTTACCCGAACCTTTTCCTTCCGTTTCGGTTGTTTCCTCGAGGTTGACAACCTCTCCTCGCTCTTGCCCTGGTTATCACTTCGGCTTTTCGTAACTGTCTCGTGCTGAAAGTGATATTGCTTGGAGGGCGTGGCCGGCGGTCTTCCGCAGAAGGTCCATGTACTCGGACACATCGGTAGGATGAGGGGTCTTTTGTGCCCAGACATTCCGTAGTTGGGATGTCATTGTCATCGGATCTTGTCTTTGATCATTGTAGGGTCCGTATAACCCAATTGGACAATCAGATCCATTACCGAGTCTAAGTACTGGTCAACTGACCAGGCTTCATCTGCAAGCTTCGTCCACTCGCTTAGAGCGCGGTCCCCGATCAACATGGGCACCGAAACTTGCCATTAGCCGTTTCCTAAATCCTTCCCATGTACGAAACTCATGGTTGGGGTCAAACGGCATACCCACCCGGCGTGCACCGTCCTCGCTGACGTACCGGTGTAGGCCCATGTACCAAGTTTGGCAGTGCCTTGAAGAAGAGGGATAACCAAGCTGATTTTGTCCATATCTTCCGTGACTGATTCTCGGAAGTACTCGAACTTGATTTCCACATCGCTAATGAACCGCTGGGTATCGGTTGTATCTCCTTTGAAGGGAGTTACATCACCTAACTTCGCGGGCTTTCTTGGCTTTCCCCCTGAAGGGGTGGAGTTCCGGCTGGCTGACTAGCTCCAGCTGCCCCACTCATCTGCAAGAAGAAAGCTCGTAGCAACCTTCGTGCTCCGCGGTCATAGCGTCTTTTTTTCTCGCTCCTCCAGTTTGGCTTCCGCCTCCCCAGAAACTCAGAGAAATCGGGTATGGAGTCGGCATCATCGTCATCACTGCTACTGGAGGAACTGGAATCACCCGGGTTTCCGCCAGCACCAACGTTTCCGCCAGGCGGGAGTTGATCTCCGCCGCCACCGGCATTTCTGCCAGGGCCTCCAGAGGGTCTATCATACCCGTCAAAGGAGTCCTCCCTTTCCCCTTGTCTGTCCTTGGGGAAACCACCCCCGAACGAGACAAAGGCATGGGAGGGTCTGGTAATGGGACAGCTGCCGAAGAACTCGGAGTAACCCCATACCGACCCTGAACAAACTGCTGGAATTCCAGACAGCTATCCGGCATTGCCGGAGGTCCCACGTGCAACGTGAACCACAATAAGAACATTTGGGCTTTTTCATCTTCGGACCCTCCTCCTCCGGCTTCCGGTAAACTTGACTCGAACGATGTTAGGACAGTTGAGCGCATGTGAGGCCTTTGGAAAGTGAGGGTCCTCCCACGACCGTACAACCAGGTAACAGAAGGCCGTAACCCCCGGCGACAAAGGCCTTCGGACCCGTTCTTTCTCCGGAGCACCCCAATACCCCATTCACCCCGGACGGTTATATTGTCCTTGCCTAAGTTTGTCAAAAAACTCATTGGCATCAGTAGGTTTCCTGGGCGCACCAGGTAACTTAGGATGGAAGGCATGGGAGGCAGGGGAGCAGGTTCAATGAAACAGGAGCTTGTCCTGGTTTGGGAGAGGTGTATTCACAGCCGCCTTGTAAGGTCGGTCTGGCACAGGGACATGGTTTAGAGGGTGTTGTCGGGTATCAGTGACTCCTGTCAGTCTACCTGATCCCGACCAGGTTGCGGAGGTGGAGGAGGGGACTCTGGACTTATCCACCCTATGACCACTATCGCCGGACGAGAGCCTGTAGCAGGGCTAGGAGTCCGTCGGGTTTCTCTTTGAGATAACGGGGCGAGTGCTTCTTCGAGCTGTTCGTGGAAGGGGGGAACGACGAGGAGAGACTAGAGCTCGTGGCTGTTGACCCGCTATCTGTACTCCTAATTCAGTCAAGTATGCTGATATGAGGGATTGGTCAACATAGCAGTTAGGGTCTCCGCAAAGTTGACCGCGGGACGCTTTCTCAATCGGAGGTGCCACTGTCATGATCGTATCATTGTCATGATCAATCTGATGCCCTGTACGGGCAGACTCTTCCAAACGCAGCTATATCCTCTTGGCTAGCGCACGTGTGTCACTAATTTGCCGTCATGAACAACTTCTGTTGTTTCCGCATCCACTCCGTAGCCGCCGCTAACCATCTCTATTTTAACTTAGTCTGCGCCTGCTCATTCCAGTATGCATCTGGCTTTGAGCTTCCTTCATTTTTTGTAATTCAAGAAGGATGTAGGTTCCAGAGACTTCCTAGTAAAATCCGCAAGACTAAACCCTTGACCTTGCCTTTCTGGCACTACCGGAATCGCAAGCTTCTGCTGTGTAAACGATTCAAATACCGCGCAGGGTCTTCGACCACAAATTTCTCGGAATCGTCGGGAAGGTCGATATTGGTAGCATTAGGACAAGTTCAATGGGTTCCAACCAAGGCCTTTGGCATCCGCAAAATGCTTCACGCCGCTATGATTGTGGGCTGCCGCCGCGGCAGGATCGAAGTGACCGGCTTGGTTTGACATAGTAATTTCCAACCCGATGCTTCTGGTACCAGACCAGCGACTCGTACTCAAACTATGTCAATTCAAGGACGGT